>OY856187.1:2612391-2640699 GCA_963693315.1 Diogma glabrata | reverse complement strand
ATAGATGGCATATATTTAAGTAAAATTATCGGGTGATCGACATCTTTCTGAAGCCTGGTAAAAATTGCTTGGTGCAACCATTTCAAAATAAGTTTTAATTTAAAACGATTCTATTATTAAATGTGAAAAATCCCGCACTTTCCAAGTTTTTTCCCGCTTTCCCGTTTTATATGAAATATCCCGCAAACGGGAAAAAATCCCGCGATCTGGCAACACTGGTTTGCAATTCTTTGGGTACTCTTTCTTTTAATTTTGAAAACAAAACGTCTCCAATACTTTTTGATGATCTGCCAACAGTATGAATATTGTTGTTTAAAAGTAAATTCTTAATTTGTTCATAAACACCTTTAACATAAGGAAAATATGTGTATGTGGAAACATTATTTTGTGTTAGAAACGACATTTATTGGTGGTACTGGTACATCAATATTACGATTATTATTTTCTAAAATAGACTTATTTATCATTAATTTAAATAACTTTTTTGAATAATTATTCAAAAATAATGTTTCTTTCAGAAGATCAAAATTTCTTTTATGAAAACATTTATCAGAAAGTATTAAAATTTTATCTGCCAATACAGTAATATTATTTTTCTTATATGACATTGTGGCAACCATGATTTAAAATTCAAATATCTCCCAGACCATGTATTCTTATGAAAACAATTAGTAGTTAACGATCCGTCATCATTATGAATTATCGAAAGATCCAAAAACGATAGTTGTTTGTCATGTTCAGTTTCAATAGCAAATTGTATATTTTTATTAAACAAATTAAAACATTCCCTAAAACTAGCAATTTTTCTTCAGGAACGGAAGTTATGATATCATTAACATAACGGTAAAAAAAGTGGTTTGATTTCTGATTTTTGTAAATCTTCCTGATCTATATATTCCATAGCAAGATTAGCAACAGCAGGACTAACTGGAGAACCCATAGGCGAACCAAAAATTTGCTTATAAATTTCTTTGTTAAAAGAAAACTTACAATTAAATAAAACTAATTAATTTAATAAATTCGATAGACAATTTACCGCTGGTACTTGGCGAAACATGATGAATAGTTTTTAGTAAAGAAAATTCCTTGTTGTTATTTCGCAGAGTTTTTATTATTAATAAATTAACTATTTAGTTATATTTAATTAATACGCTCGATCTGATTTCGAATTTTCGAAAGACTCAGTCTCTTGTAAGCTCCTGAAGATGGTGTAAAAATCGAAATCAGATCGAGCGTATTAATTAAATATAACTAAATAGTTAATTTATTAATAATAAAAACTCTTAGTGAAGTCATATTAGCATTTATATTGATCTAAAAGTAAAGTTGAATTTTTTTTTGTTTTATGTTAGGGACATAAAAGTTAGTTGGCATGTAATTATTTAGCAAATTTGGAGGTCCGGAAGGGCCTCAAAAATGGCAAAAACTGGGTTTTTTGGTGTTTTTTGAGTAGGTTGCTTCACTATTTTTGAAATATTTCGGGCTCTAATGATCATAAAAAAATGGAAAATGTTTGTGATTAAATTTCAAATCCGTCTGAGGGGTAAGGTACTTTAAAAGTGTAACCTAACCTCAAAAAACCGAATCGCGTGACTTTTTTTTTTTTTTTTACTAAATTTATAATAAGGGGCGGAAAAAATCGTCGAATTTTCATGAAAATTTCAGGAAACATGTATTTTAATAGTCTTAATATGGATTTAATTTTTATGAAAAAATTTTAATTTTTTCGGCCACAATTGGCATTTTTCGTTAAATTTGGCAAATGGTACCATTTTATGAGAAGTCATCCAAAATAAAAATATTTTTTTTAATCTGTACTTTTTTATTTCCTTTAACCTAAGTATAATTAAAATTATGTTGCCTTAATTTAAATGCCCATTTTTGAGCATGAAAAAAAATTAATTTTTGCATTTTTTTGACATTTTACCATATATACGGTATTATTTATGCTATTATCATGTATTTTGCATGAAAGTGAAATATGCAATTCAAATTAATAAAATATATTTTTAAAAATTATACATAACTTACAAAACTTTTTTTTCTTGCAATGCCCAAAATTGCTTTTGGTAAATAATTAAAATTAAACTAACAAAATATATGACATAATAATAAAAATAGCAGTTGAAATAGTATATAAATATAAGTAATAGTTTAAGCAAAAATTGTAATAATAATTTAAACTGAGGATGACGTAAGTCAAAATCGATATTCAATAAAATAAAAAATATAATTCAAATTGTTACTTTAAGGAAGTTTACATTATTATTAATAAAATAAAAATTTTAAAAATAAACAGCAAAAAGTATATTTTTAAATAATACAATTTAATTCAAAAGTGACAAAAGCACACAACAGTGAATAATATGGAAAACTATAATAACACATATAGAATTTTCAATTGAAAACATAATTGGCGTAAAATTATTTATGCTGTGTATTTTATATGTTTGAAAAAATTGAATATTACTTTTTTTCAAAATTTTATATCAAATATTTACAATAATTGTAACATCATTTTAATTATTTACCAAAAAAAATTTAGGGCATTGCAAGAAAAAAAAGTTTTGTGAGTTATGTATAATTTTTAAAAATATTTTTTATTAATTTGAATTGCATATTTCACTTTTATGCAAAATACATGATAATAGCATAAATAATACATAATATAATAATATATGGTAAAATGTCAAAAAAATGCAAAAATTAATGTTTTTTTTTATGCCCGAAAATGGGCATTTAAATTAAGGCAACATAATTTTAATTATACTTAGGCTAAAGGAGATAAAAAAAAGTACAGATTAAAAAAAAAATTTTTATTTTGGATGTCTTCTCATAAAATGGCACCATTTGCCAAATTTAACGAAAAATGCCAATTGTGGCCGAAAAGATTAAAATTTTTTCATAAAAATTAAATCCCATATTAAAACTATTAAAATACATGTTCTCTGAAATTTTCATGAAAATTCGACGACTTTTCCGCCCCTGATCATAAATTTAGTAAAAAAAAAAGTCACGCGATTCGGTTTTTTGAGGTTAGGTTACACTTTTAGAGTACCTTACCCCCCTAGATGGATTCAAAATTTAATCACAAACATTTTCCATTTTTTTATGATCATTAGAGCCCGAAAAATTTCAAAAATAGTGAAGCGACCTACTCAAAAAACACCAAAAAACCAGATTTTGCCATTTTTGAGGCCCTTGCGGACCTCCAAATTTGCTAAATAATTACATGCCCACTAACTTTTATGTCCCTAACATAAAACAAAAAAAAATTCAACTTTGCTCTTACTTCAAATATATCACTTTTTTTTACTAATATGACTCCACTATCTGCGAAATAACAACAAGGAATTTTATTTACAAAAAAGTAGTAATTAATTTATACTGCATTTACAGCGACATAGCAAATTAATAAATGAAATTTAAATCTGTGCTGTAAACACTTTTTATTTTAAAATCTTGCAACTAATTTGATATCTAGGCTTACCACAATTACAAACGATTCAAATACTTACGATTCAAATTACAATCTACGTTGTAAACTCATATTAAATATGACAAGATGCAAATTATAATATACTATCTACTAAATTGCTATGTCGCTGTAAATGCGGTTATAATCTATGTTTATAAATATAATAAACATTTTTTTTAAATAATGAGGTGCTATGCTAACGTTGACTTAATAGAGTTCATTTACATGTACTCCTAAGATATTACCTTGGCAAGTGATATCTTACTACTATTGGTAGTGGTATGTGACATCTCACGTCAACTCGTATGTCAATAGCAGGAACTGGAGTACGCGGGATTGTCATAACTCATATCCGTAGATAAAAATAAGCAAATTTACAAATCAAAAAAAACTGATTCCTCCATGTGGTTACTAGGGATAGAAAAATTTATAGAAAAATCGATTCCGATTCCTACTTCGATTTTATACATTTTGATTCTCAGAACCGATTCTCCGGCTGCAAGGGTCGATTCTTTTGATTTTAATCGATTCTTATGTTAAAAAAACTAGCTTTAACTGAAAAAAATTTTAATTTATATTTCGTTGATATACATTTATTCAAAATAAATTTTAGACAATCAAATTATGAAAACCACATATTTTCTGCAACTTAAGAAAAGTAACATATTCAAATGATCAGGCGTTAATCGACTTCGAAACTGATTTGCAATCAGACCATAGTATGAAAATAAACGCTCACATGGTTGATGATTGACGTGGCATATTGTTGATAAATTTGTGTACTTATTTTCGAGTGTTTTCCATGTGATAATTGGATCCGGATTACGATTTCTGTCGACTGTTGGCCGATTAATGAATTGTCTAATTTAATCGGCAACCCGCCTACTTCATCATTGTCATTATTTTGATGGTTTGGTAGCATAGTGTTGTCTAAAAAATCCCAAATACCATTACCATGTGAAGAGCGTTGATGATAGCGTGTATTCACTTTCATGATCAACCGCAACACTTTTTTGTATTTGATTTTCTTTTTTCAAGCAATCACATATGGAGCAATTCCACGTCACCGCAACATCGATGTTCCCCCTTTGTTCCCCTACCGCTTCTGTTTTAAATGAAATTTCATACACAGCCAATGACAAACAAAAATACTATTTCTTTCGAAAAATAAAATTTCGCTCTGGGGATGACACAGGGTGGTGGTAAAGTAAAAACCCGTAAAGTTGGTGAAACATTAGTATCTTTGGCTACCGATTACTAACGATTGACTAAACCGATTTAAGTCATTTATAGCTCATTAGAAAGGTAATTGATAAACCTTATAAAAAAAATAATTAAAAATTTTTTAGTAATTTTTTAAAACTGTCTTAAACTTAAATAATATTTTCAAAGATGACACTGTTAAGGGAACCTTCACTTTTACCACATTTTTTTCCAGAAAAAAAATGTTTAATTAATTCTCAATCTAAATCGAAAGTTTTCCAATGGCATAATTTCTCGTTTTGAAAATAAAATTCTTACAAAATTTTAATTTCCGTTTTTCAAATTTTTTTTTTAAACAATGCAGTCTATTTAACTAAAACCATCGAATTATTGTTTTATAGAAATTTAATTATTTCAAGGATACAAGTTTAGTATTTGAGGGTGTGGATGCTTTTTTACATAATTTACCTTTTCTCCCATTTCTACCTGTCGGCAATTAATTTTAAATGCATGAACTTATCGAGCACCGTAATTTAATTACCTATTAATGATAATATATGTCATAAAATGAGAGTCTTTAGATATATTTTGATTGTACAGCATCATTACTAAATTCATTTGTCAATCTTGTTAAAAAAATATTAGTGTTGTGTTAGCAAAGAAGTTTTAAATTTTAAAGCGCTAAAATAATTTTTATTTTGTTATTTTGTTATTTGTTTTGTTATTATGTTATTGTTATACAGATAGCCGTGTATGAAATTTCATCGAAATCAAAGGGGATGCTAGAACAAATGCTGTTGCGGTGACGTGGAATTGCTCTATGTAGAAAGTTTGAACAAATTAATTGAAAAATCATGACGAAGAAATATTTTTTCAAACTCAAAGACTCCTTGTGATGAACACATACCGAGAGTAGTCACAGCACGCGCAGAGTTGCAAATATTTTGAAATCTTAGTTTTTACATCGGGAGTCGAGCACCGTGGCAATAGCATATAACTTAACGGTTTCTAATGTCAAAAAAATTGAATACTAAGAATCGATTCTTGATCGACTTTGAACATTAAAAATCGATTCTTTATAATCGATTATTTTAACAGAAAAGTCGATTTTCCGTGTAGAATCGAAACGACTTTTCCATCCCTAGTGGTTACTTCACAAAACATTTGATTGAAAAGATATCGTCCTTCCATATTCCAGTTTTATTGAAATCGACAAGACAGCTTTTACTTATCAATTGGTTCTTTTTCAAATTTGGGAACAATATATGTAACTGTAACACTTAATTGTTAGTTTTGAATTATGAAAAAGTTATAATTTAACAAACAATAGTTATTTGTTTAACTAGGCAGCAAAGTAGTAGATTAACTGCCGCGGCTGATAGTTCATAGCCGAGCGAAGCGAGGCTAGGAATTCAGCCAAGGCAGTCAATCTACCTTGCTGCCGAGTTGAACATATAATTTTTTCTCTGATTAATTACAATTGTAATTTATTAATAAATGTGTGTAAATTACATGTGTAATTTATTAATTATTCCTTTAAAAATAAAGCAAAATTTTAAAAATGAAAAAAAAAATCGCAATTGTTGGAAGATTTAGTTGTTTTCCATAACATAATAATTATAGTTTGACAAATTAAAAATTTCTCCCAGATTCGTGGATTCTGTTTATTTTTATGAAGTCTAATTATTTTTCTGCCTAGGCAGCAAAGTACTTGTTTTGCTGCCTAGGCAGGAAAAGTGCCACTTTGCTGACTGAAATAAGTCTGCAAACTTTATATTTGCTGTCAATGGGAGAAAAAATATATTTTTTTAATAAATTTAAAAAAAAGTTGTTTATACGAATGTTACTGGTTCGACTTCTCAAATAAAAGAACTAGTAGTTCGGTACATAATATGGTTTTAATTGCACATATTTGCTCGGTAGTTTTAAATCCCCAAATCTTTTTTATATGGACAAACCACAAATTTCAAACCACTTTAAAATTAATTACAATTTACGTCTATTTACCAAGAAAATATTTATGCCTAGTTTGTTTAAAATAATATCTATTCTACAAAACGTAAACATTTATCTTGTTTTGGACATCGTTCATTTTATTACCAATTTTAAAATTTATTCACAAATCAAATATTTTTATTCACGTGAGATTTTTCATTTCCGGAAAAATTCAAAATTTGTTTTCCATTATTATATACTTAAAGTTAAAAAACTGGAAAGCAAATCATAATTCATACACATATTTACTCGTTTTATACAAATTTGAACCTTCCTCTTACCTTGGAGCTTGAAGAAATGAATTTTATTTTAATAATCATAAAAATTTTGAGTTTTGAATTTATATTTTATTTATAAAAAGTCTATGGAAATTAGGAAATGTCATTGGGAATTGAGTAGCTTTATCTTTGGATGTGTTGGATTGTTTAATTTGAAATTTTGCCAAAATTATTATTTTGGTCGAATGTTAAAGTTAATTATATTTAGAATAAGGTAATTATAATAATCAAATATTAGTATTTCAATAGTTTAGGTATATTAAAAATAACAATAAGAAAAATATATCACAGGTATTAATTATAAAGTTAGCAATTAATATTTCTCAAAACAGATGGAACTAAGAAATGGAAAATTTAATTAGTTTTTTGAAGCAATGTTTATAAATATCTAAATTAAATGTAAATAAGGATTTTGAAAGGTTGGAAAGAATGCATTTAGATTTATGATGTTACATTAAATTTGTTGGAACATTTTTCGTTAATTATAGTAATTTACTTGGCGATTTTCAATATATTAATTTTTTTTTGTATTGAATCAAATTTGGAATCTTACCAACCGAAAACATAGCTGTGTAAACAATTCATATGTACCTTTGTTAAATTTTGAAATAGAATAAAAGATCATTACAATAATAGAAAAGATAGCGTTTCAAATGTTATTGAAATCAACATAATAAAAACAAAACGATTAAGAATAAGTTTAGCAAAACAGTCTATGTTTATAGTTTATATAGTTGTAAAATGATATTTTCATGATTTCAACGGAAAATCCAAATTTCAGTAACTGTTTTGAAAGTTTGTTAGGTTTTGGTTTACCTTTTTTATTTTTTTATGATAGCTGAATAGTTTTAAAATTGGAGTTAATGCCACGTCTAGAAAACTAAGAACTTGTATGATGAAGTATTTTAAGGACAAAACCGAAGGATTTAGCTAGAGATCACCGTATCTTGCAACTATAGCACCCATAATAAGTCATTACATCCTGTGTTATTCGTGAACCCATTTTTTCAGGTTTAAATGATTTTTATTGGTTTTGATTCATAGAATCGTTGGATTTGTTATTTTTTTTTAATTTGCCGGTAAATCGCCTTTTTATGATCGATCTCTATCGATCGATTTAATATCTCTATTCAGCTTTTTTTGTAATTATTACTAATTTTACAAAGCTAAATTTATTAATGAATATTACACTGTTAGATAGTAATAGAATGTTTTGCAGTCAAAATAAAAGTCAAATAATTAAATATTAAACATAAACTAAATATACAAACGAGTTTTATGTAAAAGTACATTCGTAATTCAACGAATTCGAATACGAATATACGAAAATACGAATTTCTGTATTTTATATATTTCGAATTCAAACATTCGTAAATATATAAAATACAGAAACAGAAAATATATAAATCACTTTGACTTTCTACATTGAATTGAAATTTTGTTTTCTAGTTTTTGTGTTAAGAAATAAACGAAGATGAATGCTGTTTACTTTCATATTGATGATGTATAGTGGGATGGGATGCAGTCACAAGCTATATTTAATAATTGGTATATAATGATGATTTTTCATATTCTAAGTCGTATTCAACCAGTTGTCTATTTTGTACACAATTTCACCATCGAATTCCAACAGCATTAATAATAGTAAATTTCCATTTTCAACTTATTATGAAAAGTATGATTGCCATAATATTAATACTTGCAAAATAAGTTTGTTAATTTATCATGACACCAATAAAAACCACAACTTCAACTCCCTTACAAAATATATAAAAAGATCATTTTCTATTTTTCCTCACAGATTTTTGGTATTTACCATTTATTGGTATTATTATCATCTTATAAAATAAAAATAATAATAAACCTTTAAATAATCTTTTATTAACAAATTTCAAATATTTTACATAAACACGAATTTTAAGTTAATTTTGGAGAAAAGTGAATATATTTTTGCCATAGGGAACACCATTTTATATTGAATTTTGACTTAAAACAAATACAACGAAAAACAGTGAAATTAAAGAAAATGATAGCAATACGTAATATTGGGCGGAGTTGTTTTTTCTACCCCAAAAGTAGGTAAATACATACACATGAAATAAAAGTTTTGTAAATTTTCAAGCTTGCGCTCATGGGTTTTCGACCAGATCAAATTTTCCCCTAGAATTATTATTGTTTGATGATGTTTATGGACTCAATAAATGAGCTTGTTTGTTTTTATTTATAAAATTATTTTCATTGCAAATTTATAAAAAAAAAATACACAGCATTAAAAATGACATTTGATATGCTTGTTGATATCGTTATACAAATTTCTATACAAAAAAATTTGTTGAAAAAGTTCAAATTGCTCTCTGAAAAACCAAAATAAACTTTCCACTTGACCCTCTTTGAATTAATTCCACTTAAATGAAATTAGTTATCGTAACAAAAAAAACATTATTTGAAGTGGGCAAATCAACACAAAAATTTAGTATACAAAGAAAAATAAATTATAAACAAATAATTAAATTTTATACGAATTTTAAAAGATTTTCGCTGATCACGTGACACAATTATCAGATTAAATAATAATTGTTTGGAAAAAGCGATTATCATAATCTAAGGGATAATTACGATTTGTGATATAAAATGATATTGTAGGAAAATTTTCTTGATATTGTGTAGTAATAGTCTTTTTATTTTGTTATAGAATGATTCTATTTGTAATCGGCAGGGAGGTGAAACTGTCAAATGATTACGCTGTTGGACTCTGATGCAGGAGTCTTGTATTTGATTGCATTGTCCGTTGCGCAAAACATTTGATCGAGTTTTTAGTCAACTAAAAATTTACAATTATGGTCGATAAATTGAGAAAACACTTCATAGACTTGCATAAAAAATATCGATCAAAAAAATATTATTTTAAATATTAAATCAAGAAAATTGACTAAAGTGTTGTTTTCTTTGTAATACTATACATTAAATCAAAATAATGGTCATAATACCAACTAAAGATTAGTGTAGAGACAAATTCAAGCTATCAGAAAAACAATAATATTGGTAGCTCGCAAATAAATTCCGCACTTTTGCTAAATTCAATATTCAACTCACTTTGAATTTGTTTTCTACAAACTGTATGCTTCTGCTTAAATGCCAGTCTAATATTTTTATGATTGAGTTAAAATTGTAACAAAAAAATATGTAAATAATTCGAAACTGGATGTTAATGATGATGACAAACACATTGCATACAATGGTTTGGAAACGAATCATTTCACAAATATTGTTTCAAAATAGAAAGAAAATAAATATTTGATGAAAATGAATATTATTTTTCTTTTTTGTTATTGTTGTTCCTGTTATGTTAACACCATCATGAAAATGTTATTTTAATTTAACGAAAAATAACATTGAATTTTCATTTCGTTTGTTTTTTGTGCAAGAAGAAGAACATACAACTCCATATGTCCACATTATTTAATATTTGTTGGATCTTATTTTGTTTTAAAATACACATACAGAAAGAGACAAATTTTACTAAATATAATAATTTTACTAAATACATATACAAATAAATATAATTCATAGAACTGTTCGTATTTTTGCTGTATTTGGTATGAATTTTTCAATGAAAGCTTTAGTAACAACAGATTGTCAATCTGTGTTATTTACAAAGTACCAACGGACTACAGTGAAAATTTTAATGTGTTTTTATACTAAAATGTTAAATCAAAAATTTGATTGCCTAAAAAACATCGTATTGCTTTAAAGCAAAACATCCTTGTTCAGTGTTGTTTTCAAATCTAAACTCTAAACGATTTAAATTTTAAAGTCACAGGACGATCTTCAAAACCAAATCCTACAATTTTATATCAGTCTAAACCTTAAAGTGTTTTTCCTAATAATTTCTGTAGTAATATTTACAATTAATTTAAAATTATTTAATTATAAATTTATTTATTCGTTTTCAACTAACCATTAAATTGATCAAATATTGAAATTTAAATTTTTCATTTTTGTTTGAACATTTTTCAGACGATGGAAGAATTAAAGTAATTTTTTGTTCATTTTTATATTTTCAATTATTTGTTATGGAAAATGGAAAATATTGGATGGTTTTCTTTCATATTTAAGCAATCAAATATTTATCGAGATAAATTTTTATTTTTATGAACAAATAAAAAATGATTCCGTTGGAACGTTTATTGGAATTACTTATTAAAAATGAGATTTGTAAAGTAGTATAGATTTTTATGAATATCTATTTAACACAGTTTACACAGATAATTATTATGACGTAAGCCGACATCCTTTTAGTATAGTATTTTATTCCATGAAATCATCAAAACAAATTTGTTTTCATAAATAACAATGAATTCTAAAACATTAATAAATCGCTATGTAATGATTCAATAATAAAGTCGAAACAACTAGTTATCAACTTAATTCAATTAGAATTTATTTAATTTTTTATTTATAAAAAGCAAATCGCAAAAAACAACACAAGAACATAAATTTTGACAAGGGGGTTGAGAGATATTGAATAAAATTATGTTGACGAAACAAGTGTGAAAGATTAAACTATAAACTAAAGGGATCAACACATCATTGAACAGGGGTTGTTTTTGTGTTTTCTATTGTAACAATTTTTAATAGTTTTATAGTTCCGGAAATATATCATGTGGAACGATGATCTTGTTCAAACCGCATCTGTTATAGTTTTTGTTAAATGATTTATCAATTGTGAAACAATAGATGAGATTATAATAAGAAGTTCGTGTTTAACGTATTTTCTGCTGCATATCAATAGTAGCTCTAAGGTAATATTCACAATCTTTTGTTAAACAAATCATTCGATTTCGAATGAATTTTACATGATTTTTTATAACGATAATAAAACTTATTACATCCAAACCACAAAGCCATGCCAATCATTTCGATTAAATCTTTGATTGGAATTTTTATATTGGAAATTGTTTATGTGATTTTATCACGAACATAATCTTGTTTATTTAAGCATCCTTTTATGCTGCAAAACATTAAAAAATGTATAACAAAGATATAAAACGTTTTTCACTTGAGTTTAGTTTTATTCTGTTTAAACACCTTGTAGAATAACTAAGTTAACCATAAAAGATTAGGTGTTTGAAAGAAGAATGTATCCGATATTGTTTTTAAAATTCAAGATGGTAATACAAGTTTATTATATATAAAATTGTACAATATTTTTGGTTCAGAAAATGTCAGTTTTTAAGTGATTTAAGATGATTCGGTGTGCGATGTGAATGAAATATTGATGAAGATTAGTTGAATCTGTGAAAATAGACTGTTAAATCTTGTAGCAAAATTAAGTTTTCTCTTATTATTTGATTTAAATTCGGTTGGTTAAATCAATGAAAAATTTGTTTTGAAAAACAAAAGTTTTTAAGGTTGAGGTTCAAGTTGGCAGAAGTTTAACAATTTGGCTGTATTTTTGGTCAGCCTTTCAACTCTCTTAAATACCGAATACATTTGTTAGAAGTAAATTTGTACTCCAAGCAAGTAGATATTGATCGATAAAAACTAAATACATTCACATATTCGAACTAGTGTCGAATATTACAGAATTAATTATTTTCAGTGCAATAACAGAAAATGTTTGTTAGAAATATATCTATTATTAAACACAAATAAAAGAGTCTCATTCAGAATAAAAATGTATTAGTTATCAACCGTCGATCGATAAATGGGAAGGGCAAAACTTTTAAAACCAGCTGCAGTTTTATATTGATATTGTGACGTAACCCTACTTCGAATTTGCCTTACTCTCAATTCGATAAACGTAATTCCCAAATCACTTTCTGGATTCGATCACTGATTAGTAAGCAAAACGCCAGGTTTTATTAAGTATTCATTACTGCTTTTGTTCCACAACAACAGAAAACAATACAGCATCAATATTCCTATCTAGTACATTCTTCCAATAGCTTCAGAAACTGCAAGGGCTGGTGATAGAAATTTCCAGTATAAACACAGCGTCGAAAATAATACACAAGATACACTCAAAAAAAAAAATGATGTAGATTTGATGAAAAACTACATCAAATTGATAATTATTTATTAATATACGGTCAACAACTAGCGTTGATTATTATGATAAAATATTATCAAAAACTAAAAATAAAATTTAAAATTTTTTGTTCAACAAATAATTATGGATAACATAACAAAATTATCATATTGATAACTTAGAATCATTTCATAAATTTGAAGAATTTAAGAACAATTATAAATATGATAAACTATTATATAATATTAAGAATATTTTATAGGCATATGTGTGGCGATAATCAAAAATAATTATGATATTTATAAATTATTATCATGATAATAAATAGTTTATAGCTTCATTTCTCAGAAATTTTATAAATATTTATGACTAGGATAAACCATTTTAATAAATTATAATCATTTATCGTATTTATAAAAAATTATCTGTGAAAATTATCGATTGGATAAATATTTATCATTTATAATTACAGTGACCATTTGATATGCAAATATCAACCTTTTGTCACCGTCACCTTTTTCGCATAAACTTTACACGAACATGAATGTAAACTTAAAACTTTTCTAAATTTCTAAAATAATAAGGTTGACGCATAAGTAGTAATCTTTTTCATCTACCTTGAGTAAAAAAATAATTTGATGAACCACAGGTCTCAAAAAAATCATATCTCAAAATAATAAATAGATAAATAGAAATTTTATTTAAAAATAATTTTCATTTTATTAAATATATTAGCTATACTATATGCATTACAATAAATTTGTATCATTCATGCTATTCATGAATTAATTCATTTTATATTTGTCAAAATATTCATTTAAACAAAGTTTAGAGATTATTAAGAATTTTTTATTTAGTTAATTAATAAACCAATACACGGATGCTTCTTATCAAATTTCGTTGATATTTTATAAAAATATTGCTGAATAAAATTCCAGACCATTGAAGATGGTACTAGGTACTCCAAATTAAATAAATTAAAAATTTTGAAGCAGGTGTCTACAGCTTTTGAAAAATAATTTGTAGTATATTTAATGCCATCAAAATATACCAATATACTGGTTGGATTTATTATTTCTCCAACGATTAATAGCAATGGTGGAATTGATTGCTTCAGATCTATTTTTTTTTCTAAAATTAGTTCTACTTCCTCCGCAGTTTTCCGTACCACCATAAAGGAATTTTGGGAGTCCTTGATGGAGTATTTTACAATACTGTTTTTGTTGTTGTCAATTTTAGTTTCCCGTGCTGTTGGTGGCAAAACAAATATTGCTGCAACTTTTCCGTCTGTGAAATTAAAAGAGAATAAAAATTATATTTGTAAAATAAATACATAAATCATTTAAGCTTAGGAATCGATTATTGGAATCAATAAAAATACTCAGCTCAATATATAATTAAGTATTACTTGATGAACCTAATAGTCAAATACCAAGTTAATAATTGCTTGATCATCAAGACTTAATAAATTCTATAGTTATATATATTTACAAAGATTTTTTAATAACCGAAGCAGGTTTAAATCAATATTTTGATAGTCATAATATACTTACTTTCTGTAAATATCTGAATCTTCAGAAGTGAGTTTATCTAAAATAATTTTCGCTGCTACGTCCTTAATTTTGTCTTTTAAAATGACCAGCAGTTTTAACATAAAGCCATCTATATCAGATATGAGACTGGATGAATATGGGATAGCTCTTTGAAATCTATATCAATCTATGTCAAAAATGAAAGCACCGTACTTACAATTAACTTTATAAATTATTTTTAAACATAAACTGCCTACCAATTTATATCCTAATGGTGAACTATATTGTTTCCATTTCTTGAGTATGGCTATAGTTGACTCTGATTAAATAATATCATTGCACCTGTGTTTTTTTGTCAACCGCCAATGCTGTTCTAGTTCTGCCCAGCTACAGTTGTTAATAAAAATCGCCTCCAGATCATCAGTTATGTTTTCTTCTGATTCTTTAAGGAAGATATTTAATATTTCAATTTAATTATTTCGTATTTAATACTACTCTCTTGTTTAATAAAGACGTGGTCTGGCTTTAATTTTTATAAGAAATATAAACTTAACATGACATCCAAAAGTAACATAAAATTACCCTCGTACAATTAAATTTCATACGAGTTACTGAATTATAAGCTACTATTGTTCTTAAATAAAATCGACTTCAATTAAACTAATTCTAAATGGGAAATAATAATTTATTATATCAAATTATAGGAACAATTCGTACTAATACATAACGACCAGTTATTAACGACCATAACCAGTTTTGATATATACTACTGTCGATGAAAGCATAGCTCTCGAAATACGTATATAGTAAATAAAACTATTAGTTAACAAGAAATTGGCGTTTTTATTTTAATTTATTAGTGAAATTTATTTATAACCACCTAACTTGAATACACTACCAACCAATATCAATGATCTCTAGAGAGTGGAGTTTTAAAATGTGTTTTCAAAATGAAAATATTCAGAAATAAACTAAAAAATATTTAAACTTAAATAGCCATACAATTTAAAATAAATGCAATAAGCTATGAAAATATTTCGTAAGTCTGTTTTTTAATTCAACGAACGCGGAATGTTCTCCACTAATAAAAATAATTACGGAATAATTTGATGATAACGACCTGGTTCAATTAAAATACAGACCCTATGTTTAGTTTAATAAGCCAATATATTACCGAAATTTTTATTTGAGGTTTTAGAGCAGGAAGGAACTTCTATATCTTGTTCAATTAATTTTCTTTTTTTAAATCCAATTCCTTGAAGCGACCGCACTTGATTAAAATATTTAGAGTAGACTTTACCCATAGGTCTCTTATTTTTTTCTTTAAGAGAGTATGTCGTCTATCATTTAAAAAAATAATATTATATATATACATATATATATATATATATATATATATATATATATATATATATATATATATATATATATATATATATATATATATATATATATATATATATATATATATATATATATATATATATATATATATATATATATATATATATATATATATATATATATATATATATATATATATATATATATATATATATATATATATATATATATATATATATATATATATATATATATATATATATATATATATATATATATATATATATTACAAAGAGCAACTGAAAATTACTCAAGTGTTTCTGTTGGAAATTGTTGAACAATAATATTTGAAATATATTTTGCAATTTCAATTGTCATTTTAATTTCGTTCTGTATGATGTAGTTAATTATAATTTCTACCAAGAAAGCTCGGCAGTGATCATTCAGTATATTATGGTTTTCATAATATGTTTTTATTGTTATGTCTTTGGTCGAACTTTGAAGTAGTTCATCTAAATTTATCGATGGAATTTCATCACTAGTGTTTTCTTCGCCAAAATGTTTGTCCATCACATGGTCATTAGAATGCAAAGAAGTTACAGTTGAAGTTTCGGAACTTTGCCAAAGTTTTAATTTATGGAAGAATTTAATTTGACATCCAATAGTCCAGTTCTCAGTGAATTTATTCATATAGTAAGGAGCCATCAGGTGCAGTGCCTCAATATCTAAATCTTCATATATATAATGATTTTTTAAAGATATATAAGATCAAATGACATTTTTTGTAATAAATTTTTTAAAAAAATTACCAACGAAAGTTTTAAATAAATGTTCTAGATTCCATGAATGCCAAATTCTTTAATTTCGTATACATAAGTTAAATATATTATTAAAGTAAGTGTAAGCATAAATTCCATTTATAACATAAAATTGAAGAAATAAAATATTAATGTTAGATAGAAATAATATAATAAAATATAAAAATAAAAGAAATAGAAATATAGACAGATTTAAAGCATAAAACATAAAAAAGTTGGATTTATATAGAAAATTTTTTTTCAATATAATTATATTTGATGCACATTAAAAAGTTTTTAAAAGCCTTCTTTTAAGCGAATCATACATTTCCCATTAAATAACTTGTTTATAGGAGGACCGCTAAATGAGTCTATTTTCAAAACTAAGTTAGCGACAATAATTGTACTGATTTTCGATTTAAATTTACATTAAAATAATTGTGTAAACACAAAATATTTATACACTACGCAGAATTTATGTTTAGTTTTATAAAATTCACCTAATAAAAATAATCAAAAAAAACTATCCACAAATAGTAAATTAAAAAAATGGCGTCATGTTTGTTATTGTTTTTATACGTGCGTGTTTGTATCAGTTTTTGCTGGAAGACGAATTTATCAAAAAATCTCAATTTCATAAAATTGATTTACATCAGAAAAAACATCAAAAATTTTGTCTGAAAGAACGCGCCCAATTGATTTACATCAATTTTTTTTTATGTGCATCACTTTTTTGGGGCTGAAAGAACTCCACATAAGTAATTAACTAACTTTAACTGAGGATGGTGGAACTGGCCTTTATTAGTTTTTCATAACTTACCTTCAAAGCACTTAATTAAATTATAAGTTTCACCAATGTCTAATAAAAGTTTTTTTCCGTGATATTTTTTAACACTGTTATAATATTTCACTGTTATAGTATTTAATTTTTAAAACTAAGCTAAAACACTAACTGTTTTTACTTTTATTTCAATTTTTTAATTTTTCTTCGAATAATAATTACTCACTAAATTAATTCAAATCACCAAATTTTATATAAACAAATTCACCCACAACTTTGTCGCAATAGATCGAACACGTGAATGTAATACAACTCATTATATTTTTCATTTACAAACAAATCGGAAGCATATTTGTAATTTTTTATCATAATGATAAAATGTTATGCGCCATTCAAAATCGAACAGACAACAATACCATTTTTTAAAACCATAATTTCTTAAAACGATAACCATTTTTCAATTTTATAATTTTGTTATGAAAGTTCATAACACAAATACCATTGGATTTATAAAACATTATGATGTTCTAAAATGATAATTTTATCGTTATGAATCGCTTTCAGATTGATAATTCATTATGAATTATATAGAATTTGAATTGGACGTAGTAAAATATTGTTTTTGGAACAACACTATTATAATTTATTATAAATATGATGAATTATTATTGGAATGATAAATATGAAATATTTTTTTTGTATATTTGAAGAAATGTACTTAAATTGATAATATTTTTTAATATTCATAATTTTTTAGTTATAAAAAATGTATAATCTTTTTTTATCAATATTACCTACGACTTTTTTTTGGGTGTATTTATATTAAATAACACTTAAAAGTTTATTTACAAAAACTAAGTTTACTTCTATTGACACGGTTTCATATCCACGATACAGCGTTTTAGATACAGATATACGATACAGCATAACTATTTGCAGTATCGCAGTATAATTTAAATTATAAGTTTACATTAACGCAGTCTAATTTAAAACTAATAATCATTCTACAAAAGGCATTCCTTATATATATAATTCAACTTAATTTCTCGTATATTCTAAGAATTTTTTTTACGAAGAAAGGTCCAGAAATCTACGTAATTATTTTCGATATATTTTGTTTCATGTTTTGACCTTTTTCTTAGAAACAATGTGTTTTATTTTTGAAATATTGTATATATTGAAAATTGAGGTTGAACACAATTTTGTTATGTATTGTAACATACTAGGACTATAATATTTTTTTATTAACAAGGCAAACCGTTTTAAAAATAGTATGTTTACAAAGATAACCCATTCAGAGGCTTTGAAGATAATCAAGTGCAACCGATAATGCTCAGAGGATCGTCGTAGGGTTTTCCATAACGTTAAAGAGTCTGTAATTGACCAATTAGGAAGCGAAAAAGGAGAAGAAATTGAAAAAAAGCAGATAGGAAAGGAAATTCACAAAAAAAACGGAAAAGGAAAGAAAAATTTAAAAAAAGCAGAAGGGAAGAGAAACCACAGTGAGAAGAGCCAACATGACACCTACCTACATAATATCATTCTCGTTGGTTTGTTTTTAGTATTTTATTATACATATAGGGAAATTCTTTAACAAACCGAACACCTTTCTGAACGACACATTTTTGATTTGGCTCAAACTTTTTTTACAGGTTTTGTATCGAAAAAAAGAATATGCGTGTTCGAGGAGTGTTTTTTTTTTTTTGGAAAATATAGCGATTCTAAATTTCGAGAATTTCGTGATTTTTGGCTTGATGAGTTATTTTCAAATATTTATAACTTCGGTTCTATTAAAGACAAAAACCTCTTGTTTCTTTTATTTTAAAGCTAAAAAATTTTTCTTTACAAAAAAAATTAAAATTTATAAAAGTTATAAACAAATTCCGATTGTTATAAACAAATAAAATGTTCAAATCTTTTGTCATTGCCCTCCCACGAAATGAGTTATGACCATCGTATTCTACGTTTCATTTCCTATAAAAAAGTATTTTTAATTAATGGAGAAATGAAAGAAAGAAATTTATTTATCAAGCGCGGGACGACAAAAATTCCATATACGGGTCACTCTTTTACAAACCGAACAGATTAGGAGAAAATGTTACTAAGACATTTTTGATTCAGGTGAAATTTTTTTTACGGGTTCTATATAAACAAAACGATACACTTGTTCGAGGATTTTTTCTTTTTTTTTGTAGGGAAAATAAAGCGGATCTAAATTTCGAGAATTTTGTGATTTTTGACTTGAAGACTGACTTATTTTAAAAGATTCATAACTTCGGTTCTGGTATAGAGATAGACACTTTTTGTCTATTTTATTTTAAAAAATAAAGATTGTATGTAAAAACAAAACTGTTATTTATAAAAATTATTAACAAATTCCTAATGTTATAAACAAATAAAATGTTAATATCAATTTTTAGTCAATATCTAACAAAAAAAGAGTGTTTAGTGTGACCACAGTATTCTACCTTCAATTTTCAATAAGAAATATATATTTAATTAATGGAGAAATGAGCTTTACTGTAACAAATAAGTTAATTTTTCAAGCGCCGGACGACAAAATTTTATAAAATTTTTATCGTCTCGCGCTCGATAAATTAGTTTATTTCTAGCAGTAAATAAGTTTTTTTTAAGTCTAAATTAATTTAATATACGTTTCTTATTGAAAACTAAACGTAGAATACCTAACACTAAACACTCTTTATTTTTGTTAGATAATGACTAAAAATGAATTTTAACATTTTATTTGTTTATAAGGAATTTGTTAATAATTTTTATATATAACAGGTTTTTTTAAATTCGATCTTTATACTTTAAAATAAAACCGACAATAAGTGTCTTTCTTAACCAGAACCGAAGTTATGAATCTTTGAGAATTAGTCTTCAAGCCAAAAATCACAAAATTCTCGAAATTTAGATCCGCTCTATTTCCCCTAAAAAAAAAGAAAAAATCCTCGAACAAGTATATCGTTTTGTTTATATAGAACCCGTAAAAAATGTTTCACCTGAATCAAAAATGTCTTAGTAACATTTTGTCCTAATCTGTTCGGTATGTAAAAGAATGACCCATATATGGAATTTTTTGTCATCCCGCGCTCGATAAATTTATTTATTTCTTACAATAAAAATCATTTCTCCATTAATTAAATAGATATTTATTTATCTAGAAAGAAAAGTGAAACTTTAAAGTACGAGCTAGTTGTTTACGGCCGAGGCGTCTAGCCGATGCCGAAATTACTAGTGAGTACCCTTAAAAACACTTTTTGTTTGAGATAAATACAAAATTTTATTTCATACTGGAAATTTATTAAAATAAAAAGAAATGAGTTTTAAATTTTGCTCAAAAGTTGAACTTTAACGTCCCAGGACTTTATAAAATTTTATAAAGTCCTAGGACGTTAAAGTTCAACGTTTATGATACAAAAAATTGAACTTTAACGTCCCAGGACTTTATAAAATTTTATAAAGTCCTAGAACATTAAAGTTCAACTTTTTGCACCATAAATAATCCGAAAAATGTCGTTTTAGATATCAGTATGAAATAAAATACTTTATTATAGGAAATGAAACCTTAATACGATGGTCATATTAAAAACTCATTTCGTAGGTAGCAGATTCGTAACAATAGCAGATTGTTAATAACTTTTATCAATTTTTATTTTTTTGAAAACTACCATCTTTTAACTTTAAAATAAAACAAACTAGAGGTTTCTATCTTTAATAAAACCGAAGTTATGAATATTTGAAAATAACTCGTCAAGCCAAAAATCACGAAATTCTCGAAAATTAGAAACGCTATATTTTCCAAAAAAAAAATCCTCGAACACATATATATTTTTTTTCGATATAAAACCTGTAAAAAAAATTTCAGCTAAATCAAAAATGGGTCGGACAGATTTTGTCCAAATCTGTTCGGTTTGTAAAAGAATTACCCATATACACTAAATCCACGTTACGAGAAAAAGAAATTAAGTTTATGCTAAACGAACGGAAAGAGTTTTTGACACTTCTTTCTCATAATAATTTCTAAGTTAATATTATTAATTTATGTTGATGATGATGACGATGTTAGATGAATAATGATGATGATGAAAGTAATGATCTGATGTTGGATTTATACAACACATTTCTAAATTTGCTATATCGAAATGGATGTAAATTACTTGTTTATGCCAGTTGTTTTTTTATCTGAGCTTATTTAATTTTCTGTTTTTAAATTATTTTGGACTGTACAAATAAATATGGTATTTAAAACGCATTCAATTATTGCACCGTTTATCAAAAGTAAGAAAAGAAAAACACACACAGTGGTTTGCAACCTTCAATTTTCCTTTGTCTTTGGAAACGATACAAACGAATACTTCAATTTTTTTTTGTTTTTAATTATTATCATTTAATTAATATCATAACTAATTTGGTTGATTAGACCAAACTAGTTTTGCTAATTTTTAGTTTTGTTGTATTTACAGAGCAACACAAACAAATATAATAGCGTTCATATTTTTCACGGAACGCTTTGCTTCAAATTCGACAGTTTTAGAAACTCCTAAAGAAATTCCCCAAATCCAGTCTTCACGAGTTAATATGGAACAATTACATTTCAAACCCAAAATTGTCGAAAAACTTTTAAGGGGGTTAAACAATAACAAAGCCTCCGGTTTGGACAACATTCCTCCTGTTATTCTAAAAACATTTTCAAAAGAACTTGCACCAATTCTCACCAAAATATTTTATAAATCCAATAAATCTGGTATTTTTCCATCCTGCTGGAAGTTGGCCAATGTCCAGCCTGTCCAAAAATAGGAACGAAATGTGATATTTCAAATTATAGACCACTAGCCTTACTCCCAGTCTTGTCTAAAATATACGAGCAATATATTAATTCACACATATCCAAATTTTTGGAGGACAACCATTTGATATCTGACAGCCAATACGGGTTTAAAAACAAAAGATCAACAACCGATCTATTGAACTATGTAGCACATTCTTTGGAATAGCATACTTGAGAAAGGTGGTAAAACGTACGTAATTGCATTAGACATCTCAAAAGCATTTGATCGAATCTGGCATGCCAACTTGATCAACAAGCTCATTTCGTACGGTTTTCATCCCGCAGTCGTGAAGTTGATTTAAAATTTTCTGTCTAGCCGATACATTTCGGTATCTATAGATGGCTTTTCTTCTGAGTTCAAATTAATTAATGCTAGTAAACACCAAGGCTCAGTTTTATCTCCCACTTTATTCCTAATTTATATCAACAAACTGTTGCAAATCACCAGTAGCCCAATAAATAGTTTTGCAGATGATAGTACACTGCACATGTCATTCGTCCCCCTATCTTCAAAGGGTAGACCAGAAAGACGCTGTCATAAGTGTAAACGAGGGCCTAAAAAAGTCGCCGATTGGGGTGACAAAAATTTGGTCAATTTTAATTTCACCAAAACACAGCTATTGATTGTTTCCAGATTAAAGACCGAGTTTCCCAATGATATTTCAATTAATATATGTGACAACCAAATAGACGAATGTGAAAACATTCGTTTATTGGGAGTCACAATTTCCAATGACTTACTCTGGAACAATCATATACTGGCCATGGCAAGGAGCGCTTCAAGAAAACTCGGCCTCCTCAAGAGATGTAAAAAATATTTTTCTCCGTATCAAATTACTCCACATTTATAAGTCCTATATTCGTCCCTGCAACAATACTCCATTGTTGTCAAGTTTGGGACGCTGCATCTGTTACCATCTTGGGTCTTTTGGACAATGTTCAAAAGCGTGCTATACGAATTGTTGATGATCGAAATTTAACATTAAAACTTGATTCCCTACAACATCGTCGCACTGTTGCTGATCTCGTTGTTTTTTCTAAATATCGTCACCAGCAGTGCTCGGAAAAAACAAATTTAATCCCAAGAGACAAACTGAAAGTCGTGATGCAAAACTACGAACTTTATATCAAAATCGGATATCAGGATAAAAAATTATTGAAGTTTTCCAAAAAAATACAGTTGCTTGTCGTAACTTTACAATTCATAATTCTGCTGACAATTTTCTAATTTTAATTTACGATGTCGACAAGACAAATTGTCGACACATAAATAGGTACCTTCACCTCCTCTTCGCTGGTAAATAAATGTCTTTAAAAAATTGGCTTCAATCAGAAAAATTTGGTTAACACCAATTTATTAAATGTAATTTTCACAGGTTTATGTGTGTACTCTCGCATTTTATTTTCAGTTTTTTGTTCACTTTCTTTATTTCGTGAGAATATCATACTGAAAAACGTTTAGTACAAAGGTATTATTTCGGTGTATGAATCCTAATTTTGAATCCTATATACTGTTTGTTTGTTTTCAAACGCTTTTCCATATCATAATTAGGAAAGTAGAATTTTTCAAAATTTCTCAATACTAATTATGTATAACAAATTGGTTTTTGTATATAGTTGCATGTTTCCTTTTTGATTTTACATTAAAAAACTATTTTTCAAAATTCAAAACAAATATATTTTTATTTTATTTTAAATATATATTTTAATCTAACTTCTAAAAAACAATTTTAATTTTCTTATTTCTCTTACACGTGTTTAATCTTTCGATCATCCTCAGAGAGCAAATATTTACTACTAAATCCTAACTAAAAAATTCCTTCCTTGACAACGAAACTTCCGTAAGCTAATTAAATTAATGTGGGAAAACCCGAAATTTGAACATTCTAAGAATAACAATTGTTTTAAGTATAATAAAATAAGGATAAGTACAAAAATTGTGGGCGTTGTGAATTTTAACAATACAAAATAGAAATGAATTTATGAATTAAACATCTTAATGATAAATATTGAGAAGTTACTGTTTGATTATTATTATTTTTTTTTAATAATTTTATTTAATGAGGTTAAGACTTATCTGATGTTATGACGTTTTGTTTTTCTTCGCAGTTCATGATATTTGGTTTGTGTTTTTCAATATATAGCGATTCATATGCGTCTAGTTCCCAATTTTTCCGAACTGTTTTTATAATTTTGGAATTGGCTAAATCTATTGCATGTGTTGGGTTTTCGACCATATGAAGCACAACACTGGATTTATTGACGTTTCCTGTCGTAACTGCTTTGCAATGTTCTTCTAATCGGGTAGAGAATTTCCTAGATGTTTGCCCCACGTACTTTTTCTCGCAGCTCTTGCAGCTGATTTGGTAAATGCCCGACTTTTCCGAAGACTGTTCCTGGTCCTTATAGTTATTTAGTAAGTTCCCTAAAGTTGTGCTTCTTGTTGCGATCTGGATATTGTGCTTTTTTAAATGGTTTCCTATTTTATTTGTGATGCTTGGATAGAACGGCAGATATATTCTTCGTTGATTGTTGTTTTGTATCTTCTTTAAAGTTGTTAGATTTCTTATTGTCTGGTTTCTTTTGTGGTTGGTTAAAATTTGTTTGATAAACGTTTTTGGGTATCCATGGATCCTGGCTGCATCCATTATATATTTTTCTTCTTCTTCAATCTCTTTCCTTTCCATGGGAATGTTGTATAGTCTATACACTAAAGAGTTGAGGCTGCTTTTTTATGACTGCCATTATGAAGGAACTAATTATGTACGTGCTAAATGTAATTTTAGTAAGATACATGAGTTTCGAGTATAAAAATATTGACCAAAAAATATTAAATGTATTGTTATACCTCAGAATGTCCGTTTATAAGGATCTTCCCTCTTAAATTTAAATGTCTGGTGAGATGGGCGAGTTTTAGAACAACTCTACATGGCACTACTTTCATTTAATACGAATTATTTTTATTCGATGAAAGAACTTTCAGTCTAATTTCATATAAAGCTTAGTCCCTGGGCCCACGCCGATTGCATGTGATTATTACCACATATTTTATACTTTGTGAGACGCCTGTCCTTGACGAGCCCGAAAACTTTCGTTCTGTGATTTTTCTCAAATCGACCGCTTCTTCGTTCGGCAAGCTCTGAAAAATGCCGATTGCTCGCGATCTTGTAAATTTGCTGCCACATTTTTTAACTGTGGGGGCTGGCAATTTGTTTTAGAACACGAGGTCTGCTATTGTCGAGTCTGACAACTGACATTTTGGTATGTTTGGGTTGTCGATCTAGACAATAGCAGACACAATTTTATCGGACAAGGTTACCCTCATGAAATCCCGGCAAATCGGCCTTTTTCGGAGCTTTCTGAACGAAAAAGCGGTCGAGGAAAATGGCAGAACAAAAGTTTTCGGACGCGTCAAGGACAGGTGCCTCACGAAGTATAAAATATATGGTAATCATCACATGAAGTCGGCGTGGGCCCAGGGTCTAGGTGCTAAATATATCAGATGGTTTAAGCTAAGAGTTTAGGGGTTATGAAAATGTTAACATTCGTTACAACCTGCAACCGTATTGAGAAACATCGTTACACTTGCAACGATTGCTTTTCAAGTAAACTTAAAAAAAATATGATAAACTAATCTCTATCATAACCAAAAAGGGAAGATATCTGTTCTAAATAATTACTAAGAGATTGTAAGTTGGTTTTTATCATAATCAAAAACCATAACAAAAGATAGAAAAATAAGGGTGATGAAAGGTTTTAGGTGAACTTGATTTCAGATGAAGTCTAAATTGCCTATACTCAATCAAACCCTCATTTATTTAAGGGTATTTCAGTATTTCAGTTGGTCATGAATTATGTTTGTTGAGTTGTAAGTAAAACCTTATGATTGTTAATAGTTTCACATATGTCAAAATTTAGTTGAAAATGTTGCAGCGCTGTATTTTGAAAATTTTTATCACTAAGCTTAATATTTGTGTGGAATTACTGATGAACTTTAATTGTTTAAATAAACATATTGAAGTAAATACGTTTTCATTTAAAATAACGAGGGTTGTTTATAATATTGAACGGTTTTTGATGACAGTCAATTAAAAATAAATAGACTAACTAATACATAATCTTGTTTTGTTTTCAAAAAATCGAAAATTTTTACAAAATCTTTATCCTTGACCATCACGTCAAAATTAAAATAGAAACGGTTGAAACCAAAACTTATAAATAAATAAATGATATTTTTGCTCTGAAGTATTTACATACGATATTAAAGTGTGAAATTATAATTTTAGTATGACCCAAATTTATTAGATTGATTAAATTTATTTGGAAGATCGAATATTATATAAGGATAAATTAAAAGGTTTTACTTTTGTATATTATCAAAACAGAGCTTTATTTCATAATGGTACCATTTTTAATGTCAGAGCCGAATATTTTAAAATAGCTTCAAGGGAAAAAAATTAACAAATCCTAATTTCAAATAATTATATTATAATTCAAAATTTTCCTAAATCAATATTATTGATTAATTTGGGTTTCATCTACTCATTTCAAATGTAAACAAAGTGTATAAATGTTTGCAATAATTTAAAGTACAATTTCGTTTAAGATGTCACTCAACAAATAAAATTTGTAAAAAAATTTAGTTGTTTAAATAAAAAAGCAAGAAAAATTATAGACTGATTTATTTGCTCCCAACTAATAAGTCAAAACCCATTCTATAATTAAGAAAATCAAAGCATAAATTATTTTTTAAACAAACAAAAGTTTTTGAAACAATCTTCCTTAATTTTCTTTTTAACTTTCTTAAACTTACTTTGTTTTTTCTTGGACTCATTAGCCATTATCAAAAACTAAATAAGAAATGAAAAAAAACTAGAATAATAGCAGGATGTTAAGATAATAAATAAATTTTACAAATTCTTATCACAATTTTCTTGTTGAACAAAGTTTTTTCTGGTTCCTTTAACCCGTTTTGGTTTTGATTTTGGGGATCTTTTTAAGCCAATTGCAGTTAGTTGATATAATTACTTTTGGACACATATATGCAGACCGTATACTAAATTTTTAAGAAATTTAAAGACAACATTTGATGATGTTGTGGTATCTTTTTTCCCGAAACGATTTTTGTTAAAACTGAAAATTAAATTAAAAAAAAACACAGAATTACAACAAACTGTTTTCTCATTCTTAATTTATAATATAATTTCATGGTTTTTTATTTATTTTTATAAAACTTTAAATTTTGCCTTATTTGTAATAAGTAAATGGTTTTATGTTGATTTCCACTTTTTTTAACATTTTACTGATTTTGTGTCCATTTTCACTATATGCCAGTGATGTGAATGCTGATAATTGAATCATCAAATGTATGCAGTTTATTAATTTAATATTTATTTACCGCTTACCTCATATAAAATATATTGTCTTAATCAGTTTTGATATTCATGTATGAAAAATAAAAATTAAAAATCATTGAATTTTTCTATATTAGTTCATTTATCTAGGATGTCACAATAAAACACCAACAAAATTAAACCTGTCATAATAAATTGTTTAAATAAAGGAAGATTAAAGAGGGTGTAAATATTTCTCTTGGCGATAAAGTCCCATAACGAAGGGATATATTATATTTAAGCATTTAAAATTTTAGTTATATAATAGAGAAATAATATAAGGGAATTCTAAAATAACAAAAGCTTAAGTGTAAATGATTTCAGTTAATTAAATAAATATTTTCATAACGGATTGGCTTTTTTTTAAACAATTTTTTTTGCAAATCAATAAGGAGCACATGTTGTAAATTTTCGAAAAATCAGTATGAAATAACAAAGATTAATGTAGGATGTACTAGTGTAATATTATAACTTAGAGCGATCAGATCAGAACGCATCCTCTTGTGCGACCTGTGCGAATCGTACGAAATGCAAAAGATTTTCATAACTAATTGATAGTATATCATTAGACCCGAGTGAAGACTAGTGCATATTATCATACACCTCTCCATCTCCTTTCTGTCTCATTAACTGCCTCTCTCT
>OY856187.1:2454985-2612191 GCA_963693315.1 Diogma glabrata | reverse complement strand
TTTTTCTTTCTCTCATTCCCTAGCTGCATCTGGTATTTACGTCCCATGACTGATTTTCACAATAACTCGCAAACTCTAGACGATTACTATTTCTATGCAACAGTTTCTTTCAACACCTGGTATGGGCCACTCAACGAAATCTACTTTCTCTCTAAAGCGGTAAGGGCCAAAATCTCACTTTTTTATTTTTAATAAAAAACTGTTGCGTAATTAGAATTCCAATATGTGCCACAACACCACATGAAACCTTTTACGACCTGGGTTCCACAACAATTTGCGTTCACGCTTTGTTTAAATTTTTGTAGATTGAAACCACTCGAGACTGTTGATTTCGGCAAAGCATTCCATTTATACGCAGTTCGGTTAAAGAAATTCCTCCGTATTCTGTCACTATGATATTGAATGCTCTTGACCAGCGGTGCCCAAACTGCGGCCATCTGGCCGCATGCGGCCAGTTTTATGATTTGGTGCGGCCAGTAAAAATATTATAAAAATAGCAAATACTACAATAATAATAAGTTCCGTTTAAAAAAGTACAATATTTTGGTACGTACTAAATTCAAACTTAAATATTCCTAACAAATTCCTATAGAAATAGACTAACTGACATTAATTTGAAAAACGAACTAAGAATTAGTAATACTGCACAAGAATTTAATGTTCGCGACTTAATTTGAATAAAAAATCTTAACATAATTTATACTGTTTATTTATTTTTTTTTCCGTGCGGCCAGTCATTCTTGTTCTTGTGAATTTTTGGCCATCTCTTCCATGATTTCTGGGCACCCCTGCTCTTGACAGTGGTTACTCAAATGAATGGTTGCACAAACAATGGTGATTTCATGCGCCCTTGGTGGCTTTAGGAGTTTCGATCACCTTGCCTCTAGCTCATCCTATTTATTCATTGCAAGTTGCACACGTGATATAGTTTTATTGTTAACGAAATTGTGCTAGCGGCAAAAGTGTTATTTTTTGCATGGTACAGTCAACTCTCTTATAACGCGATTAATTCGTCCCGCGTCATATGGAAACCGCGTTATGAGAAACAAAGAAATATAGAAGAAAATCATATAAACTTAAATCGCGTTATATGGAAGCCGTTTTCTCGCTATATGGAATACGCGTAATGAGAAACTGAGAACTAATATAAATTCAATGATTTCGTACCGCGTTGTATGGAATCTTAGAAATAATTAAATTTTACACAAATAAACCTATATATAATAGAAGGAAAATCGAATAAAGACGCCGATAAAATAAGAAATTTGAACCGAACCATTTTCGATTTTTTTGAACCTTCAGTAATCGTTAGTATAATTAAAAAAATTAATAAGTATTTTTTTACTTTTTTATTTTTTTAATAGTTTAGACACAGGGTGGCTCGAAATTTTTTAAGTTTAGCGACAGTCAAAGATTAAAGTTAAATGCATGAAAAGAATTCATTTGGTATAAATTGAATAGATCAAAATTGATTTCATTTAATTATCAGTGCAAAATTATCTTCCTGATTAGAGTTTCAAAAGAAATTTATTAGAGGTTGAGTCTAACCTCAAAATGGAAAGTACATGTCGAAGCTGTAAAAAAAATATTACAGAAATTCATACTACATCATCGTGCACAAATTGTGGATTGAGGTTTCATTCGCGATGTCAAAAATCAATCGCGAATAATCTTCAATTGGAAGCAAACTCAAATTTCTATTGCTCAGCTGACTGTCAGCCAAATAAACATTCTAAAATTATTGAAGTCGTTGATTCCATCAGCAGTCCAATTAACAGCCTGGTGCAAGCCAACAATATAGAAAAATCAAATTTAGGGGACGATAACAAAACAGAAGTATCTCATTGGACATCTATTCTTACGGAGATCAAGCTGATGATATCGAACGTTCGACAAACTCAAAATCAACTGGCTGATCAATTTGAATCTCTTCAAAAAGAATTCAAGCAGGTATGTGATGAAAATAAATTATTAAAACAACAGCTCGATCGCTCAAATAAAAAACAAGAAGAATATTCATTCCATATCAATCGATTAGAGGCAGACATTGATAATTCTAATCAAAAAGAATTATCTAATAATATCATAATAGCGGGTGAATTAGATTCAAATAAGAATCCAAAAAACATATTCATTGATATCTGTAACATTTTGAACGCTAATATCTCTTTGGATGATATCGCTGAAGCAAGATTCTTGAAAGAAAAAAAACAAACGTCACAAACACCAACCCACCTTGACGAAAACATATCATCACAACATCAAACAAATCCTGAAAGAAGTATCAAAAATTCTACTTCTATATTATTGGTTAAATTTAAAAGTATTAATCCCAAAATCGAACTGCTGGCTAAGAAGAAGATCGCCGGAAAAATCTTCTCAAATCAGATTGGATTGAACACTACACAGGATAACCAACAAATTTATATCCGTGATCATCTCACTCGATATAAACTAGCACTATACCGTGAAGCTCAAAAACTACAACAAGATTTAAAATTTAAATATTTGTGGATTAAGAACGCTAGCATCCTAATCCGTGAAAAAGAACATTCCAAGGTTTTTAATATTGATTCGCGAAACGATTTTGAGCGTATAATTGTCAAATCAGACCTAAATAAAAACATAAAACCAGTCACCAAAAAATAACTGATTTTCTAAAATCAGCTGATAACAAGAATTGCTTATTTTTCTTTTGTATTTTATATTTAGGTTTATTTAATCAAATTTGTTGTTCTTTAAAGGATTTTCTCTCTTTCTATTTACATAATTTAATGAATAATAATTGTAACAGCAATATTAATCAATGCTTTCAAAAAATTAAATATTACACAGATATCAACGAAATCAATAGCAGAGTCGGTGCTTTCAATGTCATATATCTAAATTTACAAAGTTTTAGGAATAAATTAAACCGAGTTCAGTTGTTTATTGAAACATTCAAATATGATATACATGCACTTGTTTTTACAGAAACGTGGCTTAAACCAACTGAAAATATATTTTTTAACTTAACTGGCTATACAGCATATCATTCTAATCGAACTCTAAGGCAGGGAGGTGGAACAAGTATTTATATAAAATCGTCGCTAAACTCCACAATTTTATTTGAAGAGGAGTATGATGGAAGTAACTTTCTGGTTGTTAAAATATTAGGACTTAATTTTAATTTAATTTCAATTTATCGATCTCCAGATACCACGGCTGACTTTCTTTTCTCAAAGTTAGAATCAATTTTAGATAGTTATAATCATAGCATAGTATTAGGTGATTTTAATATTAACTTAACTGACTCAAACAACAGGACAGTTCAACGGTATATGGAAACAATCCATTCAAACGGATTTATTTGTCTAAACAACACGGACCCCACCTATTCAACAAGGCAGTCAAATTCAATCAGTACTATAATAGATCATGTCTTAACAGATATCGTTAACTTTGACTTTGAGGTCAGAATTGAAAACAAAAACATTGGCGATCATAATGCAATACATGTTAACTTCTTAACAAAACTACCAAAAGTCCAAAATATAAATAAAAAAACCGTATTAAATTATGAAACAATTAGTTCAGATGTTAATTGGAGTAAAGTAAATGATGTTGGAAATTTTTGTGAACTATCGAACCTTCTTCATAATATGATATGTGAACACACCAAAATCATAAATCACTATAAAAAGACGCCCAAGAAACCTTGGACAGACACTGAGATGCTTAATCTATTTAAAAAACGCGACAAACTCTTAAAATTGAAATCAAGGTGCCCCAGAAACGAATATATTATTTCAGAGCTGAAAAGTGTACAAACACAAATAGTAAAAGTCAACAGGATAGCAAAAAAAAATTATTATAAAGTAAAATTTGAGAATGCAATTAACAATTCACGAAAGCTGTGGCAAAATATTCGCGAGGTCATCTTTAATAACCCTGGAATCAAAAACAACGAAATTAATCTCAAAATAAATGACAAAATCATATCAAATAAAAAAGAAGTTGCTGATGTGCTAAACCAATATTTTGTAAAGAGCAGTCAGCAAATTTCATTAAATCTACCACGACCGTTAGAATCTGATTTCAATTATTTTGAATACAATGTTCAGCGAATATTCAATTTCGAACCAGTAGAGCGCATGGCAGTCGAAAATCAAATAAAAAGATTAAAAACAGATTGCTCAACTGGCTTAGATAAAATCTCATCAAAATTTCTGAAAAGGTTTGAGTCACGTCTAATATGTGTCATTACCGAATTAATTAATAACTGCATCAGGAATTCAATTTTTCCTGACTGCTTAAAGCATGCCAAAATCATTCCCGTTCATAAATCTAGTAGTCGCTTAGATCCAATAAATTATAGACCTATCTCCGTATTAAACTCAATGTCCAAAGTAATCGAAAAAATCATTTATGATCAAATATTAACACATTTAAACGACAATAACATTATATCTGCTCAGCAGTTTGGGTTCACAAAAAACTCAAGTACTACAGCAGCTTGTCTTAGTCTCACAAACCTAATATCCACAAGTATAGATAAAAAAAAGTTTGTTGGTTGCTTATTTTTGGATATTAGAAATGCATTTGGTACGGTGGACCACCAAATTCTAGTATATAAACTTCGCAAACTGGGGCTTAGTGAAAGTAGCTTAAGTTTAATATCCTCATATCTTTCAAACCGTCAACAATTTGTCAAAAATAATGATATAATATCAGATCCACAAACGAATAATATAGGTGTTCCACAGGGTTCAAATTTAGGACCATTGTTGTTCAATATTTATATAAATGATTTAACTCTTCTCAAACTAATTGGATATTTACTATTGTATGCTGATGATGCAGTCTTGATTTATGAGTGTGATACTTTGGAAGAATTAAATGATGTGATGCAACAGGATTTAATTCAGATCCTAGGATGGTTTAACAAAAATCTTCTTAAACTGAACGTATCTAAAACTAAATACTTATTGCTTGACAATAAAAAAATCTGTAATCAACAACTAAATTTATTTAATTTATCATACGAAAATACAAGTATTGAAAGAGTAACATCATTCACATACCTTGGACTTAAAATAGACTCGAAGTTTAATTGGAATTTGCATATAGATAAAATAATGTCAGCTATTACACCGTATATATTTGCTATCAAAAGAACCAGAAATTTGCTTCCACAAAAATCACTACTAAATATATATTATGCTTATATCCACTCCCATATATCATATTTGAATCCTATCTGGAGTGGAAGTTCAGAATACAAAATCAATGAACTTTTTATAAAACAAAAACGAGCAATAAAATACTTGTTCCATCTACCGATTACTTATCCAACTAGCCAATTATTCAAATCAGTTATATCATTGCCTGATACAATAAAAATACAATTACTTATATTAATATATAAAATTACAAACAATCTAATACGACACAATTTTTTATTGCAAACGGTAGCTGATACTCATAATCATTATACAAGGCGGAGATCCCAATTTCAGATTGGTTCCTTCAAAACCAATATGAAAAACCACAATGTCCTAAATCGCGGACTGACTCTTTTTAATTCCCTTCCTTCTAATATAAGACATGAAAATACTATATCTGCTTTCAAAAAACATTTGTACAAATATTACAAAATTTAACCTGTATCAATTGTAATAATCAATATTATTAGCCTTTCATTTTAATTTATTTTAAGCTGTGGCTTATTTTATAAGCACTTTAAATACTTTATTATTTTGAATCTGGATTGAAAATCTATTACTATAGATAGAAAAAAAATATGTCTATATCCAAAAATATCTTAATATTTATTGTTCTAAACTAATTATGTTTATTGTTGTAATATTTATTGTCCTATTTTTAAGTTTATCACCTATAAATTAAGTTCATCACGTTCTATGTAACATAAATAGACTAGATTTGCTGTACAGCCTCAATAGGCTCTTGCAATGTAAAATTAATTTATTGCAAAATTATTAATAAAATTAAATAAAGAAAAAAAAAAAAAAAAAAAAAAAAAAAAAAATTGTGCTCGAACGGGTTAAACCGTATTTCATACCTTATAAACAAGAAACAGTTCAATAGAATTGGTAAACTTGCTTTTAGTGAATGGCACAAAGTACAAAGAAACACTAATTATATATTCAAATGCCTTTTTCTTAAACAAAAAGATAGGGCTTGTCTGTAATTTTAGTGTGTTTTTCAGTTTTCTTTAGTAAATAATAAATCTTTAACATATAAGAAAAAGAACTGAAATTAAAAAAAATCATATAAAATATAAATTTTGGTCAGTATTTTTATAAAGCCTCACTAAGTAGCTTTCAAACAAAAATAAATTTAATCAAATCGAATAACCCGTTCGAGCGCAATTTAACTTTAATCTTTGAATATCACTAAACTTCTTAAGAAATTTCGAGCGATCCTGTGTCAAAACTAGTGAAAAAATGAAAAATATTAATTTTTCTTAAAATTTATTAAGATAAGTAAGTTTCCACAGTTTCCAAAAAAATCGGAATTGGTCACATTGGTACATCATCACCGCCAAATCAAGATCGCCTGCATTCACAAAATGCATTATTAGGTTGTGATTAATTCATGAATAAATTATATAAAATGTCAAATATATATAATTTATTTCGATAATTTAATCATTAATTAATTAAATTTAATTTGATGAAAAACGCGTTATAAGGAGATTTCGTCGCGTTATAGGAGAACGTTCCCAGTTTTCACCGCGCGTTAGATGGAAATCGCGTTTTAAAAGTGCCGCGTTATAGGAGAGTTGACTGTATAGTGACATATATGTTGAACCAATTTTTGAATTCGTTTCAATTTTTGTCTTTATTTGTTGCACAATACAAACATTAAACACAGTTTACTATCTTTTCAATTAAAAAATATTCACTTTCAGTTTTTATAAAATTTTTTAAAATTAGAATATTAAAACTAGAAAAAAATTTTAAATCAAAATTTATAATAGCTTTCTGATTCACAGTTATAAAATTTGTTAATGAAAATTTTAGTTAAACATTTTTTTGAATTCGTAATAACTGAAAATTATTTTGATTTGTTTTGTTCAAAAATAGGAATTTGGATTATTTTTTTTGTATTTATTATTTACGAATTTAATTAAATTCATAAAGTTTGATAAGATGTTTTTGTTTTTTCATTATAGTTTTAAGATTGAAACAATTTATCGAAGTATTCAAATGATTAATTTTTTAGCTGAGGTTGAACAGGTTGCGAAGACGTCCCACATAGTTTGACTTTGATATTCATTTTCAGTTTGAATTTTAAATATTAAAAAAATTTATTGCTTTACACTTGCTGATAGAATTGAAAAAAAAGTTAGAATGTTGTTTTAAAAGATTAAAATGAATATAATATAAATATGATTTATTTAGAACAGAGGTTGCCAATCTTGTTTATTTGTGCCAAATAAAAATATGAAATATGTATGGAAGAACAACTTTTCTATAAGATGTAGTTTTGAAAGGCTTAGTTGGTATAAAATAATAAAACACCAACTTTTAAATGAATTCAAAAACTTATTAATTATTTTATTTTGTTGAGGCAAGTCATTTAAATAATATCATGACTTTAAGAATGTAATCTAAATTATCACAATTTATTCAATCATCTCATATTTGTAAGATTATAAATTTGAATATATAATAATGAAAATTTTTGAATTTCACTTTGTTATAAAAATGCTACTATTTTAATATAACTTTTCAATTTTGGGAAAATAAACAAAACAATCATATAATCTTGACTATTTACTAGCATTGCTAATTTTTACTTATTTATTTTTAGGTATGGTTTCAGAATCGAAGAGCGAAATTTCGTAAACAAGAACGGCAAGCACAACAAAAAGCATCAAGTAATGGATCATCGGATTCATCAATTAAAACAGAAGGACATCATAACAATAATAATAACAATAATATCAATAATAATACAGGGAATACAACACCGAAAGACATTAAACCTGGCTCACCTATGTCTAACTTATCAACAACACCGAATTCTAGTGCATCGTCACATCATTCAAATGGTGATATTAAACCTTTAAATGGTGAGATATATATTCTGTTACAAACTTATTTATATTTTTGTTAAACACTATTTTACGGTCGCGACAATTTTCTTAAATATATCCGAATTATATAACAACCCAAACAATAAAACCTCAAACAAAACAATAAAAAAATTGACATTAATTCAAATAAATGATACTCCATTAAGGAGAGGGCCAATTTATAAATTAAATATTTTACAAAATACAAATAAAAGAATCTTTGTCGTCTTTATTTTCAATTTTCCAGAAAACAAGAGCAAAAAAAAATAAAAATTTGGTTCTATTGTTTTTTTGTCTTATTCACCTAACATTTGAACTTATCTTTAAAAGAAAATCCCACACCTCGGTAATTCAATCCAATTCAATAGAATACATTTCTTATTATCGTCTCATTTTCTTTTGAGAAAATATATTAAGGTTTTTGAATATGAAATGTTTGCCTCTTTATATAGATTATATAAATACTAGGCATCGCCCAGTGGCCGAAATTCGGCCATTGTAAATAGAAATTGTAAAAAGACCTCCAACAAAATAGCTCCAACACATTATTTCAGAGTTTGATTATTTGATATAATTAATTTTGAATTGTGAAACAAATAACTTTCAGAAGCAAAAAACAAAATAACCGAACAAAAAACTCAAAAAACACAATTATCACATTTTTGACATTTTTTCTGAAAAAAATCGTCAAAATTCAAAAAAAAGTATTTTTCGGCACATCTACTACTCAAGACCTTTTCAACGATATACATATTGCCACACTTTTGATGGGACAAATATTTTAAGATGGTACCACAAAAATATTGATTACGTATTTATATATAGATATGTATACTATTAGATAACAAAGTATGGTTCAAATGGGTTTGTCTTACTTCTTTATAATCAAAAACTTCCTACATATTTTCATTACGTTACCGTTAGTTGACTTTTTATCACAAACTTTTATTTTTATTTATCAAACGAATAACTTTATCTGTAAAGTGAATAGATAAAATACGTGATCTGGACACTGACGCTGAACCCGTCCATTATAGATCGACTTCATACTTGGTGTACAAGTTGTATAGGTAAAATAAAAAATATTCGTTTTCTTAGAAAAATTTCAAAGTGCTTAGTTTAGAAACAGGGTGGTCCTAAAGATTTCTGGAAATTCAAATTCAGGGTATCTTGGAAATCAAAATGAAAGATAAGGGGTCACCTGATATCAATGACTTTGTGTGCGTTGGCAAGGTTATTTACTGACCTATTGAAAAAAATACACCGTAAAGATTTTTCTTACACTGTTAAAAATATCAAGAAAAACATTTGGTAAAGATGGCACTGATGTCGTAGATCAAGCATTTTTCGAATTTTTCTTCAATAATTTGAAAGTTCCAACCTTACCCTAAAATAGATTAAAATTTAAAGATAGTGTTTTTGTTCCACAGATATATATTTTTGAAGATTCGAATCTTAGATCCAAATCTTTTAGTTTAAGATGAAATTCGTGATCTGGACAACCGGCGGATGACCATTCAACTTCATACTTGGCAAACAAACAGTATAGATGAAATAAAAAATTTGTATTTTTTTAGAACAATTTTAAAGTGTTGAGAACAAGATGGGCCAAAAAATTTGTTGAATTGTAAACTCAACTTTGGAACGGTAACTTTGAAATCACGGAGAACGACTAAATAAATTAAACGGTTTATATGTACGCTGGAAAGAAAACTGACCATCCAAAAAATACATCGCAAACTTCTTACTTACACTGTTAAAAACACTATGAAATAAATTTGTTTGCATTTTTTTACAAGCATTTTAGGATTTTTTTTTCACAACATATAATTTCTTACATTAAACGAAAAAAACTTACCAAGAAATTCTTGACTACATTAGCACCATCTTTAAAAAATTTATTTCATAATATTTTTAACAGTGTATGCCAAAAATTTTACGTGAATTATTTTTCTCGATAGGCCAGTGAATTACCTTTTCAATGCAGATAAAGTTGTTGATATCGGGTGAACCTATTTCTTCCAATTTGATTTCTATGTTACCCGAATTTGAATTCTCAGAAAACTTTTGGACTACCTACCCAATTCTTAAACTTAACACGTAGAATTTTTTTAATAAGTACGTATTTTCTAGATCACCTATCTAGATCGCCTTAACAAATGTATTTCTTAATATTTTTAACAGTGTAAGCAAAAACTTTACTTTGTATTTTATTAATAGACCAGTAAATTTCCTCTTCAACGCACATAAAACCGTTGATACCGGGTGAGCCGTTCTCTTGCTCATTTTATATCAAAGTCACCCTAAGTTTAAATTTCCAGAAATCTTTAGGACTGAATTTCAGGTACATAATTGAATAAACTAACTGGGTTGATCAATCTTTCAAGCTTTTGACCTTTAAATTAAGGATATGAATAAGAGATGAAATACAAAATCTAAATTAAGAATCAATATTGATTTTCTAAAACTTTTCGATGATCACCAATCACATCAATTAAAAGTCAACTATGAGGTTAAAGCTAATTTAGTTTCTTATAGTCACCAGTTTATTTAATTTAGTGTAACAAGATTTAGCTCCAAATATCTTTTTCAATAAATAACATATCTGAAAATAAACTATCAATATGATTAACAATCGTTTAGGAATCTCGATTATTTTTATAATAAATATAATTTTTCCGACCAATTCATTTTTCAATTTGTCATAAACTACAAAAAATATCTACAGAAACTTATTTTTTTTTTTGCTACACATATAACAAAACTTTTATTACATGTTGTTTTGGTTTCCCATCTGTGTATGCCAAAATTTATACAAACAATAATTTATCATCCAAAACTAACCAAAAACAAAGAAATATCGTGCCATTATATATCTATAAAAATGCTTTATTCTTTTTTTTACTCTTTGTAGGAAAGCTATCAGATGATTTAAATTCAAATAATAATAAATGGGCAGGATCATGTAATACATTACTTCAATCAAGTAAAAATAGTTTGGGTAATTCATTACAAAATCTTCATCATACAACATCACATCATCATGCCGCAGTTGCAGCGTTATCTTCACCATTTTCATCATTATTAGGAAGTGGTGGAGCTGGTTATTTATTAGATCCATTGGGCGGATTAAATAAAACAACAGCTAACCATTTATTTTAATTTATAAAGAAATATAAAATTCCAGAACATCAAGTTACAATTAAAATTTAATTTAATGATCACCCGAGCCATTTAAAGAAAATCTATTTTATTCTGTATATAAATTTGAAAGAAATCCTTCCAAATACTTATTATTATAATTATTTGATGTATACGCTACATATACACTCACGGACACAAATAAATAAACTTTATTGATGAACAAAAAATTTATTAATGGAAACAGTTCTATAATTAAAATTAATTTATTTTTATGGTATGTAGATTTGATTATTGTTTCATTGGCCTGAATTTAATGTAGAATAACAAATTTTGATTACTTAGAAATCATTCTTCGAAAATTAAATAAAATTTCTCTATGAGAATTTAGTTTTATTATGAAACAGACTTCTTTGTCTGATCAGCGTATAAATGGAATCATTTACAGGAATCGAGTTTAGAGAGGGCTTTAATTCATAAAGGTTTAAAAAAGCGTCCACCAAACCCTCAGAACGCATGTTGTTGTGAGACGTAGGTCTTAAAAGGTATCTATGTGTTGCTGTGACACATATTGTTATTCCTGTTACACAACACTTTTTATTAAAAATAAAATAAAATTCAAAAATACAGTTGGATAAATGAAAAGTTGTGTTTAATTTAATTTACCTGAATTTCTTTATATCAATTGTCAATGCCTTTAACTACATTTAATCAAATCACATGCGATGCAATCTTTTTATTCAAAAGTATACCATCAATTTTCATAACTTACCCTATTCAGAAATAAAAAAGGTATTAAATTTTTGTAGCCAAACGTTTAAATTTGTAAATATATAATCTAATATATTAATTTTAAGACCTAGTAATAGGGATAAATATTTAAAACAAAGAAAATAAGAAATAGTTGTTAATATTTAATCATAATTAAATCAATTTTTCGTATTTCCTTATAATTCAAACATTTTATTTATATCTTACAACAAAAACTTTAGTCACTAAGATTTTAGAGTAAGAAACACGAAGAATTTTAGTTTTGAAAATTTCTTTCAAAAATAAAAATATTTAAAAAATTGAACGTTTATGTAAAATAAACGGATCAGATTGATGAAAACAATTATTATTATTGTGAATTGTGTAAAATAAACTATTAATAAAGCTGAAAAATGTATACTTCGAAAATGTAATAAACCAATACCATTTTGTGTTTACTTAAGCAGGCTAAATACCCATATCAAGGCTCGTAAAATCCCCGAACATAACCCCGAACCGGGTATCTGTATCAGGTAATTACTATAATCAAATATCCGGATACCCGTGTGCCCCGGCTGTTTGGGTAAATAAAACAAAACAAATAATTACATAAAAATTTTTTTTCAACTTAAAAATACTTTAAACAAATAGATATAACCCCAAATTTTATAATTATAATATTTTATTTAACTTTGTTATTATAAAAAACTATTTCAAAAACATTGATCTATACTAAGTCCCGGGTAAGAAAAAGCTAAGGGCCCAAGCCTGGGCCAAGACCGCGCCATAGCTTTTGGGGGTTGGTCCAGGCTTAACATTTTCAAACGTCCCAAGCTTGGACTGATATTCTGGGGCCAAGTCTGGTAAACCAGGCTTGGGCCAAGTCTGGAAAATAAGACTCGGGCCAGGTCTACCAAACCAATTTTGTTTCAAGACCTCCTTTAAATGTGTGGAAAGAGGCTGTGGAGAGAGTAACATATATGAAAATAAAAATAAACATAATTAAAATAAAAAAGTTTTTTGGTCAAAACTAATTTGTAAATTATTTTTTATTTCTGTTATCCGACAATTGTTTCGGTTTATTTTAAAACCATCTTCAAGGATGTATTATATTATATAAACAAAAAATTCTTTTACAAAAAAACACTAATAATATTTAGACAAAAAATTGACATAAATATAAAAAAAAGCTTAAAAAGTTTAGATGATCAGTTTTCAAGATGCGAGTCGTCTCTTAACCGTTTTGAAAGTGCAAAGCGCGTTACAAGAATATTAAAAAAAAAACCAAAAATCATCCGGACCTGAAAATTTGATAAAATGAAATAACATATATATACCTTTTATATATTAAAAAATCTTAAATTTTAAAAATATAGTTTTAGACATAATCTATTTTAAATTTTTTACCGTTATTTTTCTACGAGAAAATGTTTAAGGTTATACAAGGTTCAAGGTTATTTTAGTAGTTCTTTTCAATACCCACATTTTGAGCTATATACTTTATAATATTAAAATCTGTTAAGTAGTTTTTGCTGTAGAGCCATTTCAATACACCAATTATTGTCATAATTTTGTTTTGAAATTTATGTTCACCATAACGAAACGTCAGAATTTGGTTTAGTTATTAGCAGCATCAAATTATGACAGAAGTCTTTTCAACGTGATGATTCAATCCAACCTCACTTTATATTTACTTCTCTAATATAACGAATTTATTGACTTTGTATAAATTTTCTATTAATTCGGGATTTATTGTTCTGTTATGTTAAATATAATATTTTTCGTTTATGTTGTTCATTATATTATATGTGACTTGAAATTCAATTCTAATTAGCTTATTTGGGGAGTATTTTGGCGAAGTTTTAAATTAAAACTTTTTCAAGTTTTTAATTTAGCAGGTGAGGTTTTCTATTAAATTAATAAAAACAATATAGTTTTTCAATGCTTGTTTTTATTAATTTAATGAAAAACCTCGCCTGCTAAATTTAAAAAAATTAAAAACCGATTTTTAATTTGAATGTCGCCGCATATATAATTATAATTTTTTAATTATGTTTTTTTGCTAATGTTAAAGTTTCTTTCATTTCGCACAGCAAAATTAAAAACTTTTTCGCCTTACGTCGGAATTGTGTATTTACAAATTTTAAATTCAACAAAAATATTGTTCTGTCAAATATTTATCGAATCGCACACAGTCACACACTAAAATCTCAATCGCACACTAAAATCCCAATACGTTTTTAAAAACTTAAACAAGAAGGTGTGGTTTTAGCTTTGCAAAGGTCATTAAGTCCTAGACAACACGGCGCGACAATAAGGTCATAGACAACACGATTCGACTGTTATTATTACCATCGGTTAAGGAGCTGTCATGCAAAGCGAAGCAAGCCATTTTCCCCAATTTTCCCATTGAAAGTCTATGGGAACCGTTTTTCGGTGATTATTCCTCCGTGGTATGTTTAATTTTCAATATTTTTTTTGTAAACCATTTATGGCTAGATGTCGTCTTACATACAAAATTTCATTTTGATATCTTTGATATCTTTGGGAGGAGTATGCGGAAAATCGAAAATCCGAATCGGGGAAAAATGGAGTTTCGCTACGCTTCACTCCAATAAATAGCCAATTCAGACGTTTTGTTTTTATTGAAATTTAAGTAATATAATTAAGAAAGTCTATGTTATATATATATATTAACAGACATAAAATTCAATTTTGGGAAATGGAATATCGATTAAGTTGATTTTCTTTTTATAATTATAGAAAAAAATAAATGACACAGAAAAGCCTAATTGTTTGAAATATTTCAGAAATGAAACATTTCATTGTTTAATCACTACCTGTACCAATGTTGAATTAACTTCCAGGTTGGATTCGCCATACTTGTTCTTGCCACCTCATATCAAGTAGACAACCTCATATCGATTGGGAATAGCATATTTATTTGCTGTGTATATTTCCGTGTATATACCCATTGTGGTTTTCCGAACTCCTAAAACAGCTGATACATTTATTAGATTACCTAAAATTGGAAATAGTTCTGTTAGTCATAAAATACGACTTCAGGCCAAGAAACTTCAATTGTTAAATACAACCAGTCATTACGCTAATTAGCAATAAGGCGCAAATGTATCAAGCTAATTATTATCTTAAATTAAGTTTCTTTACGAATTTTATATAAAAAAATAGACAAAAGCTTATTTCTTAGCATATTTTGACAAAACATTTTTTAAATTTGAGTTTAACAAAAATTTGATCATACCTATCTGCCCACACATTTTTATTCTAAATATTTATTAATATATTTTCTAGTTTTCATCTTATGTTGAATAATTTGTTGTCAATGTTCGTATTTTCTAATAGAATCAGTGATTATTTTTAGAGCAACTAATTGTGACAATAAAAATATGAAGATATATTATCACCAGTTTATTGCATGTACAAGCGGTACAGTAATATCGAGATAAGATGATAATGGGAAAATAATTTTATCCTTGTTAAGTTTATTAAAAGTCATACTTGTCATGCATGCTAGGCCCTATTATTGTTTATGGTTAAAGTTTTGTTAACACTAAGGAGTAAATTCGCCAAGTAGCGTTTGATATAGTGTTCTATAAACTACAATGAGTTGCACAATAATGTTTTGACAAAATTGGTTTAGTATGAATTTATTAAAACACATCCGTTTGAAGCATTATTTCAAAAATCTTTACTATTGTTATGTTATCTTCATTGTTATCTTTACTATTATTAATATTTACTATGTTATACTGTTTATCCAGAGAGGATAAGCCAAACAACGTACAAAAAGCTTATGACATCTTCACTAGACCTTTGATAAATAGCGCTGAACCATTCCACTCAAAAACAAAAAGAAAAGTAAACATTTCACAGTCGACAAGAAATGAAATCGAAAAAAGGGAATTGATGAAAAAGAGAAGATATGTCGATGAATCATCTGAAATAAAATTCAAAAAGCAAAGGAAGAAAGCAAACAGATGCATTAGACGTGACGTTCATAATTGAAATATCAAAGAGCTACAAAACGCAATTGATTCAGGAAAGACTTACAAAAATGCAAGAAATGGTTCTTTTTCTTCAATCTCTTGGATACCACAGCTTGCTGATGAAAACGGAAACGTAAAATCTAATCGAGACTAGAACATCGTCTATCATCGTCATCGAAGTAGCAGCTAGTTTTTATGAAAAGCTTTATAAAAGCTCTCTCACAGATGAAGAACATCAGAACTTTAGCAGTGGTCTATTTTGATGGAGTTCATGATTAAAATATAGAAAACATCAAAAAGTATGAACTTGAGATGGCCCTTTCTCAATGGAGAATTCAAAAGCAACAGGAGAAGATAATATATCATCTGATCTATTGAAGATTTGCGATAGTACTGGAATAGATAAAATTCTTTAGTTATTCAACGAAATTTTAAAGACTGAGGAAATTTCTGAGCAAAGGTATGAATCGACGATTATTCTCATTCCTAAAAAAGGTGATAGAAAAGACATAAAAAACTACAATCACGTCACACTTTTATAAGTTGTTTATGAAACTTCTTCTTAATCGGCTCGTTCAAAAAATGGATGATATCAAAACAATGAATCAAGCAGGGTTTCGGAAAGGGTTTTCAACTACTGATCACTTATTTGTAGTTAATCAGAATATAGAGAAATGCAAAGAATACAACAATCATCTTTTTTGTGCATTCATATACTACAACAAGGCATTTGACAGTATAGAACATCCATTATTGGGTAATACTTTGAAAGAAGACGGTATCAACAAGAAGTACATCAGCATTATAAAGAAAATCTACGACAACTCAAAGGTTAGAATCAAGCTGGAGACGTACAGTAGATGGTTCAAAATAAATCGTGGTATTAAACAAGGAAATCCGTTTTCACCAAAAGCTTTCAACTCAGCATTACAAAAAATATTCAACAAAATCAGTTGGTCAAATCACAGTCTGAAAATTCATAATTATACTCTAAGTCAGCGGTTCTTAAATTTTTTTGTATTGCGACCCCAAATTTCGACCCCCTTCCAAATTCTTAAACTTTTTTGTTACCCCAAATTTAAAATGCCATATTTTGGCGACCCACCTATATTTTTTTTGACAAATAAACGTTATTAACAAAAAAAAAAAAAACGTTTAAACAACAAAAACTATTTTATTTTCAGCTAATATAAAAATAAAAATTTATAACATTACTTCGGTCTGAAAGACCTAAGTATTATATTCATGAGCCAAAAGTGAAATTCTTACCCCCACTTTTTTGGGCATTTCTCGACGATTTAGAACCTACTGATTCTAAAAAAGCAAAAAAAAAATGTATGTCTGTCTGCCGGTAGGTCTGTCCGTCATTACCTACGCTGCAGGGAAAACCGCTGGAGGGATTTCTAAAAATAGGTATACTCAAGGGACAGGTCCGAAAGGACGCTGTGTTCGATAACTGTACCGCAAGTGTGTCAAAAAAATCATTAAGTGTGTCAAAAACAGCAAATTTTCATATTTTTGACTTAAAAAACGTCCATTGAAGTGATTACGAGTAGGAACATTGAATTTGGAGAAACCTTGATGGTAGGGATTGATATGTGAGATCAAAAACTAGATTATTGCATTATAAGTTGGTTGACATTAACATTAAAAAATGTTGTCAAGTGTGTCATAATAAAGATTTTTATTAATTTTTTTACCCAATTTTTCGGAAAAAAATAAAATTAATAATTTGTATGACATGAAATTTTATTATTATTATTGAGAATTATGGCATTATAAGTTTATCGAAAAAATAATGTCAAGTGTGTCAAAGAATGATTTCATTTATTTTTTTAACCAAATTTTTGGGAAAAAATGTAGCTGTTTTTATGATGTAAATGTAATTGAAAATGAAATTGGACATGGAAATTTTTGAATTTGTTATAGTTTTTGAAATATTTTTGGAATTTTGAAAAAAGTTTGTATTTTTGATTTTGTAATAATTTTTGCAATGTTTTTAGAATTTTGGAAAAAGTTTTAATTTTTGATTTTGTAAGAATTTTCGGAATATTTTTAGAATTTTGAAAAATTTTAAATTTTTATTTTATTAAAATTTTTGGAATCTTGAAAAAAGTTTCAATTTTTGATTTTGTAATGATTTTTGCAATATTTTTAGAATTTTGGAAAAGTTACTTGTACTTTAATAAAGAGCTATGTTTGATATACATCGCTGCCCAAAACTAAAAACCATGTCCTCATAAAAGTTTTTTGCCGAAAACTATTTCAAAATCCTTAACCCAGACCGAAGTCTTGGTATCTCAGAGCTGTGAGATTTCCTCCCATCCATATTTTTCTAGTTAAAACAATATGAAAATTAATAAAAAATAAAGATTTATAACCTTTTCTAGTTATATTATTAAGTATTAAAATAAATAAAACATTAAAATATTTTTTAATGTGATGGGTGTGCTTGCTTTTTAGAGCAAAGTAACGTTAATTGTGGCTCGATTTCCGAAAGCGCTGGTCTCAATACATTTTTAATATTGCGCAATTGAGAGTGACATTTTGATTTAATATATATACAATAAGGATGAAAATGCATTTTCGCACAAATATGTGGTGGAAAATGTCAAAATAATTTGAACTGTTTCTCCCTTTTAATTGACAACCAAAAAAATTTCCTGGTATTTGATTCTTAAATAGTGCTTTCAAAGTACTATAACAGGATAGTTCAGCAAATTCTTCTTGAGCTTTTATGTCCATATGTTGTATATCTTTAAGTTTTATGTTAAAAGGCTGAATTATCCAACGGTGTTGTGAAATATTGAATTATTGAATTATGAATATTGAATTATTGAACGATCCGACTACAAAATTGTATTGTGGATTGTGGAATATCACCAAAAGATAAGTTAAAACATTAAAAAATTTAAAAAGTCATCCAATTCTAAAACCTTGAAAAATTAATTCAAAAACCTTTCAAAGTTTGTTAATTTAAGACATATATAGGGAAAATTTATTTTTTTAATATTTATATTTTATATATTTTTTTATATTGGGAATTTCTCGCGACCCCATGAAAAAATCTAACGACCCCAGTTGGGGTCGCGACCCCGAGTTTAAGAAGTGAACTTAGCTTTACCGATGACGCTTCTCTTTTTTCCGAAACAATGACTGGTTTGACTGAGAGAATGAAAAGTCTTTTTCGAGAGTCTAAACAAGCTGGATTGACTCAAAATGTAATGAAAACTAAGATAATGAATAACAAAAATGTTGACTCTATTCAAATCGAACACATTGAATACGAAGCGGTTGAAGATTACGTACATTTGGGCCAAGTGCAATCTTTCAAAAACAGACAAGGAAAACAAATTGACGACTGAATAGCTAAAGCATGGCGTTCGTTTTGGAGTTTAAAGAAGTTTTTCAAAAGTACACTTCCAATTTACCACAAAAGAAGATTATATGACTCTTGTATCCTTCCCGTGTTCACTTATAGGTCTCAAACATGGGCTTTAACTGAAGATGGTAAGAACAAACTAGCTGTTGCTCAGAGGAATATGGATCTGTGCTGAAGATGAGAATATCAGACAAAATAAGCAATCAGAAATTCCGAAGGAAAACCAAAGTGAAAGACGTTGTATCTACCACGAATGAATGGAAATAGAACTGGGCCGGCCATATTGCAAGGTATCCTCCAGACCGAATACCATCAATTATAGAGGCTTGGACACCAACAAGCAAGATAAGTAGGGGTCAACCTAAAAGAAGATGGAAGGACAGCATTGTTCAACATGCGAGCTGTTTTTGGTGACGAAAAGCGAAAAATGGAGTAAATTGGAAATCTATGGGAACCTCCTATATTCTGTATTGAATTGTTAATGGAGTAATAAATAAAATAAATAAATTGTTATGAAAAGACAGGATTACTTTATGAAAAACCTAAAGGAGATGAATTAAATTACACTTCTTTATACTAACCCATTTTGAATTAAGCACGAGAAACCATTCTCATGTTAAATCCTAAATGTAGTTTTTTCAGCAAGAATAACAGATTTTAAGGAAGACGTAACCTGTCAAAAACTTTTATCAGATCAATCAATGATCAATAATTTATCATTGTATTTTAATGTATCCTAGTTCTATTACAAATTCTCCTCACTATATGCATTTTTGGAAAAAAGGACACAGGAGGTATATATATATATTAAATATATATATATATATATATATATATATATATATATATATATATATATATATATATATATATATATATATATATATATATATATATATATATATATATATATATATATATATATATATATATATATATATATATATATATATATATATATATATATATATATATATATATATATATATATATATATATATATATATATATATATATATATATATATATATATATATATATATATATATATATATATATATATATATATATATATATATATATATATATATATATATATATATATATATATATATATATATATATATATATATATATATATATATATATATATATATATATATATATATATATATATCAGTGGCGTGCAGTGGGTTTCGATAGACGGTAAGCAGATTATATAGAAAACAAAACATTTTTTAATTTATACCCACATGATAGTTCTTCCTTTGTATTGATTGCATGACGTGATAGGGCTGTGGCAGATCAGTCTGCACTAATATCTGTAAAAGCTAAGAGTCTTTCAAAAACTTCTTCTGTTTTAGTTACAAATCGTCCTATTGTTGACAATTGCGACTTATAAGATATATCTGATGTTTCATCAAGAAGTATGGCAATAAATAAACAAACTTTATATTATAAGATTTATTTGTAGTACAAAACTGTTGGCAATCGATGAGATGTCAATGGTGGTACCAACTTCGAACATTTTGTATTGAAAATAAATTTCATAATATAAAAGCTATTATAAAAAAATTACTTTTACAATATAATATCTTTGTTTAAAAGCGTAATTTTTTGTAAGTAACTAACTATAATTAAATTAAATTAATCAAAATTTATACGTATTTTCGTCTCTAAAAGGCACAATTGAGTTATTTTCCACTTTTTTGTGCCTCTTTTGTTTTTTCTGAAGTCGGTTTTATTTTTTAAAAAAGTTTATTTATTATTTCATTTTGTGTAGTCATAAAATCAAAAGGCAGCTAAGACAGTGTTTTTGAAGTAATAACTTAAAATCGCGGCAAGCATTCATCGATGAAAATCTAACAAACATGGTTTTATCATATTTTTGAAAAAGGGGATATTTTCTGTCATAGAAAGGAATTTAGGACCATTTTGGCATCTATATCAATTAAATACAGCTTAAACCGTCCAAATAGATTAAGCTGTTTCAAAGAAATCGACGAAAATACATGAAAAATATAGTTTTTTTTTCAATTTCCTGAACAACGACCGTTTTCTACGTAATATAAAAAATATGGGACCACCTGGGCATCTATCTTAATAAAATACATTTAAACCATTCAAATCAAGTGAGCTGTTTTCGATAAACCGGCGAAAATACATAAAAAAATATAGTTCTTCCAATTTTCTGAAAATAGTAAATTTTGCTACAAGAGATGAAAATGCTGCTTTTTCGTGAGTGAAAATTTGTTCACGAAAGCCGTTAACGTCCAGTTGGACAATTTCACGAACGCAAAATGTTTTTATCTCGCGTAGGAAATACACTTTTTTCTATGATAGTAAATACATAAACGATATTTATTAGAATTTATTAAATTAGAAATCGACAAAATAACATTCAAAATTCATATTCTATTTTTACATATGGTTGCTTTGTTTTAAAATTATATGAAAATACCATAGCAACTACAATTTGTTATTCTTTTTACAATAGAGGGAAAAAGCCCTTTTTCACAGGGATTAAGCCTGCTTGAAAATAAAATTTTCCTCTGCTATCATAGAAAAACGGTATTTTTCACGTCATAAAAAAATGGACCACTTGGGAGTCTACCTTAACAGAATACAATTTAAATCATCCAAATCGAATGAACCGTTTTCAAGAAACATACATAAAAAACCTTCAATGAAAGATCCAATAATTTCATAATTTAAATCACTGGAAACTATATTATTTAATGGTTGCACCATTTTAATAAACGAAATATTACACACATTAAAACTATAAATAAATAATGTTATTAATTTTAATAACACAACAAATAGATTAAAAATAATTTCAATCTTATCAGGAAAAAACTAACAAACAATTTTCTTTATATTCGCTCATACGACATAACCAAAAAACTTGTGTTCAAAATGTACAAAATGTGAAATGACAAAAGGAAAAGAAAGAAAAAACTTTAAAAGCAGAATTATCTTCTGCTTATTTTCACACATTTTATTGGGACTTTAATAGTTTGTTTTTCAATACAACTTCTAAGGAATACATAGCGATTAAAAGCAAAAATTTTACTGATGACCAAAGAACAAAGAATAGATAAAATCTGCCAAAAAACAAAATTTTTTTATATTTTATTTAAATGTGCATTTTAGATTTGGAGTGTTTAAAATTCAAAAAGGTGACATGTAAATATAGATTTTTGGAATATTAGAATAATCGTTAATAAATAAATGATATTAATAATCAATTTAGAATGTTTTTATATTCTTTAATTAATTTAAATTTTTGTTAAGAAGACTATTTTAAATTTTGTTTGGGTAAGCAGGTATGACCCTGCTTTCTTCGTACCGCCCGCCAGTGATATATATATATATATATATATATATATATATATATATATATATATATATATATATATATATATATATATACCGTCGTTTTAATAATGAAATAACGTATGCCATTTATACGTTGTTATTATATAATGGGTGCGCTGCATTCCCCATAAGGATGTCTATAGAGAGGCGTTTTAACATTTTCCAATTATTTATAACTGGGGGTGAAAATTAATATTTTGTTAATTAAGGTACATGCAAATTTGAATTTGGTTAAATATTGAAACAGAGTAAATGCATGTATGATATTCCAATTCCTACAGAATGATAACTTTGGTAAAATCAGTGTCGTATATTTTAAATACATTACGATCGCCACACGAAATGGTCAATATAAAATATTGTATAAGCATCATTCATGACGGCAACGCTGGTCAAAAAACTCAAAAAAATTAAAATGTATCCAATTTTATAAAATAATGTATCCAAATGTATCCACTTTTTTGAAAAAATGAAACATGATTATTTGATATTGCTAAAGGACTAATTACAATATATGTTTAGTACAATTCAGTATCCTGATCACGTTTATTTATAATTTAACAACAAAAAAATCACATTAATTCAAATTTTTATCTGATAATTTTTATAAGTGTTTTATTTGATGAATAAATTCCATATACATTTTTTGCACAGTTTTTGTCACCTCCAAAAATTCCTTTTTTTTCCAGTTTATTGTATGCTAAAAATGATTGTACTGCATATCCCATACTTATTTCAGACAATTGTATATGGTTTTCTTCATTTTCAAAACCTAGCTCATTTACATTCCTCAGATTTAAGACACGATAAGGGTCTATAAAATTGTATAAAATGATTTTTAAATTATTAAAAAAAAATGTGCTCGATTTTCAAAAACTGTTTAAAATTAGTTACACTGCTCGCCAATTTCTGATACTTCTTCTTACACAAAAAGAGAATAGACGAACAATATAACAAATTTCATAAACATTTTCAAAGTTTTTGGAAATCCAACACAGCTAAAGGCATATTAATAAAATGTATCCATTCTAGCAGTGTTGTGATTTTTTTGTATCCAGTATCTATTTAATAAATTTTTCAAATAATGTACAATACAAATGTACAAATGTACAATACAAATACAAATGTATCCAAGTGGCAACGCTGTTCATGACTACATGATATGCCGGTTCATATAAATAAAAAAGTGTAAGAATATCATGCGTTATTTCAATAATTAGTTTTAGGCTTAATCGTACTTCCATGCAGAATGAAATATCGTATATGAAATATGAAATAACATATAAGGTACCTGATTGACTTTTCACCTCTTTATAGGTAGAAAAGCCAACAGGTTTTTTTCCAATATCTTTATTCATTCAATAGTGCTGTCAAGTTTACGAAAATCAGAAAATCGAAAAATCTTTAAACCCAATTATCTCGAAACTACACTTTTGCGAATACGTTGTTTCATTATTAAAGCGATATATATATACATATATATATATATATATATATATATATATATATATATATATATATATATATATATATATATATATATATATATATATATATATATATATATATATATATATATATATATATATATATATATATATATATATATATATATATATATATATATATCAAGTAACTTCACTAAGCTTAGCCCAAAATGCGGTTAATAGTTTATATAGAAAAATGCCAAAAAAAATATTATTTCTATTTATCACAATACTTAGATACGAAGCATATATTCATGATTTGAAACAAAAATCACATTTCACTATAATTTTCACGATCACGAAAACATTAAGAACAAACAGTTTTCATACACTGAATAACATTTCACACCGAACGTTTTTGTAATTATTTCGCAGTAATCAAGGATTTGACAGATGATTGAATCAACTGAAACACAAATTTTTTGAAAGCCAAAAAACGATAATATTTTAGAAAACTTTCCACCAACATAATAAGTTCAAGGTAGTTTTAACTCCAACTTGACATTGAAAATTAACGAATGAACACAAAATTTATTTAAAATATGGAGTTATCAAAAAACTATGCGGGTGGGTGGGTTGATTTGTAGGGAAATATTTTGTTTTGAAATTTTCCAACTAAAATATGTATTTTAATTATTATTAATAGATTTCCACGTAATCGTTCGTATATGTACTGAGAAAATTGTTAAGGAGAGGATTTTCTTTCAAATAAATTTTTTAATCTAGAAAAACAAATTTTGTGAGCATAAAATTATTTAAAAGATTCGTGGGATGATATTGAGTTGAAGAAAAAAAATTAACAAAAGAGGGGAACATTATTCGCGAATGATCGAAAAATTATTTTAGGTTTCAGAGGTCTTTAAAAAGCGATTGTAGACTTAGATTCGGTATCAGTTTGTTTGAACAGTTCACAAAACAAGTTTTAATTTAATAGTTAAAAAATTTAAATCACAAAATGTCTTTGGAACGTCAAGTTCGTGCTAAGGTAAATAAATAAAAAATAAAAAAAATAAGTGAAATTCTTCTAAAACAGTGAATTTAATTTTTTTTAATTAGCTTGCATCAAAACGCGATACTGAGAAAGATAAACAAGCACAAGCATGGATTGAAACAATCTTAGGTGCTCCCTTTACACCTGGTGCAGCATATGAGGAAGTTCTTAAAGACGGTGTTGTTTTATGCAAATTGATCAATAAGCTTAAACCTGGATCAGTAGGCAAAATTAACGAATCTGGAGCTCAATTTAAAATGATGGAAAATATTAACATGTTCCAAAAAGCAATCAAGGATTTCGGTGTACCAGATATTGATGTCTTTCAAACTGTTGATTTATGGGAAAAGAAAGATATTGGAGGAGTAACAAATACTATTTTTGCCATTGGCCGTGCTGTAATCTTAACAAATCTTCTCTTTTAAAGAAATTAAATAATACTTAATTTTTTATCCTAGTGCTACAAACATCCAGAATTTCCAGGACCCCACCTAGGACCAAAACCAGCTGATCTGAACGCACGTGATTTTTCAGAAGAAACACTTAGAGCCGGGGAAGGTTGCATTGGTCTTCAAGCTGGATCAAATAAAGGTGCTACACAAGCTGGTCAAAATATTGGTTCTGGCCGAAAAATCATCTTAAACAAGTAAACAACTAACCACCATACATTTCTTTTAATTTTATTCAAAATTTTATAATTTTGCCTAATTTTGTTTGAAATCAAAACATACAAAACAATTTTACCTATTAATGATGATTCGATGATGATTATTAGATAAGTCTTTTTTATTGTATAAAAAATATTTTATAAAATAAATTTATTTTAAGTAGAAAATCTTTAGATAATTTTATTTCGAACAACTTCAAAACATATTCAATTCAATTCCCACTTACAACGATATTCTTAATTTCAAAGTTACGAAATTGATAGACTATTTTCATGAGAACATTATATTTGTGTAATTAAATTCAAACACCCAACAATATTATGAAAAATTATGACGAACCATGTACGGTTGCCAAGAAAACTGAAAAATCATAAAAATTATCGTTCCAAAAAAATAATTAAGTAACAAAAGTTAAATTTTATAAATAGAAAATTATAACATTTCAAAAAAATTTAGTTGTACATACATACATATACACAGGAAAAGAAAAAGCATAAGTATAATTAAATTGTGCAATAAAAGAAAATAGAAAAGAACTCAAAATTTGACCTCCAGAAATATACAAAATATTTTTATTTTTGTGGATATTGTTACCGTGTTATTTTTAATTCCATATTATTTTATTCGACTAATATAATTTCTTTTGCGAACATACTACGGAGTACGGTTAAAACAAAGGTTAGAAAGCTTGATGTTTTCCACGTTTTTAACTCCATCTCTTAACGATTTCTTAACAACTTGCCTTTTAAAATTGATGAAAAGTTTTTCTTAATAGAACTTAATGGATTAGATCTCAGCTAAACGCCAACAAACAAATCTAATAAAGCAACCTATATGCATCCATATAGTCAAATATCCTAAATTTTAAAAAACGAAATCTTAAATTCACCTAAAATTATTCTTTAAATTTATTAAGTTTAAATCTGCTTTAGACGTTACATGAAAAATGATGTTTCGATTTAACCCTTTAAGTTTAATTCTGTATTTTAATATTAGTTACCAAGCCATCACTTTGTGACAAAACACATGGGATCTTGATGAAACTTTGGGATATGATCCAGGTTCACTTTAAATCAGAAGATCTGGATTCAATTCAAAATTGGAGGGAGGTCAACCGACACCTTTAAGTTTGAATCTTCAATAACTTCTAATCCCGAATTTCAATCGAATTAAAACTTGGTATATATACGGGTTCAGCAATGTTTCCAAATTTTCTGGGTACCAACTTCCGGTTTTTCACTTTCGCAAAAATTTTTTTGCGCTATTTACCCCTACTATGGTCCTCAGTTACAAATCAATTTCCATGAAACGTTGGTTAAAGGTTTCAATCAATATGAGAAAGATTTTCTTAGCTTTTGAGGCGCATTAGACTATAGGTTTGACAATCTATCACACAACAGGCGATTTTTCTCACTATATTTTTATGTTTATGGGTGCTAGCATACAACATTTGTTTGTGAATGAATTTTGATGAAACTTAAAAAAAAAAGTATGTATAAGTATTCCAAGGGGCTGATTAGTTTTTTAGCGATATTGAAGAAAGTGTTGATACCTAGAGCACCTGTTTTTTAAAGCTTAATAACATATGTACAAGATAATCCAATTGGATGAAACTTGGTACATAAGCACTAAGTACAATTCACAACAGTTCTACATTCCAACTTTCGGTTTTTTGCTTTGGGTAAAATTTTTTTTTGCAATTTTTTGCATTTTTTTTTGTGTGTTTTTATTCATACTACAGCCTACACTAATGAAGTGATTATGATGAAACTCGTGGAAAAAGGTTTTAATTACTATGAGAAGATAATGATCAACTTTTGGGCCAATTTGATCAAAGTGGTGGAGTCTACACTACAACTGCAGACTTTTCGCATTTTGGTTTTAAAAAAATCGAAAGATTTAGGCCCTGGTACTTGGTGAGACATTATGAATAATGGTAAATAAAATTCCTCGTTGTATAGTATTTCGCAATTGAGTTTTTATATTAATAAATTAACTAATTTAACTTTATTTAATTTATATGCTCCATCCGATTTCGATTATTAAATTATTCTCGGGAGTTTTTTGTAAACTCTTGAGGATGATATAAGAGCTCATAAGGAAGATGTGATAATCGGAATCGGATTGAGCATACAAATTAATTATAGTTAAATTAAATGATTTATTAAAATAAAAACTCAGTTGTAGTGGAGAATAGCTTCGTCGAACGAAGTGATTAAGCAGGGCGCGCACCTAGCGAGATTGATAAAGCCCCAAGCTAGCTTCAGCCTGTGGGGACGAGAATGAAATCCTGCAGCTCCAGCACAAATACCAGTTCAGTAAGCGCTTCTCATGATAAAACGGAACGCGAAAAAAAACCAAGGAAATATGGAGACTCTGGCCACCCCAAACGCGAAAAAAGCCCGATCACCACGTCCCCCCCATAGTCTCGCACACATTCACACGCTTTCACACCTCACGCACTCACACACACACACACTTGCACAACACCACCCATACCTACATCCATACCCATGCATCTGCATATATATAAATACACATGCATACCCATATACATATACACATACACACATATATACCCATGCATACACATGCACCCCAATCTCATGTTCACCGACACGTCCTTCCATATTTGTATGTCTGTATCTATATATATATATAAAAAACAAATATGGATAAAATCAAAATGACTCACTCGAGGTTTGTGATCGATCCCTCTCCGTCATCCCCTGAGTGCACTGCCTAGCCCATACGGTTAACCGGATTCATATCGATCCAATTCTTCATTATTTACGGTTGGTATTCCAGTAGAATCAAACAGTTACGGGTTGCAGGTGGTTAAAATACCGCCAATGATGAATTCAAACTTAATGCATATATGTCAGATAGAGCAGTAGTTTGATATGTTAATCGATGAAATCGATAATGCATACGTTATAGGTTATTGAAATCTAGTTTTTTTCTCTTTTTTTTTTAAACAATTTACAACTAATGCAAGTACACGTCGCAGGTTGTGGACGTGCCGTAATTGATGCCACTAACTCAAAGCCTATAAGCGTTGCAGATTGTCAAAATAACGCCCTTGATGTAATCCAACTTAATGCATGTATGCCAGATGCCGGATTTTATGATATATTAATCGATCGAAATCAATGATGCATGCGTCATAAGTTATTGGAATATAGTTTTTCAAGAAATTACAACTAATGCGGATACACATCACAAGTTGTTGAAATACATTCACTGAGGTCATCAACATTCGGATATGCAAACGTGGCAGATTATTAAAATATATTATCGCCTGATATATCTAACTTAAGTATACGCTGCAGTTTGTTAAAATACAGCAATACCCAATTTACGGTGAATGAAATACACACTATACTAATTCTTTTCTTCTCAGTGTTCGAATAATATTTTATTAGTAGCTCCTTAATTTATTTCTTAAGTTCTAAGAAGTACACATACGATATGATTAACGATTCAACTTATTCACTAAGAAAACTAAAAGTTTTGAAGGATGTACACAACATATATATTATTTCTTTCTTTTTTATTATTATCGTTGGCCATAAGAAACCAAGAAAAATTATCACTTAAATGCTTACGCATTAGTAAAACCGATCAAAAAAAAAACCATATTAATTGAGTTTGGATTTATCCATTAACGTACGAATCACTCAAAAACAGAAAAAAAATTTGCTAAACACGAAATCAATATCATTGAATACTTCACTATTGAGAGATTCTAGTATTCGTTCTGGTTGGTTTTCTTTTGTATTTTTTAAATTAACTAATTAAACAATTACTCTATTATTTGATAAATGATTTTAACTAATTGTACTACGAATAATTTAATAAATTGTAAATACCATTTAAGTCCACTCATTGAGATTCTTTTATGTGCAGTCACCAGAGTTGTGCTATGAATCACTCCGAAATAAAATATTTTTTTCTTTGGTTTTTATAACCAAACTCTGTTAGTAACGAGGTCGCCCGTAACACTTCGGACTATCGAATTTATGTTACTATTCAGAAGGTAATTATCACAAGAAGAAAATTGAAAAATTGGATTTTCGCAAGAACAGCAGACTACTTATGCCACGCCTTCCATAATTATTCAATTATCACTCCACGAGAAGAAATAACGCACGCAACAGAAAACTAAACTTCAAGGTCCCGGGTATTTATGTTATCAACGGCACAAACATGTAATATTTTTTTATTTGCACAAATGGTCCGCACTAGCAAGATTAAAACAATTTGGGACATTAACATCAACTATTTCACTACTTATTTTTTTTGTTTAAATCACATTGTTACGGTAAAATTCGATAATGTTGTTTTTAATTTTGAATTTATGCACGAGCCAAACCAACAAGAAACGCGATGACAACTCATCAAAAAAACAAATTTCAACCGATTCCAATCAGAAAATTGAATGAATGATACGAGACTGAGAGACCGAACACCTCTATCGGCTGTTATTTATAGTTGAATAACGGCCGTTTTTAAACAATAACTAAACGATAAGTTTGTTTCTCGGGAGCTTTTCGCCGATTAATATACCCACTAAGGAGTTTACACATCTCTTTCGTAACAAACTAAAAAAAATTAAGTAAGAGATAATTACGAATTGAATGTAAGAAACTGTGTTTAAAAAGAAGTAAAAATAACTTCAAAAGATCTTGACATTACAGTAAACGAGAAGTAACATATTGCTTAATTTGTAAATCAGTGCATTTCTTTCGTTTTTTTTTCGAGAAATAGAGCGATTCTAAATTAAGGAGATTGCACAACTGTTTCGTAATAAACTTGAGAAAAAAATATTGTAAGAGATGATTAAGAATTGTATGCAAGAAAATGTGTTAAAAAAAAAATAAGCCAAAAATCTCACAAGTTATTGACAATAAGGCAAACGAGCAGTAATATACTGAATACAATCTATAAATTAGTGCATGTGTGAAAGTAGGGTGACTCCAAATTACGGAGATCGGACAACCGCTTCGTAACACAGCTACGAAGTACCTCAACAAGGGGATTGCATCTTTTACTCTGTAGAGAATAAAAAATAACTGCACTATAATGTATTTGCTGCGTGTTTACCAGATTTGATAAATGTTGAAGTTGACTAAAAAGATAATCCAGATACTGCTAGAGGCGATGAGAATTGATGAGATTGGTTTTGGATTTCAGTAAATTTAACAAATGAAGCTTTCAAATTTTAATTTATACATCTCAACATTTGACAGATCAGCTCATCAAATTTTATGCTTATTAACAGGTATCAGTAAATGAAACAGTTATGTTTGAATTATAATTATCTTTTTAAAACTTCTTGTTAAAATATTTTCATTTTCTTCATTTCATTCATTTTTAATGTGAATAATTAAAAATAAACATAAATTATTTCGTACTAGAGCCCCCTTTCACTACAACTTTGACACAATATTTGCAAATGTTTAAAGAACACACAATGTTAAATTATACTTTCATATTACTATTGTGTGTTTTAATTACTCAAATAAATTTAAAGAACAATTATGTAACTTGATAGACAAAACATATTATTTATCAATTCTTGATTAAAAATATGTATTCTTAATAATTTGAAAACAAAAATCTTTATAACTTTTTGTTCAATAAAAAACTCAATTTACTTTTATGAATTTGAAAAACAATCCATTTTCTAAACAAATGAATTTTACTTAGACTGCTTAAATTTAAAATTAAAAAACAGTGTATCTTTCCAATCAATCAAAACTATTGCCAACTTAATTTAGAAAAAATTAAAGAAACAAAAGAGTGGGAATGTCACAAAACTATGACAACAATGATACTTTTCATGGAAACAGAAACATTTACGATAAATTCAAACAAAGATGTACAAAAACCGACTACTATGATGGATAGTTAGATTTATAATTTTCGTTTTCTTATATTAGTTTTTAATATCGTAATTATATTATACTCGTGCAAAAAATAGTATATTCACCCCAAGAGAGAGCATGTTATCTTCCTCAGTGACATAAAGTGCTTTGGCTTTAATCTCGGGTTCCAAACACACTTGTGTATATAATTACTTCGGTCTGAAAGACCCAAGTATAACATTCATGAGACAAAAGGGAAACTCTTACCCCCACTTTTGTGGCATTTCTCGATGTTTTAGGTCATAACAATTCCAAAAAAGGAAGAAAAAATGTATGTCTGTCTGCCGGCCGGCCGGCCGTCACAACCTAAAAATAGTTATACTCAATGGTAAGGACGAAAGTCGAAAGGACGATGTGTTCGTGTCATAAAAATCGTCAAAATGAGTAGTAGTGATAAATGTGGAAAAATCTTGAGGATCGAGATTGGTATGTGAGATCAAAAACTAGATTATTGCATTAGAAGTTTGTCAAAAAATGTTGTCAAGTGTATCAAAAGAAATGTTTTCATTTATTTTTTAACCCCATTTTTTGGAAAAATAAAATTAAATATTTGTATGACATGAAATTTTATTATTATTATAGAGAATTATGGCATTATAAGTTTGTCAAAAAAGTAATGTCAAGTGTGTCAAAAGAAAAATTTTCATTTATTTTTTTAGAAAAAAATAAAATTAGTTATTTCTATGAAATGAAATTTAATGAACATCAAATTATTATTATTGAGAATTTTATTGCATTATAAGTTTGTCAAAAAAATATTGTCAAGTGTGTCAAAAAAATGATTTCATTTATTTTTTAGCCAATGTTTTGGAAAAAAAAATTTAGTTGTTTGAATGACGTAAATGTAATTGCACAAGAAATTGGACATGGAAATTTTTGAATTTGTTATAGTTTATGAAATATTTTTGAAACTTTGAAAAAAGTTTGTATTCTTGATTTTGTAATAATTTTTTGAATTTCAGAACTGTGGTTAAGTTATTCTATGCATCGCAATATTTTTTATTAGAAATTGGAAAATGTTTTAACCTTCAGAAGTGTCAATTGTTGTTACCTAGGCGTTAATAGCTATATATTCGAAAATCTAGAATCATCCAAATAAAAATCGCTGGAAATACCACATATGATTCGGACAGACATAATATTATCAAAGTTACAGAAAAAATTCACCGAGCTCAAATCTGGCTCTTGTAATGTCGTTTGAGTAGCTAAATCATTCCAAAGCAATATTACTCGCTCTTGTATTTCATCATTAGTTGTGAATAATAGTCGGGACCGGTTTCATAAAAAAGCGGATGTTTAACTATCGCCGAAAATTCTAACAGAGCACTCCAATACTCATTATACCAATTAGAACAGCCAATTATTTTTCGGGCCAAAACTAGTCGTATTTTTCAATATTAAATCTATATTGAAAAAAGGAATAAGGTTGACCCTATTAATTATAGACCAATTGTGACGTTATGCCTTATGGTTGTTTTATACAATTCATTAATTTGAGGCCAAACATGAATCTATTATGCCAATAATGAACTAATGATGGGCCTCAAATTAAGTGTCAGGTGATATTTGTTTATTTTTAGTCTCTTTTTTAGTTTTTATAAGACTATGCCAAGTAAACGCAATGGGAGCGCCATTTAGAATAAACATACCAACATATTATTTCATTTATAATTTTATTCAATTTTCGTATGCTTTATAAAAACAGATACAATTTGGTTATATGTTTTCGGATCGATAATAAATCATTATGTCACTGATTTCATTGACAAAAATAACAATTACATGTATATTTTCATATAATTTATTACACTTATTAAAAAATTATACAATTATATATTATTTATTACCAAAATTCAAAATAATATATTCTTTGATGCCTGTACATTGGTTAATAATTTTGGTATATACTCTGTATAAACAAAATCGATAGCTAACTACCTCAATGTTTGTTTTAAATTAAATCTTTATTGAAAATAAGCATCATACAATATTTGAAATTATTTTCAAAAATATAAATTAAAAGTTATAAATAAACTAATGATTAGTTATTTTACTGTAGACGGTGTTTCGATAACTAAAATATACAATTTGAGTAGGCAGAACTGCTAATTTTATATTATGATAAATCAAATATTTTTGTAAAGCAAAAACAAAAGAAATTGTTTATAATATTGTGTTTAAGATTAGTTTTTCATTTATTTAACTGTTTTAAATGTATTATTAAAAGAAAGCTGACCATCAATTATATCGAATCATAAAATATTGAATTTCCAGAAATATCCTGTAAATGTTTTTGTGCTAGAAATGAGTTAAATGTAAAAGATTTATTTAGTATTAAAATCACTAAAAATGATATGAAAATGTAGTTTTTATTACTGTTTACCTATACTATTATTTTTTTTTATTAGCAGATTGGCAGTTTTTGTAGAAATTATTACATATCTGTCTATCGTGCAAAAAAACTAATTGAACTTTGGGTATTAGAAGAACGCATTCTTAATATTAAACTCAAGTGAAAAAAGCATTATGCTGCTTTTGATCAGTAACCTTTCCTCATGATCTTGTGCGATTGGAAAGTTACGGTAGCGACCAGACTAATTGAAAGTGACAATTTACCATCAGTTAAACAAATTTGACAGTACAAAAGCAACGCGTTTTGACATGTACCATCTCATGAAGTATTGAGAAGCATATTTAGTTTATCCTCATAGATGAATGTAGATTAATTTTCAACAGTTAATTACGTTTTAAAAAATATTTTACTCGAAAGAAGTTCATCAATCAAAAGAGGGTTAAGTTTAAGTTAAATAAGACAGTTTTCATCAGGAATTCAATTGTTTTTTTTGATAGGCACAAATTTGACCTCTTTGGTATACATTTCTAGAATTATGTAAATATTTTACGTGACTTTTTAAGTTATACACTTTAATACTTAATACTCGATATAAGTATAAAATTCTAAACTAACTATCCAGAATAACTGTTACAGTTACAACAACGAAAATCTGTTACTGTGACAACTACAGCAATTATGCAGCAAATATTGGAACAATTAAAAAAATAATTAGTAAACTGTCAACGAAAAAATAATTTTAAACAATAGTTATTTTAAATATCAATTATTAAAATATCATATAAGACAAGTAAGCACCAACCTCTTAACTACTCACATCCTGTGCTATTAATAAATAGATTCGATAGTCGACATTCAAATTTTCGTACATGATTGAGATTTAAATATGGTCTGGATGACAATAAAGAAAATATGAAGAGGCTGAAATCTCACAGCTCTGAGATATCAAGACTTCGGTCTGGGTTAAAGATTTTGATATAGTTTTCGGCAAATAAATTTTATGAGGACATGGTTTTTAGTTTTGGGCAGCGATGTATATCAAGCATAACTCTTTGTTAAAGTACAAGTTTTTTTTATCTCTGTTTAGAAATTTATTACAAAACTAACACGAAACATCAATACGTTGCCGGAAAATTATAACAAATCATAAACTAACATAATTTAGTGAAAAGATGATACACTCAGCAAACTACTCAAAAACCTCTCCATTTAGCGTTTCGAGAAAATATTACAAAACCACAAATTCATATTTCTTTCAAAATTCCAAAAATATTGTTAAATTAAATAAAATCAAACTTTTTTCAAAATTCCAAAAATACTCCAAAAATTAGAATGAAATCAAATATTTAAACTTTTTCTAAATTCCAAAAATATTCCAAAAATTCTTAAAAATTCAAACTTTTTCCAAAATTCTAAAAATATTGTAAAAATTATTACGAAATCATGAATAAAATTAAAAATTAAAAATTTTTCAAAATTCTAAAAAAATTCTTACAAAATCAAAAATTAAAACTTTTTCCAAAATTCTAAAAATATTGCAAAAATTATTACAAAATCAAAAATACAAACTTATTTCAAAATTCCAAAAATATTTCAAAAACTATAACAAATTCAAAAATTTCAACGTCAACGTCATAAAAACAGCTACATTTTTTTTTCCAAAAAATTGGGTAAAAAAAGAAATGAAATCATTTTTTGACACACTTGGCAATATTTTTTTGACAAACTTATAATGTCATAATTCTCTATAATAATAATAAAATTTCATGTCATACAAACTATTAATTTTATTTTTTTCTAAAAAAATTGGGTAAAAAATAAATAAAAACTTTTCTTTTGACACACTTGACAATCACAGTTTTTTGACAAACTTATAATACCATAATTCTCCATAATAATAATAAAATTTTATTTCAAACAAATAATTAATTTAATTATTTTCCAAAAAATGGGGTAAAAAAATATATAAAAACTTTCTTTGACACACTTGACAACATTTTTTTGACAAACTTATAATGCAATAAGCTAGTTTTTGGTCTCACATACCAATTCCTACCATCAAGATTTCTACAAATTTAATGTTCCTACTCGTAATCACTTAAAATGATCGTTTTTTAAGCCAAAAATATGAAAATTTGCTATTTTTGACACACATAATGATTTTTTTGACACACTTCCAGTACAGTTATCGAACACAGCGTCCTTTCGGACCAGTTCCTTGAGCATATTGAGTATACCTATTTGTAGAAAAAAATTTTTTTGAAATCCCTCCAGCGGTTTTCCCTGTAGCGTAGGTAATGACGGACGGCCGGCAGACAGACACACATTTTTTTTTTATGCTTTTTTAGAATCAGTAGGTCCTAAAACGTCAAGAAATTCCCAAAAAAGTGGGGGTAAGAATTTCACTTTTGGCTCATGAATGTCATACTTAGGTCTTTCAGACCGAAGTAATATATAATACAATTTTATATAAAATGTTTTTAGCAGCTTCCAATAATAACCCCCCTCCCCCCTCCGCACCCCCATATTAAGATAATAATGCTGAAGCTTACTGAAACTTTATATTATATACAAGGCCTAATGTACATTCGTTCTACAAAAATTATTATTTTTTGTTTAATTAAAGAACGGTTTTAAAAGTGAGCATTATCTAATTAAACTTATAATAATTATTTTAAAGTTATTATTTTTGGTTCTGACTTACTTCTGAAAACTTGTGTGCCAATTTTTTTATGATTAATTAAATCTAATTAAAACAAATATAAAACTATGAGTTATATTACAATTTGAAAATCAGATTCATACTTTTTGTATTTCAACTGCTATTTGCCATGTAGCAGCCAGTTTTGAAGCTGTAGTAGAGGTAGTGTGTCGTAAATGACTATAAATATCAGTTATCAGCAACAATGGTATTTTGACTCGTATTCTCGTTTACACTAATATTTTATTGGACATCGCATTATGATAGTAATAGATCTTAGAATTATGCAAGTCTATAAATGAAAGTTTGACACAATCGATTTTAAAATTTGCGAGCCGAGAGTCTATTTACTCATTGAACTAGCGAAGGCTAACGAAAAACTATTCAACATAATATAACATGTTGGGATTTTGCTCGCATTTTCAAAGACTTATATTTAAATTTTCATTCAATATTAACTTGGTTGAAGCACAAAACACTGTAAAACATGGAAGAAAGACAGAAAAACACGATAACTGAAACTGATTTGTCCAAAGGCAATTTAACTTTTCAAAATAAAAAACACACAAAAATATTACATTAAAATGAAAATAGTATATTAAGAAACTAGTTTCATAATCGACGATTTTATCGCACGCAATCTGTTTAGAAAACGACCAGCGCAGCGGGGAGTTTTCTAAAGGATGAGCGCGATAAAACGTCGTATGAAACGAGTTTTTTATACTATTTTTTCTATTTTGCATTTTTTGTCTTGAAATTTTAAAAAATATTTTTTATGTTTTAATGTTTTAAAGAAAATTTCTAAAAATTTCAATTCAAAATAGTAAGCTCTGCGTTTCATCACATATATTTTTTGTTGCAAAACTAGCTTTCATAAAATGTGTATTTTATTAAAATATAGTCAATTTGATATTTTGTTATTACTACTAATTATTTTAATTAATTAAAATATTTAACACTAATTTAGATTATTTTTTAATAATAAGATTAATTAATAAGAATAATTTTATTTATATAATTATTCGTTTTAACTTTCACTGACGTTTGTATAACCAATGTGACCAACCTTGAAAAACAAAACTTTGCGTATCTTAATGAAGGCCATTTCGATACGCATTTGGGTATCGAAATGACTTTATTTTAGACGCAAAATAGAAAAAAATTATAAATTGTCTACACACATTCTTAGAGATGCGCTTTTCTCGACATTTTTCCTTTCTCAAGAAATGATCAGATGAAAATCTGTAAAAATGAAATTTCTTGAAAAGTTTTGAGCATTTGATTTTTGTTTGTTCAAAGTTATAACTTTGAACAAACAAAAATCATATGCTCAAAAATTAAATAAAAATTAAAATAGGTTTGGTAAATTAAATTAAAATAGGTTTGAATTATGTTTAGGTTCATTATAATAAATTTATAAATTAACATTTCTGAATATCCGCGAATACCATGCCATTAGGGGTTAGGATTAAGTTTAAATTAAATTAAGTTCCTTTAAGAAATTTATGAAAGATAACTTTAAAATTTTCAGGATTAAAGCTATTGAGGAAAACCCTTAAAGGTAAGGCATTCTAGACATGAGAAACTATGTTGAAAAAATCAAGTTAATGGCGATAGTTTTGCACTTTGCTACCCGAGCCGTAAGAGGATGGACCACAACAGTTGCTCTGGTATAACGTGTTAGGTTTGCTACTTCAGATTAAATTGAATTGATCTCTGCAGAAGTTCACTCATTCATCATGTATTTGTAGAAAATTTTCAAATCAACAATATTTCTTCTTTGCTGCATTGGACCAAGCTTATTAGTAAGAGTTGAGCTGCCAATCAGTTTACAGCCCATACGTTGAACAAAATTAAGACAAATTTCAACTATTCAAGTATGCTCCACCCCATATGTGAGAACTGTATTTCATAAATGATTTTTATATTATAAGAAACTGTTCGCTTTGGAAAAATTTAAGACATCTTCCCAAGCCCCAATTTTTGATCAGTGAAATAATATAAGAATTCCATTATTTTCAACTTCTCCCCTCGAATCCTTACAGATTCTTTCTCCACAAAATCTTTGGAGTCAAACTTTAATGGCAACGAAGTAGGTGTGGATACTCTAAAAAAATGGCAAACCATGGCTCGTATTGAATTTAACACTGTTAACAAAACCAAGAATCCATGATCATCGTTAGATCAATCTCCCCGCAAGTAATTTGTGTTGGACATAAGTGACAAAAGGAAGTAAAGCTCTCGTCGCTCTTCCTGTTCGAAATCCGTTTGACCTTTCAAAAAGTAATTTTGAAGACTATAAGCAGCTCACTATGTTACAATTAATGTATTTCTCAAAAAATTTAGTAAAAACCGATAACATTGAAACGGGTCAGTAATTTGAATATTACTGTTTTACGTAAGTCCTAGTACTAGGTTAGGATTTGTGACATTATTATTCTTGAAGACAGTAATTAAAAAAATGACACTAATGACTTGTTTCTCATCTTTACCTATGTTTCTTTAAATTTCATTGCTATTTTTAGACTTTGAGCTGAGTTTTACATGTTGCTTTTCAGATTGGTTCCTTTTCGGTTTGATGTTGCCACAACACATTATATAGTTTAATGCTCCACGAATAGAATTATATTTTTCTTAGCGTTCGTTAATCACGAAATTAAAGTTAAAAAAGTTTTATTCTGAAGTTTACATGAACAACCCAGATTTCAAATTGTTAACCATGTTGAATTCAACATGTCATCAAATATAATTTAGATGCCATTTTCATATTATTTTGTGACGTCTTTTTGTCCCCCGTCCTCTCTTGTCACAAATACGTGAACTAAATATTTTAAAATATTAAAAAAAATTATAAATTGGATAGGATGATTGGATAAATTATGTAAAGAGCTTGGATATTAAGGAATTACAGATCTAATGTTGCTGTTATCAATAAGCTTAATCGAATCTATCTTATTTAATCAAATATGCAGCTAGTTATATTTTATGCAAACGAACTGTTTACTGTCACAATCTTAAAATACGAATGTTCTGCTAATCTGCTTTTATAAATCTTTAAGTGATTTTTTGAATAACCTTGTTTAAATTTAACTTTGAGTTATATATAAACAAAACAAATATTTAAAAAAAAAATTCATAAACAATTGGCTTGCATAGAAATATTTATCACGTTTACTAAAATAAATTATCATGGATTTGTATTGGTTCTTTGCAGGAATTCTTCAAATATGATATTCAAATTATTACGCAGATTGTCAGTGTATATGCTTGTATCACTTTACAAAAACTAAATTATCCTACAGCAAACAACTTTACAAAAACTACTTAACAGTATTCAATAGGAAAGCCCTAACGTACCTAATAATTTAAAATAAATTGACGAAAAGGTAGTCTAATAAAACGTTATGTTTTTAAACAATTGTTTTATAGCTTTTTCGTCAAACTTTTTGTTCCATAGGACATGTTTAAAGGGAATGGGATGGGGTTATTGTACGATTATTAATTATTACTTAAAAAAAATATTGCAAAATCTTAATTGGTTATTCAAAAATAGAAAATAAAGTAATATTTTTTCAATCTGCTAATTTTGTTATATAATTGAGAAATGTTTATTTTAACTAAGAGCCAATTATAATAAACAATAAAAAACTTAAGCAAATCATACAGCGAATTTTAGTTTTGAAATTTTTGAATAAGCGAAGGAAGCAAATAAATGTGTGGTCATGAATTTTTTTAACACCACTGAAATTTTTGTTTGTTTTATCATCAATTAAAATTAAAAAAAAGTAAATTGCACTGATTGCAGGGCAGGGTCAGTACACATACTTTGAATTGATCAAAATTAAAGCCTCAAAACAAACTGAAAACTGTCAGTCGGATAAAAAACTGCCATTCAACATTTTAAAAATTAAATAAAATCTTGTTCGTACAAAAATACATAATTTTGAACGTTTATCCAAATTAATGAGCAAAACAGGTGGATCATAACGTTACCATATCCTAACATAGATTTTCATTAGTCATTACTTTATCTGATATTAGTGATTTCATAAAAAGAAAACACAAGAAAAACGAAAAATTATATGTTATATATTATTTGTTAGCATATTGATATGGCAGGTGCTTGCTCACCTTTTCAAAAATAAATTAATTTTTCGTGAAGAATAAAATAAAATGACTAACTATGGTACTATGGTATAATATGGAAAACACTAGTTACTGACTAAAATAAAATAAAATATATTGTATTTATTGTAATTCGATGTACATACTTCGCCTTCTTAGGATATCGTTTGGAGTTATAATGTTTATAATATTGAAAAATGTTAGAAATTTTAACTGAAGGTAGTGCTAACAAATTAACAATACATCGTGAAACAAAACATTACTAAGTATTGACATTGAGTAACCAACAAACTTTATTTTATATTGTATACAATTATACAATTTTAAAAAAATATAAATTTTTAATGAGGTTGGCCTAAAGAAATTTAAACACAAATAAGCTTAATAAGGAAGGCCATCAGGTAGCGCGAAAAGAAACCGAAAAATAACACTAGATCAAATTTGAAATACCTTTTCGTTAAATATTGATCTAAGAACATGTATTGGGACATTGCTAACAGTGTTGAATTCAATAAGAGTAAAACACCAGTTTTTTATTTTACTATAGGTTATCAACATCTAATCCATTTTCTTCCAAGTTTATTTAAATGAACTGATAGAGAAAGATTCTATTAGACTTCTAGAAGTTGAAATTGAAAATAATTTGAAGTGTTATGCTTATATTTTTAACTTAGCTAAGAAAGCTCGCAAGTTTTCAGTTTTCAATAGCACACACGTCCCTACATAGCATACTGTTCTCACATATGAGATAAAGCATACAAAAGTCTTTCAAATTGCTTTGATTCGAAATCAACGTTAATAAATTCCTTAAAGAAATTTGATTTATAATCCAAAACTCTAGTTAGCATAGTATCTTCGGAAAATTGTTCGTACATATTTTTCCTACATAGTCTACTATAGGAAGGAATCTTTAATAATCGCGTAGATATATTTTGTCTTTGTTTTTTCTGTAACAAAGTTAAAGCTACCTAACTCTTATTTACGCATAGAGGGATCAATTTTTATTGATTTGTTATTTTTTTTATATTTGAGCTACGGGTGAACCCCGCGTACTCCACTCCTTGCTATTGATATAATAGTTAACGTGGGCGATCACATCCCACATTCTTTTTGATTGCTCGAAAAAACGAGCCTTCATATAACTCTTTATCTGGGAATAAATCGGGTTAAAACAGTGCATCACATGATCGAGAAATATTCAACTAACTTGGCAACCCAATTTTACCTATTTTACTAGAAATTTAAAAAGAATTTACTTTAACATCTTGTGCTATTTTTATTTTCTAGATCCTATCATGAATTATTGGCCTATTTCATAATTTATTGTGTTAAAGGATTTACTGTTTAGTTATCTATTCTTTAGACCATTAGAAAACCCTGCAATAAAAGTTACTAAATTGAATTTAAAAATATGAAGGGGCTGAAATCTCACAGCTCTGTGAGATCGTCAATACGTCGCCGGAAAACATCAAAACGTTGCCGGAAAATTATAACCAAAAATATTGTTAAATTAAATAAAATCAAACTCTTTTCAAAATTCCAAAAATTAGAATAAAATCAAATATTTAAACTTTTCCTAAATTCCGATAATATTCCAAAAATTCTTAAAAATTAAAACTTTTCCATAATTCTAAAAATATTGCAAAAATTATTACAAAATCAAAAATTAAAACTTTTTTCAAAATTCCAAAAATTAAAATAAAATCAAAAATATAAAATTTTTCAAAATTCTAAAAATATTCAAAAAATTAGAATGAAATCAAATATTTAAACTTTTTATAAATTCCAATAATAATCCAAAAATTTTTCAAAATTCAAACATTTGCAAAAATTATTACAAAATCAAAAATACAAACTTTTTCAAAATTCCAAAAATATTTCAAAAACTATAACAAATTCAAAAATGTCCATGTCCAATTTCATTTTCAATTACATTTACGTCAAAAAAACAGCTACATTTTTTTTCCAAAAAATGGGCTAAAAAAGTAAATGAAACCATTTTATGACACACTTGACATTATTTTTTTGACAAAATTATAATGCCATAATTCTCTATAATAATAATAAAATTTCCTTTCAAACAAACAATTTTATTTTTTTCCAAAAAATTGGGTAAAAAAATAAATAAAACTCTTTCTTTTGACACACTTGACAACATTTTTTTGACAAACTTATAATGAATGCAATAATCTAGTTTTTGATCCCACATATCAATCCCGACGATCAAGATTTCTCCAAATTTAATGTTCCTACTCGTAATCACTTAAAATGAAGGTTTTTTAAGCCAAAAATATAAAAATTTGCTATTTTTAACACATATAATGATTTTTTTGACACACTTCCGGTGTTAGAAAAAAATTTTAAAATCCCTCCAGCGGTTTTCCCTGCAGCGTAGGTAATGACTAATGACGGACGGACGGCCGGCCGACAGACAGACACACATTTGTTTTTTGATTTTTTAGAATCAGTAGGTCGTAAAACGTCGAGAAATGCCAAAAAAAGTGGGGGCAAGAATTTCACTTTGAGCTCTTGAATGTAATACTTGGGTCTTTCAGACCAAAGTAACTGTTTTGTGATAAAAATGATACAAGAAAAGGATTTTGTATTTATTCATTATTTCTAACATACTACGATTTTATTACTTGATTTCATATTTATTATGTATGAATGAATGTTTTAATTTAACGTCGTAAAAATTTAGTAATCTAATTAAAGTTTTCTATAAATTTAATGTGATTTTAAACTATTCGCTACCTAAAGAAATTTTTAAGAATAGTTTCGGTATAATATAATATTCGTTTGATTCATAGCTGTAACAGTTTTTTTATAAATAAGTTAGACATAGCTCCTAAATATTAAGAATTTTAACTGTTACAATATGCTAAGAATAATTTTGACAGATAGAATACGGTAGCCATATATATAATTTGATTTTCAAATCTTATTAATCGAAAATTATTTCATTAAAAATTATAATATTAATATTAATTTAAAATTAAACCTTAATTTTGTATGACTTTAATGTTGCACATCTTTTACAATCGCATGAAATTATTTTGGTCTGAAAGACCTAAGTATTACATTCATGAGCTAAAAGTGAAATTCTTACCCCCACTTATTTTGGCATTTCTCGACGTTTTAGGACCTACTGATTCTAAAAATATCCCAGCGGCAGCTATATACGCTAGGAATAGGTAGATTTCGGGGTCAGACGGTTTTGTGTACAAATACAATTAGATGTGTCAGATTAGTTTAAATAAAAAATTTAAGTAGAAACAGAATAATTCGAAAAAAATATCGAACCAAATTAAATACATTATCCGAACTAACGTCATCAATACAATTTCGGAACAGTTTTATTTAAGTTGGTTAAAACTACTTTTAATAACATATTAAATCAACCAAAAATTACATGAACGTTCACCAAAGATCCAATGAACTACGTCACTACTACAATTATACCATCACACATTATTTATAATCAAACATTATCAAACAATTTTAATTCAAAATCATCTTTGTTGTTGTATTTTTTTGTTCTTATTTAATCTTTTTTCAAACGGTTACTTAGTAAAAAAAAAATAAAAACAAAAGAGATTTTCATAATTTTTCTATGGTATTAAATTGCTAAATATTTCTTGCATAGGTTCATTATAACGCTTATAAAATTGAAACCTCTTTGGTTAGATAGCTGAAAATTTGTGAGGCTATAGTTTAAAAGTTTACATGAATTTCAATAACATAAACTCAAAAACGATATAAGCATTTCAACAGCCCTAGGGTCTCAACATTTAGACTTGAACTACTTTTTTTGAAAATTTTGAAAAGATTTATATTGTATATACATGAGCAAAAGTTTTCAAATATGAACTTGGCCATTTTCAGCTAGATCAAGGACAGCAAAGTTTAGTAAATTTTTAAAACAGCTGATTTTTGAGGAACTCGAAACGCCAAGGTTGTCATCTGGATAGAAATGTTAAAAAAGGTTCAAATATTCAATATTGATAAATTTTATTAAAATATTATCATTCAAACGGAAGTTATAGCGCCCTAGTTTATTTGACTTTTTAGGCTCTAGCCGCTTAACCGGTACCCAAGTATGGCCAGATCACGAACTTGTCCAAGAAATTATTTGCCGAAACATACACAGAAAATTATTTTGGTGTGGGTCAAAAAATGCGACCGTGAGAGAGCCGCTAAATTCCGTTATAACTCATATCGTTATATATATATATATATATATATATATATATATATATATATATATATATATATATATATATATATATATATATATATATATATATATATATATAAATATCTATAATATATATATATATATATATATATATATATATATATATATATATATATATATATATATATATATATATATATATATATATATATATATATATATATATATATATATATATATATATATATATATATATATATATATATATATATATATATATATATATATATATATATATATATATATATATATGTATATATGTATATATATATATATACAAGTGTGTATGTCAAGTGTTTCAAAAGAAAGATTTTTATTTACTTTTTTACCCAAGTTTTTGGAAAAAAATAAAATTAATAATTTGTATGACATGAACATTTATTATTATTATAGAGAATTATGGCATTATAAGTTTGTCAAAAAAATAATGTCAAGTGTGTCAAAAAATGATTTCATTTATTTTTTTAGTTAATTTTTTGGAATAAAATGTAGCTGTTTTTATGACCTAAATGGAATTGAAAAATAAAATTGGACATGGAAATTTTTGAATTTGTTATAGTTTTTAAAATATTTTTGGAATTTTGAAAAAAAAATTTGATTTTGTAAGAAATTTAGGAATATTTTTAGAATTTTGAAAAATTTTAAATTTTTGTTTTTATTGTAATTTTTATAATTTTGGAAAAAGTTTCAATTTTTGATATTGTTATAATTTTTGCAATATTTTTAGAATTTGGAAAAAGTGAATTTCTGAATTTTTAAGAAGTTTTGGAATATTATTAGAATTTAGAAAACGTTTAAATATTTGATTTTATTCTAAATTTTGGAAAATTTTTAGAGTTTTGAAAAAAAAAATTGAATTTTTGAATTTTATATTTATTTTTAGAATTTTGAAAAGAGTTTCAGTTTTTGGTTTTGTAAGAATTTTTGGAATATTTTTAGAATTTTGAAAAATTTTAAATTTTTGATTTTATTCTAGTTCTAATAATTTTGGAAAAAGTTTCAATTTTTGATTTTATTCTAATTTTTGGAATATTTTTAGAATTTTGAAAAAAAAATGGAATTTTTGAATTTTATATATATTTTGAGAATTTTGGAAAAAGTTACAATTTTTGATTTTGTTATAATTTATGCAATATTTTTAGAGTTTTTGAAAAAAGATTTAATCTTTGATTTTGTAATAATTTTTGCAATATTTTTAGAATTTTGTTTCGAAAAAGTTTAAACTTTTGATTTCATTTAGTTTTTACAATATTTTTGGAATTATGAAAAAAATATGAATTTGTGATTTTGTAATATTTTCTCGAAACGCTAAATGGAGAGGTAGTTTGAGTAGTTTGCTGATTGTATAATCTTTTCACTAAATTATGTTAATATATGATCTGTTATAATTTTCCGACAACGTATTGATGTTTCGTGTTAGTTTTGTAATACATATCTAAACAGAGATAAAAAATACATGCACTTTAACAAAAGTTATGTTTGATATACATCGCTGCCCAACACTAAAAACTATGTCCTCATAAAAGTTTTTTGCCGAAAACTATATCAAAATCCTTAACCCAGACCGAAGTCTTGATATCTCAGAGCTCTGAGATTTCAGCCCCTCCATATTTTTTATAATTAGAACTACGCGAAATCTTTAACATTGGTTTGCTTTAATTAAAGTATTTGATGGATATTAGCTCATCATATATCCAGAACATTATGTTTTCAGAGCTGTGGTGAAGTCAGCCTATGTATCAGCGTCGCAATATATTTTTAATATGACTACTACTTGATACTAGATAGATGTTAGCATAAATAATTTGGTGGCTCACTCACATGGCTATGATGGTCAAGACCATCCGAAAATGTTGTTTTCTGGCTTATTATCTGCTAAGCCCATAAATGACCCTGCAATAACTAGTTTATTAATTAGACAACCTATGATAGTGCTTAGAAAAATTCAAAACAACATGGGTTATTTTTGCCTTATCTATCGTCAGTGAAAATTGTTTATATGTATGACAAAACAACATTTTTGAATGACCTGAACTCATGGTTTTATGAAGTAGATTGATCATATAGTTAATGGTCACTTATGGGTTTAGCAGATATTAAGCCAGATAAGGCAAAAACAACATTTTTGAATGACCATGGCCCTCAAAGCCATGGGCGAGCCACCAAATTATTTATGCTAACATCTACCTAGTATCAAGTAGTAGTGATATTTAAAAAAATGTCATGATTCGCTCATGCTTTTATGAAGTAGAACAATCATATAATTTATACGATTTACCCGTAACCTTAAACTTTGACCTCTATTCAAAGTCAGCTGCATTTTCCTTATCACAGTACTACTATAAATATATCCTGAAAATTTTAGGAAAATTGAATTGGTATCAATTGAAGGTATCACTATCACACCCTCATACTGTCCAACTTTTCATTCGTGAACAATAAATTGTTTCATTCGTTCCATCAATAGAACTCAATGTTTTTAATTATCCTTTAACAATTCGCTCACGAATTTTTTCAATTTACTTATTACGTGAACCAAATCACGAACGAATGCTTAAAAAGAAAAAAGAATTAAATTTCCTTTCGTTAATCGAATTTTTCTGTACTCTGTTTTATTGTGCTTTGCATCGGACACTCATCTAAAATGATAACATTTCTGTCTGAGAGCAAACAACTTACTGGCTGAAATGTGTTTAAATTTGTATTAATGAAACTCCAAAAAGTTAATTCATCTTATACATACTGAATAAAAATTGTACAATAAACTCTTACAAAATTTGAATTCTAGTTCTAAAACACTAGAAAAATAAAACAAAGTAAGGAATTACTTCGGTCTGAAAGACCTAAGTATTACATTCATGAGCTCAAAGTGAAATTCTTACCCCCACTTTTTTGACATTTCTCGACGTTTTAGGACCTCCTGATTCTAAAACAGGCAAAGAAAAATGTATGTCTGTCTGTCGGCCGGCCGTCCGTCCGGCCGCCGTCATTACTTACGCTGCAGGGAAAACCGCTGAAGGGATTTCAAAAATTTTTTTTTCTAAAAATAGGTATACTCAAGGGACAGGTCCGAAAGGACGCTGTGTTCGATAACTGTACCGGAAGTGTTTCAAAAAAATCATTATGTGTGTCAAAAATAGCAAATTTTCATATTTTTGGCTTAAAAAACGTTCATTTTAAGTGATTACGAGAAGGAATATTAAATTTGGAGAAATCTTGATGGTCGGGATTAGTATGTGAGATCAAAAACTAGATTATTGCATTATAAGTTTGTCAAAAAAATATTGTCAAGTGTGTCAAAAAATAATTTCATTTATTTTTTAGCCAATTTTTTGGAAAAAAAATGTAGCTGTTTTTATGACGTAAATGTAATTGAAAATGAAATTGAACATGGAAATTTTTGAATTTGTTATAGTTTTTGAAATATTTTTGGAATTTTGAAAAAGTTTGTATTTTTGATTTTGTAATAATTTTTGCAATATTTTTAGAATTTCGGAAAAAGTTTTAATTTTTGATTTCGTAAGAAGTTTTGGAATATTTTTAGAATTTTGAAAAATTTTTAATTTCATTATAATTTTTGGAATTCTGAAAAAATTTTCAATTTTTGATTTTGTAATAATTTTTGCAATATTTTTAGAATTTTGGAAAAAGTTTGAATTTTTAAAAATTTTTGGATTATTATTGGAATTTAGAAAAAGTTTCAATATTTGATTTCATTCTAATTTTTGGAATATTTTTGGAATTTTGAAAAAGTTTGTATTTTTTTTTGATTTTGTAATAATTTTTGTAATATTTTTAGAATTTCGGAAAAAGTTTTAATTTTTGATTTTGTAAGAATTTTTGGAATATATTAGAATTTTGAAAAATTTTTAATTTTTGATTTCATTATAATTTTTGGAATTTTGAAAAATTTTCAATTTTTGATTTTGTAATAATTTTTGCAATAGTTTTAGAATTATGGAAAAGTTCGAATTTTTAAGAATTTTTGGCATATTATCGGAATTTAGAAAAAGTTTAAATATTTGATTTCATTCTAGTTTTTGGAATATTTTTGGAATTTTGAAAAAGTTTGATTTTATTTAATTTAACAATATTTTTGGAATTTTGATTATAATTTTCCGGCAACGTATTGATGTTTCGTGTTAGTTTTGTAATAAATTTTTAAACAGATATAAAAAATACTTGTACTTTATCAAAGAGTTATGTTTGATATACATCGCTGCCCAAAGCTAAAAACCATGTCCTCGTGAAAGTTTTTTGCCAAAACTATATCAAAATCCTTTACCCAGACCGAAGTCTTGATATCTGAGAGCTGTGAGATTTCAGCCCCTTCATATTTTACACTTTTACTTTAGCAAATTAAAAAAAAATCAATAACTAACCACTTATAAAAACACAAAATTTACTAATTCTTTTTTGTACAATCATGCCTTAAAATTATCTTTATTTTAATGTTATAGATTTAATCAAAGATGCTCATAAAATAAGCCTTAGCGCTATTTCTCTAGTGCGCTATTTCAAACGCATCATGAAAATATGTGTGCCAAAACGTACAAAAGCAAAAAACGCTTTAAATTTAAAAAAAACGCAGGTATTCTTTGTCTGTTTTGTAAAACATATATTCCACTTATTTTTGTTTTATCGTGTACTTGCTGTTACTTCAATTTTATGTGGCTACATATATTTATTTATTTATTTTAAAGACGCGAATACAAAACAACTTAATGATATATAATTTAAATTATAAGTCAAATAAATTATTTCATATATATATAGATATTATCTTATTAATAGGTGAATCATTAAACAAATTGTTTTCACGTAATTAAACATATGTATTCATATTTTTCCAACTGGTTATTTTGGGATTTGAGTTAAATCTAAAAAAATTTGGATATCGCATGTGGAATATTTTGTTTGGAAAATCATTTATTTTTCTAAAATATGACATTATTAGAACTGGACACTTTTAATAACTACGATACATATAAACACGAGAAAGATTCAGCTTGAATATTTAAAATCACGTGAACCTCCCCTCCCGATGATTTGTATGTTTATTATTTTACTTCGCCTTTATACTTCAATTTGGCTTACCTATCTAATACATTTTTTTTAATAATTTTAATTATGTTTAAATTTCTATTTTTAAAAATTAAAATTATTGAAATTTTTTTTGTCATATGATAATACATTAATGAAAAAAATTGAAGAATATGGTAAATCTTAAACTTAATATTTAATAATTTTCGTTTTTTATTTTGTGACGTATGACGTAAGCACATATTAAACACATTTCTTATTGTAATTCGATTGTCAATTTGTTTAGAGAAAAAGACAATTATGTGTTTCTGTTTACTTAAAATAAAAATTTCTAAACGAAATAAATACGGGTTTGGGAAGATCCATGCTCAATTCTTCCAAGTTTGAATCATTTAAATATGTGGATCTGACAGAAATGGATAAATCATATTACGAGAAGTCATCATAAATAAGTTATCATAAACACCTTCATATTTAGAAATAAATTTATTTTTAGCATTCTTGCCAAAAAAAAAAAAAAATAATTAAACAAAAATGAAAAATGGGCAAATCAACAAAAAAACTTTTATGAATCATTTCGCTTTTCTTACATGATATTTGATGAACTATTTCTTTTTGTTTTAATTTTAGTTGTTTAAATAAACATTGGATTGAAATTCGCGTTCAACAGTCCTTTTCAAACAGCAACGCAAACATATACGTTTACAAAAATGTCAATAATGCTAGTCTGGACCACAAGACATGGCACACAACATACGTTGTGCGAAAATTAAGTTGCATTAAAATTCGTAAAAGTAAAATTTCGTTTATTGAAACTTTTTTATGGAGGCACGATTTTACAATTTTTTTTGGAAATGCCAGTATTTTAAAATTATATACTATTTATATATTCATTAACTGCGTTGGTCAACACTTATTTTCTTTTTGTTTCTTCCCACTTCTGGTATCTCACTCTGTGAGAATTCTTAACTTTAAAACAATAAATAGGTCGGCTATGAGTTTCCAAAAAAATAACGAGATTGTTACAAATTCAATATATTTATCACAAATAATTTATGCTTTATTTAGCAAATATTGATATTAACTTGCTGAAATTCTATTTATGAGTAATATTTGTACTTGAGTTTTCCATAACAAAATAATTGAATTGTTCTCGAAATAAATAAAACATATCTAGCGTTTTTCGTATAATTTTTATTATACTTTTTTTTGGATTTCGTGGGCGGTTTCTATAAATGAAGAAAAATTAAAAAATATACTAACTATAAACATTATCAGAATGATTTTGATAGACGATAATTGAGATAAATTTTTATTTTAAACATTTTAATCAGTTTTTTCGTGCTATGTTTAAGTATAAGTAAAATGATCAGAAGTGTTTATATTTAAATAATTTTTCACTCCAAAAACTAACCGTGGAAATTGATATGATAGAATTTTTTTAAAAATTTAATATTTTACATATGCCGAGATATATATGATTAAAATTTATATAAAACTTATGACAATATTTTTTCGATTTTCTTTTAACACGTTTCGATAAGTTTTGATATTTTTAGTCTTTTAGTTGATCGTTTTATTCGTATTAATAACAAACATTGAAGGGTCACTGAAAATTTAGTTCGATGTTGAAAATGCAATATTTTGAAACATAATATATGCATTTTTCTATTTTCATCTGATTTATGTCAATATTATGTCACAATGTAAAAAAGTTTGAATGGAAATATTTACAAAATTTTATAATGTATGGAGAAGTGATATTAAAATAAAGAGTAGGCAACATTAACATATTGGTGTGAATTAAAGGATTATAGCGAATAATTGTTTTGATCTATATTGTTCTTTTGTTTATGGTTAAAGTTGCAGAATTGATCGATTGAAATTTAGTTACAAATATGCAGACATTTTAAAAACTATACGCAAAATCGAGTCTTACAACATGTACCTGCTGTTACATGATTACTAATTAATTCAAATAATATTAAAACACGAATTGAAAAATTGCAATTTATTTTTATATTTTTGTTATTTTTATGACAATTAATTCTAATTATTAATAAGAAGCAAAAAGGTGTGGTATGTTCATACCTGATGAATCAACAACCTTTATTATATATTGTGTATTCTAAAAATAGTAGTACTGTGTTTTATAAATGTGTTGCCTTTTATTTTAAATTTTAAATGGCAGTTTTAAGATTTATGAAAATGTATTTTTATTTAGGGAAAAAGAAAAGAAAATTAGCAAAACTAATAAAATATTATATTTTTGTCTTTCTTTAAAATAGTACATTCACCAGATTTATCAATAAGAGAAATATATTCAAAAACAAATTAAATCGTGAAATTGAAATTTAAGAATAATCGTTACGTTACCATGTAGCGATGCCGCAGCCCTGACTGATTCGAAGGTGGCATTTCAAATGCGTCTTTTATATCTAAAAACACATCCAAAACAAATTCTTTGGCATCAAGTGCTCTTTCAATTTTAGTGACCAAATGATGCGATGATGCGCTGTAGCAATCTGGTCTGCATGTTGAATGATACTTAGTGGAAACTGTCGTAAGGTGGTGTTCCTTATATAACGATCATCCACTCTTTCCAGAGTTTTGAGGTCAATGGTTGAAAATTATTGTCCGAAATTACTTGGCTTCACTTTAGTTGATTTACCTGATTTTGATATGAAAACAACCCTAACTTTTCGCCACGCTTCTGGGACATATATTCTGCAATGATTCGATAAGGCCATTATGCTGCCCATCTCAGAGATCTAATGTTTATCACATTCCCAGCCAAGATCCAACTATCTTTATCTGAAATTATAGTTAGTTGTTCCTTCATTTCAGCAGTAAAGCTGCAGCCTGGAAATGTGTACAAAGCCAATTTTGCGCCGTTTTTTCCACACATTTTGTATGCTTCCCAGTTGGCATAAGTAGTGAGCCTTTTTGGTATTTGGGTTCCTTTGTGTGCTCTATGAAGCCCTGCTGCCACAGGATAGTTCTTAATTGGCTCACAAAACTTCTTCCAAGCACTCTCTCTAGCATCCCGGATGCTATATTCATATTCTCTTCAACTAATACAATAATTGATCCAGTCATTGGCACTATTTGTGGGCTTGACTTTCCTTAAAAGTTTCTTATCTGTAAGATCTCAGCTTTTTAATTTTTTTTCCAACAGTGTGAGTTCATGTTGGAACGGCTTTGAAAACTTGAGCATAACTCTTTATTCCGATACGTAACATTATCAATGTCTTGTGTACAGTTGATCGATGGCTCAATGTCCAGAAACATTTGGTAGTTTGTACATATCCCAATCAGTTGATTTGGAATTTCTAAAACTTTCTTTTAAGATCGTGTCATAAGTTAAAAATTTATGCAATTTTGGTTTGACGTGAAAATATCTTGTAATACTCTCTAATTTCGAACAACTGTTGCTGCAGAATTCCATCACTTTAACGAGATCTTGGGCTGGAATGGTACCATCGTGTGGTAGATAAAAGGATGCTGCAATTACGCCAGTATCAGAACCATCGATTTTTGTCGTAACTTTAACAGCAACGGCATTTTTGCCACTGTATTGGAGTATAAGGATACATACCGAAAATGTTGTTCGACAAGTAAACGCACGAAAAAGGGTTCTCCGAAACTGTAACGACAAACACCCTGCCCTGTTTACAACTCAGGCCAAGCATATGATTTTTATTTACGCATGGTTCTTGAATCAGAACTTTATTTGTATGCTGCGTAACAATTGCTTGACATAATTCAGCGGAAGCAGATTTATTATGCTGCAAGTTTATTTGAGCTATTTTTAAGCTCCCCAATCGATAGTCTTAAAAAAAAGAACAAAAGAAAATAAAAACCTGCACTTCAGCTCAGTAGTTAGACTTTGCCGTCGTGCTGTATTCTGAGGATGCACCTCTTTTTATTTGTTTTTTTTTTCGTTCATATAATTTTATTGTACATAAAACTATTTATGTAGTTATAAACATTTCATAAACAGAATCATTTTACCTTTATTTGATTGTTATTTTATAATAATTATTTATGAATCTATCTATTTTTGAGAACGAAAATTTAGGATGATTCTGTGGTTTATAGAACCAATTTTGAATCATCCATCAATTAAAAAGTGAAAGCTATAATAGTGATGTAGTATGGGATGGGGGTCCCTAAATAAAAAAAATTATTATTTAAATATATTATTATATGTACATTATAAGCAAATAATAGTTTGGTTATATTTATCAAAACAACATTATAAAAAAATTTAGTGGAGGCAAAATTAACTTATGTTAAGTATGGAATAGTAATAGAAACCACAAGCGAGAAACTGACAATGATACATTAAGTTACCACATTTCATAGATATTCCACATCAAACATTTTAAGCAGCCACTCCTTTACCTTTAAGCTGAATGACTTTGGTATATCAATATGCGATATTGAGATTGGCAACTGGTTGAAAATAGTTGGCGCTACTAATAAATAATATCGTCAATTTTATTCACAAGTGAGATTGTACTCAAAGATTTATAAATGTAAGCAGTATCATCTGCAAATGCAATAGGTTTACCATGAAGGCCAATGTTAAGGAGCGAGTTAATGTATCTAAGAAAAAGAATAGGGCCTAAGACTGATCCTTGCGGTACTCCAATATTTTGTTGCTCTGTTGAACTAAAGCAATCGCCAATTTTTACCTGTATATTGCTATCAGAAAGAAAAGATCTAAACCAATCACTACATATCATTCTTATGCCAAATTTCTCCATTTTCTCCAATAATAGCTCAATATCAACCATGTCGAATGCTTTTGTTATATCTATAAACAGAGCGGAGACAAAAAGATTTGAATTTAGAGTCTCATAGACAACATTAAAAAATGAGTTTAGGGCATCTTCCGTAGATTTATTTTTTCTAAAGCCAAATTGGGAGTTTGAAAGAAAATTAATTTTTTCTAAATATATTATTTTACCAACCTAATCTTGACGGATTTTTCCAAGATTTTAGAAAAAATGGATAGTAGACTTATTGGACGGTAATTGATAATTTGCTTAGGGTCTCCTTTTGTAAACACAAGAATTATCACCGCATTTTTAAAACGACTTGGAAAAGTTCCAGTTTCAAAACTCCTATTTATAATATGACATAATGGTTGAACAACACAATGTATTATTTTCTTTAGAAATATCACATTAATGTCATGGTCTCCACAGGAGAGTTTATTCTTCATATTAGAAACAATTGACAATATTTCTTCGATGTTGATGGGAAAAAGGAACATATAGTTTGATACATGTTTATCGAGAAAAAAGTTTTGAAAAATCTGAGAGCGTTCGCAAGATATATTATTTCGCAAGCGCGAAACGGCAGTTTTAAAATAATTTTTGAACTCCTCAGCAATAGATATCGAATCTCTAAATGTTACTTCGGTCTGAAAGACCTAAGTATTACATTCATGAGCTCAAAGTAAAATTCTTACCCCCACTTTTTTGACATTTCTCGACGTTTTAGGACCTCCTGATTCTAAAAAAGCAAAAAAAAAAATGTATGTCTGTCTGCCGGCAAATTTTCATATTTTTGGCTTAAAAAACGTTCATTTTAAGTGATTACGAGTAGGAACATTAAATTTGGAGAAATCTTGATGGTAGGGATTGGTATGTGAGATCATAAACTAGATTATTGTATTATATGTTTGTCAAAAAAATGTTGTCAAGTGTGTCAAAAGAGAGATTTTTTTTTATTTTTACCCAATTTTTTGGAAAAAATAAAATTGTTTGTTTGAAATGAAATTTTATTATTATTATTGAGAATCAAGTGTGTCAAGTGTGTCAAAAAATAATTTCATTTATTTTTTAGCTAATTTTTTGGAAAAAAAATGTAGCTGTTTTTATGACGTAAATGTAATTGAAAATGAAATTGAACATGGACATTTTTGAATTTGTTATAGTTTTTGAAATATTTTTGGAATTTTGAAAAAGTTTGTATTTTTGATTTTGTAATCATTTTTGCATTATTTTTAGAATTTCGGAAAAACTTTTAATTTTTAATTTCGTAAGAATTTTTGGAATATTTTTAGAATTTTGAAAAATTTTTAATTTTTGTTTTTATTATAATTTTTGGGATTTTGAAAAAATTTTCAATTTTTGATTTTGTAATAATTTTTGCAATATTTTTAGAATTTTGGAAAAAGTTTGAATTTTTAAGAATTTTTGGATTATTATTGGAATTTAGAAAAAGGTTAAATATTTGATTTCATTCTAACTTTTGGAATATTTTTGGAATTTTGAAAAAGTTTGATTTTATTTAATTTAACAATATTTTTGGAATTTTGATTATAATTTTCCGGCAACGTATTGATGTTTCGTGTTAGTTTTGTAATAAATTTTTAAGCAGAGATAAAAAATACTTGTACTTTAACAAAGAGTTATGTTTGATATACATCGCTGCCCAAAACTCAAAACCATGTCCTCGTGAAAGTTTTTTGCCGAAAACTATATCAAATTCCTTTACCCAGACCGAAGTCTTGATATTTTTACCATTGCAATTTTGCATAAGCTCTATTTTCTTGGATGATTTATTTGAGGATTCCATTTCTCCGCATAATTCTGGTACCACTTTAGCTTCGATTTCAGGGAAAGACGTCACCGTCGTGGCATTAACCAGTCGTGGTCCCTCCATCACATAACAAATGGTCTTGTTTGACCGAATTTGTCACATTCTGATTTGAGGAATTATACTCTGAACATCCACTACCATTTTACAATTCTCAGCTCCATCTTTCGACGTCACTATAATGTCATGATCAACTGAGACACTCACCATTGCTTTTAGTCCAGTTTGAGCTATGTCTTTTGACATTACCGTTTCGGAGCTATCCGCTTTTGAAATATGGCCAGTTAAAGGTTAACAGTACTTGTTTATATTGTTATTGGGCCATTACTAGAACCTTTCATCGGACAAAATAAGGGGACCCTTAAATCAGTAATTTAATTTCTGAAAAAAAAAATTTTTTCGAATAGAATTTGTTTTACTTCGGTGTGAAAGACCTAAGTATTACATTCATGAGCTCAAAGTGAAATTCTTACCCCCACTTTTTTGACATTTCTTGACGTTTTAGGACCTACTGATTCTAAAAAAACAAAAAAAAAAATGTGTGTCTGTCTGCCGGCTGCCGTCATTACCTACGCTGCAGGGAAAGCCGCTGGAGGAATTTCAAAAAATTTTGAATTCTAAAAATAGGTATACTCAAGGGATAGGTCCGAAAGGACGCTGTGTTCGATAACTGTACCGAAAGTGTGTCAAAAAAATCATTATGTGTGTCATGTTATGTAGACTGTAGAACGATGAAGTAGTTCTGTAATGTTCCCTGATTCATGGATTTTCTGCTCTATCATATATCACCAATCTCTAAACTTGAACGAAATTTGACTGGGAAAATTGCCCTATTAAAACAAATTGCACTAATTAAACTAACTAATACTAAATGGAGGCTACTTAAAATTTTCCTACTTAAATCAAACTTAAATTTAAGGAAAAGAACATGAAAGCTAAATTCAACTTTACATTTTGTCATTCTTGAGAATGATAATCGACTGAGAGACTATTTGTTTTTGTGTATCCTGCTTAATTCATAATCATCCATTAATGTAGTTTCCGTAACACATATTTATTCTCCTCATAAAAATAATGTTTTTATGTGCAATACACTGATTTTGGTTCATACTGCGTTTTCACCAGCCAGGCTTCGTCATGCTAAATTGATTTGAATTCTCCGTGGACTCAACCATAACTGCTAACTGCTCTATTTGTATTCAAACCTCAAATAGCTGTTCATGTTCATCAATTCGTTTTGCGATCCTCACAGCTGTATTCGTCAATCGGTATAGGGATTAACCTAAAACCGATTTATTTATTATTATCGATTCTTCTATCCACTATAGTTGTAGTCTAACCTAAACTAGCTGTGCATATTTTTGTTTCCTTCCTTGAAATTGTATCAAGCAATTAATATAGCAATTGTCCTCGAAACGTTAACCTTCCGCTATATATGCATATGTATGGTTCTTGACCGCGAGATTCTACTGTAAATCAATTGTAGTTTGCAGTTGTTGTAATACGTAATTGTCAGATACTCTTAATGTTGTGGAGTTCCAAGTAACTGGTTAAGTCTGGACTTGGTTTTGGTAAAACTACTGAATTTTAATTATAAATAATATGATCAAGTTGTCAGATACGGTTTAATGTAAGGAAACACCCTATTTATTTGGTCAATTAAATAACTCACGGTAAAACTATCATATATTCGGTTGTTCATTATCCTTAATCTATACTCTTGTTAATAATATGAATATTTCATTCCGAATGTTTTGTAAGTGATGTCTTTATTTGAAATATTTTCACATTTCTATTACCACTCAGTAACCAGTATTTCTCGTTAACGAATTTTAAATGTAAATTCTCCAAAACAAAAAAAAAAGAAGACTTCCGTTTCGATTATTTGCTATATATAGCAAAAGGAAATCGTATAATCGCTCTCTTATAGTTTTCATATTTTTTTTTTTTTTTTAATAAGAAGTGTTGTGTAGTAGAAATTACAAAATGTATCACAACAACACATAGATACCTTTTAAGACGTAGGTCCCACAACAACATGCGTCTTGAGGTATAGGTGGACGCTTTTTTTAAATCTTTGTGGATTGAAAGCACTCGAGACTATTGATTCGGGCAAAGCATTCCATGTGTACGATGCACGCACAAAGAAATCTCTTTGCATTCTATTACTATATGACAGTGAGTAATCTCGACAGTTCGACCGCCCGCACACCCCGATTGACGAGTAAAACGGGGAAAAACATATGTCTGAGGCATTATGGACCTGATTTCATCCGAGCACTGCTGGTGACGATATTTATAAAAAACAACGAGATCAGCAACAGTGCGACGATGTTACAGGGAATCAAGACCTAATGTTAAATCTCGATCACCAACAATTCGTATAGCTCGCTTTTGAACAGAGTCCAAAAGAGCCAGGATAGTAACAGATGCAGCGCCCCAAACTTGACAACAATACTCCATACAGGGACGAATATAGGACTTATAAATGTGGAGTAATTGATGCGAAGTAAAATATTTTTTACATCTATTGAGGAGGCCGAGTTTTCTTGACGCGCTCTTTGCCTTGGCCATTATATGATCGTTCCAGAGTAAGTCATTGGATATTGTGACTCCCAATAAACGAATGCTTTCACATTCGCGTATTTGGTCGTCACACATATTAATTGAAATATCGTTGGGAAACTCGGTCTTTGATCTGGAAACAATCAATAGCTGTGTTTTGGTGGATCTAAAATTGACCAAATTTTTGTCACCCCAATCGGCGACTTTTTTTAGGTCCTCGTTTACATTTATGGCAGCGTCTCTCCGGACGGGATTTATTCGTTCATGCATTTTACCCTTTGAAGATAGGGGGACGAATGACTTGTGCAGTGTACTATCGTCTGCAAAACTATTTATTGGGTTACTTGTGATTTGCAACAGTTCGTTGATATAAATTAAAAATAAAGTGTGAGATAAAACTGAGCCTTGGGGTACACCAGCGTTAATTAATTGGGACTCAGAAGAAAAGCCATCTATAGATACCGAGATGTATCGGTTAGACAGAAAATTTTGAATCAACTTCACGACTGCGGGATGAAAACCGTACGCAACGAGCTTGTTGATCAAGTTGGCATGCCAAATTCGATCAAATGCTTTTGAGATGTCTAATGCGATTACGTACGTTTCACCACCTTTCTCAAGTATGCTATTCCAAATATGTGCCACATAGTTCAATAGATCGGTTGTTGATCTTTTGTTTCTAAAACCGTATTGGCTGTCAGATATCAAATGGTTGTCTTCCAAAAATTTGGATATGTGTGAATTAATATAGTGCTCGTATATTTTAGACATGACTGGGAGTAAGGCTATTGGTCTATAATTTGAAATATCACATTTCGTTCCTTTTTTTGGGACAGGTTGGACATTGGCCAACTTCCAGCAGGATGGATAAATACCAGATTTATAGGATTTATAAAATATTTTGGTGAGGGTTGGTGCAAGTTCTTTTGAAAATGTTTTTAGAATAACAGGAGGAATGTTGTCCAGACCAGAAGCTTTGTTGTTGTTTAACCCCCTTAAAAGTTTTTCGACAATTTTGGGTTTGAAATGTAATTGTTTTATATTAACTCCTGAAGACTGGGTTTGGGGTATTTCTTTAGGAGTTTCTAAAACTGTTGAATTTGAAGCAAAGCGTTCCGCAAAGTAGCTTTCCTTGCAGGGTCAGTAATGATTGAGTCACCATCAATGATAGGAGGGATAGAGGATTTAGTACCTCAATTTAAAGAATTAATGGCACTGTAAAAACTTTTGTCAGAAATTGACATACTCGAAAGTTTTGCCGCTTTCGCTCTGTCAATCTCTGTTTTTTCGTTTTCGATTATCTGGTTTGATATTTTATTAGCCTTTAAATATTGGGATCGATTAACAGAGTTCTTTTTATGAATCCATATATTAAATAATCTACGTTTGTTTCTAAGAGCCAATTTGGCTGCTTTCGAAAACAAATATTTTTGTTGTATTCGATGGTGATATTCGATGGTGATATTCGATGTATTCGATGGTGATATTCATTTAGTCTGATTGGAATTAAAAAGATTTTGACGTTTGACTGGGTGTTGTTGATTGCGGGTGTGAATGAACATCCGAAGCAGCTGGAATTTAACTTTAACCAGGGATTGAGCGATTTATTGGAATGGATTCTGGTCTAATAAGCATCACAAGACCCTTCAACTCATGCAGGTTATGATTTTTATATATATTTGTGTCTTTTATTGTTGCATTGAGTAATCTTTGGCATCATAACCTCCAAAAATAAAATTAAATCAGTGTAGTGTGATGAATCACTTTCGTGAACTTGTTTCTTTTTTTTGATGAGATTAAATGAATAACCTAATCTTTAATTAAGTGATTCCTTTTGGTTATTGACACGAAATCAATTTAATAAAATAATCTCAAGATTTATTGATTTTAGAGAAACAAAATTAAGAACCAAAAATACAAGAATTAATATGAAAAAAAATTTAGTAATTTAGTGAAATATACCGGGTAACTGTATTACTAGTAAAATTCTAGAATAAATTTTTTTGTTGTCAAATAAATGGGAAGTGATATATTGAGAATTTATTGAGTGTTATTCTATGTCGTCTGTATATGTGCGAGGCTATTGATTCGGGCAAAGCATTCCATGTGTACGATGCACGCACAAAGAAATCTCTTTGCATTCTATTACTATATGACAGTGAGTAATCTCGACAGTTCGACCGCCCGCACACCCCGATTGACGAGTAAAACGGGGAAAAACATATGTCTGAGGCATTATGGACCTGATTTCATCCGAGCACTGCTGGTGACGATATTTATAAAAAACAACGAGATCAGCAACAGTGCGACGATGTTACAGGGAATCAAGACCTAATGTTAAATCTCGATCACCAACAATTCGTATAGCTCGCTTTTGAACAGAGTCCAAAAGAGCCAGGATAGTAACAGATGCAGCGCCCCAAACTTGACAACAATACTCCATACAGGCACGAATATAGGACTTATAAATGTGGAGTAATTGATGCGAAGTAAAATATTTTTTACATCTATTGAGGAGGCCGAGTTTTCTTGACGCGCTCTTTGCCTTGGCCATTATATGATCGTTCCAGAGTAAGTCATTGGATATTGTGACTCCCAATAAACGAATGCTTTCACATTCGCGTATTTGGTCGTCACACATATTAATTGAAATATCGTTGGGAAACTCGGTCTTTGATCTGGAAACAATCAATAGCTGTGTTTTGGTGGATCTAAAATTGACCAAATTTTTGTCACCCCAATCGGCGACTTTTTTTAGGTCCTCGTTTACATTTATGGCAGCGTCTCTCCGGACGGGATTTATTCGTTCATGCATTTTACCCTTTGAAGATAGGGGGACGAATGACTTGTGCAGTGTACTATCGTCTGCAAAACTATTTATTGGGTTACTTGTGATTTGCAACAGTTCGTTGATATAAATTAAAAATAAAGTGTGAGATAAAACTGAGCCTTGGGGTACACCAGCGTTAATTAATTGGGACTCAGAAGAAAAGCCATCTATAGATACCGAGATGTATCGGTTAGACAGAAAATTTTGAATCAACTTCACGACTGCGGGATGAAAACCGTACGCAACGAGCTTGTTGATCAAGTTGGCATGCCAAATTCGATCAAATGCTTTTGAGATGTCTAATGCGATTACGTACGTTTCACCACCTTTCTCAAGTATGCTATTCCAAATATGTGCCACATAGTTCAATAGATCGGTTGTTGATCTTTTGTTTCTAAAACCGTATTGGCTGTCAGATATCAAATGGTTGTCTTCCAAAAATTTGGATATGTGTGAATTAATATAGTGCTCGTATATTTTAGACATGACTGGGAGTAAGGCTATTGGTCTATAATTTGAAATATCACATTTCGTTCCTTTTTTTGGGACAGGTTGGACATTGGCCAACTTCCAGCAGGATGGATAAATACCAGATTTATAGGATTTATAAAATATTTTGGTGAGGGTTGGTGCAAGTTCTTTTGAAAATGTTTTTAGAATAACAGGAGGAATGTTGTCCAGACCAGAAGCTTTGTTGTTGTTTAACCCCCTTAAAAGTTTTTCGACAATTTTGGGTTTGAAATGTAATTGTTTTATATTAACTCCTGAAGACTGGGTTTGGGGTATTTCTTTAGGAGTTTCTAAAACTGTTGAATTTGAAGCAAAGCGTTCCGCAAAGTAGCTTTCCTTGCAGGGTCAGTAATGATTGAGTCACCATCAATGATAGGAGGGATAGAGGATTTAGTACCTCAATTTAAAGAATTAATGGCACTGTAAAAACTTTTGTCAGAAATTGACATACTCGAAAGTTTTGCCGCTTTCGCTCTGTCAATCTCTGTTTTTTCGTTTTCGATTATCTGGTTTGATATTTTATTAGCCTTTAAATATTGGGATCGATTAACAGAGTTCTTTTTATGAATCCATATATTAAATAATCTACGTTTGTTTCTAAGAGCCAATTTGGCTGCTTTCGAAAACAAATATTTTTGTTGTATTCGATGGTGATATTCGATGGTGATATTCGATGTATTCGATGGTGATATTCATTTAGTCTGATTGGAATTAAAAAGATTTTGACGTTTGACTGGGTGTTGTTGATTGCGGGTGTGAATGAACATCCGAAGCAGCTGGAATTTAACTTTAACCAGGGATTGAGCGATTTATTGGAATGGATTCTGGTCTAATAAGCATCACAAGACCCTTCAACTCATGCAGGTTATGATTTTTATATATATTTGTGTCTTTTATTGTTGCATTGAGTAATCTTTGGCATCATAACCTCCAAAAATAAAATTAAATCAGTGTAGTGTGATGAATCACTTTCGTGAACTTGTTTCTTTTTTTTGATGAGATTAAATGAATAACCTAATCTTTAATTAAGTGATTCCTTTTGGTTATTGACACGAAATCAATTTAATAAAATAATCTCAAGATTTATTGATTTTAGAGAAACAAAATTAAGAACCAAAAATACAAGAATTAATATGAAAAAAAATTTAGTAATTTAGTGAAATATACCGGGTAACTGTATTATTAGTAAAATTCTAGAATAAATTTTTTTGTTGTCAAATAAATGGGAAGTGATATATTGAGAATTTATTGAGTGTTATTCTATGTCGTCTGTATATGTGCGATAGTCGTGTAAAATAAATTATTCTTCTTTGTTACGTATCATTCGGGACTGTGAAATTGGGTGTAACAAATAAGAAGCCGTAAAAATCCTTTCAAGATCTATTAACTGTACCATGGATATGATTAGGGGAGTACGTAACCTAACTATCGGTTACCAAAGCACTTCATTGTTATATTGATACGATTTTGTGACCAAGTCTGGCAGCGTGACGGATATTTGTTTTGTGCATCTGGCTTATAAGTAACCGATCAATCTACCATATGTTCAATTGCCTGATCGAGGATCAATTTATCAGTGTTATGCCGGCCTTCTCCTATTGGAATAGTTGGTCGAACTTCGTCTATTTGTTCAGACACCGAACCGAGTTAGCAGCGGCCTAACTACCTCAGCATTTTTCATCAGTTATAGCCGAATATAATCTATTTATTGGATACCTGGATGCTTAAATATAATTAGTCATTACCTGAGGATAACTTACATACATCTATTGGGTAACTACTTATTCAACCACATCTGGATATACGATCACAACCAAGGTGGCCGTTATATCGATAGTCAACCTATCTGCCAATTATATCAATAGCTATTATATTCGATCAAGATTTATTCCATTCAACTGATATATGAGTGCATCAGCAACTCAGCCCTTTTAATGGTGGGTATAATCAAACTTTGGTACTGCTACGACATTTGATCTACATTATATGAGCATCAAATTACGTTTGGGAGCGGTCATTGTAATTCAATGTTCAAGATGATGGGCTAGGCGGTCCAATTAACAAGGCGGATAACGAGCTGGATAAAAACCAATGACACTCCTCATTTTTTTTATTTCTGTTTATATTTTGGCATGAATGGGTATGGATGTGTGTATATGTGAGTGTGAGACTGGATTCATGGGATGTATGCTGAGTGAATAACTGCCTATAATTTATTTCATTATCACATCAATGTAGACGAAGGTCAAGATATAATACAAAAAAAACAACTAGTAGAACTGCCAGTGACATTGTTTCGCGAAATGTTGATTGAATTTTTTTTTGGTTCCAGCAACATAAATTTATTTGACGTATTGTTAATTGTTTTCGTTAAATTGGTTTGTTTTTGGTATATCAATTTACGGTAATTAATTATTTGGCTTTATGTTTTCTTTGAATTATTGAAGATTGGTTTTGGCTTAGTAGTATGGAAAATAAGTTATCAATGTGCAATTGGGATACTCTGATAGAATTGGCAGTGATTACGCAACAAAAAATTTTTTTAAATGAATACAATTCGGGTGAATTCCCGAAACAAATTCTTTGCGATTTGAGGGTAATTTACTGAAGTGCTGTCGTGATCGAGGGATTTGGGACATCAGAATGCAATTACCATTTACAAAAGGATCATTACTGTAAGTTAATATCCTCAACAGTTGGGAAAATAGAAAACAGAAATAAATTTACTTTTTTGTTGCAAATAATTGAAAGTGATTAATTTTTTTTATTATCTTGAGTTTAAGGGGTTCAAATTCTATTGTTGAAACAAAAATTTTTCGTGTGAATTTTTTTTTCTGAGTATATCGTGCGTAACCCAACGAAAATTAACCATCACAAAAAACAAGAAGATGTTGAACGAGATAAGAAGCAATTCTTCTCCGTACACGCATCAGGTTCCAAGCAAATACCTACCCGTCTAGTATTATATTATTTCCTTTCGTTGTTTGGTGGTCTGAATCTTTGTTGTCATTTATGGTACGAAATGATGTAAATTTTGCATGAGTTTTCCTGGTAAAAGTGAAGCATCTATATCGCCCAGAGGACGTCAATTCCACCTACGTTCCGGTAACTGAGGCATCAACTTCTACTACGACTATCAACGCTCTAGCACCTAACTATATAAGTGTTAGCGGTGGTAGGGGTTGCCATACTACAGATGCTTTGAATCAATTTGGAAACTCATTCGATAACAATTTTCCTATAGAAGCCAGGCCAGTTTCAAATTGGCTTTCTGATAATGACGCATTCGGGCTAGTCTTTGCCGATGATTTTAGGCTAACTTTTATGTCAGTTGCATCGTTACTAAGTGTATGGGATGATCAACTCTAAGACATTCAAATCACATCCTGTTAATATTATTAACCAAAAACTTATAATACATAGGCCATGATACTGAATCCGTGGAATGAATTGTTATACTTTTATTGATATAATTGTTTAATAATAATAATTGTGATGCATTTTGTGAATATTTTTTTTTGTTGTCTCCCTCGCATATAATTAAAGTGCAGACCTAGGGCAAAAATATATTTTGGAGCAAACTAAATTATAACTGAAGTCTTGGGTGTTATTGGAATGTGATAAGTGCGTATGAATGTGGGGATGAATTGTAATGAAGCGCTTTCTCAGTGGCGAACCAATGAGAAGGACATAGCAGGAAGCGTACCTAGCGAGATTGATTTTCAAGCCCCAAACTAGCTTCAGACCATGGGAACGATAAAGTAACCCTGCTACTTCAGCACAAATACAGACATGTACGCTATTCACGAAAATTTGCAGAAATGGAAAGAAATACAAGTGGAAAAACGAAGACTCTGGCGACCCCATTGGCGAAAGACCCACGATCAACACGTCCAACCCCTCCACAATCACTCTCAGACGCTCACACACTCACACTTCACGCATACTATCGTTCGCCCACACATTCACACTTCACACATACCAACATTCACCCGGACATTCAATCACTGACTCGCCCTCTCACACACATTCCCACTTCTACATTAGACAGCAAAAAAAAAATAAAGGTAATAAAACAAGTCCACTCACCCCATGATTAATCCTCCAGTCGTCCAAGTCCTTCGGCCTTAGCCCTCCATCAGTGATGATTCATCCAACAGGTATGGTATTACAAAAATAAATGTACGGATAATCCACTGGTGCGTGGTCAGTTCGGCAGCAATAGCAAACCAGTTGGTGTAAATATGGAGTTGAAAATATGACAGTATCAGCAAAAATGGTATATAAATAATCAGTTGCAATATTCCGAAATTTTGTAAAAATGCTGCGTTGAAAATACGATAATATCCGCAAAAATTGTATATAAATAATCAGTTGCAATATCCCAAAATATTGTAAAAATGTTGCGTTGAAAATTACGATAATATCAGCAAAAATTTTATATAAATAATCAGTTGAAATATCCCAAAATATGGTAAAAATGTTGCGTTGAAAATTACGATAATATCAGCAAAAATTTTATATAAATAATCAGTTGCAATATTCCGAAATTTTGTAAAAATGCTGCGTTGAAGATACGATAATATCAGCAAAGATTTTACATAAATAATCTGTTGCAATATCCCAAAATATTGTAAAAATGTTGCGTTGAAAATTACGATAATATCAGCAAAAACTTTATATAATTAATCAGTTGCAATATTCCGAAATTTTGTAAAAAATGCTGCGTTGAAAATACGATAATATCAGCAAAAATTTCATATAAATAATCAGTTGCAATATCCCAAAATATTGTAAAAATGTTGCGTTGAAAACACGATAATATCAGCAAAAATTGTATATAAATAATGCGTGGCTTTACGGTGGCAATAACCAAAAAAAACTCTATATCAATATGGCAGTAATAACAAAGACACTTCCAGGAAAGATGCGTTGAAATAGGTATAAGATATGGCATTAGTAGCAAAAATTTGATTCAAATGTCGTGTTGAAGATACCCATAGATAAATTCAAATTTCCTTTAGGTTGATTCTTTCGCTCCCGCCCTCAATACTTTCAACTTTTCGTATTCCCTATCGACCAAGGCGATAATCAAAACAGTTATTATTCTCTTCTTTTTATTATTAAATCAAGCATTAATTTAACGATATTCTAAACAAGTAACATTTTACAATCTTATACTGAACCAGAGCCGTTTTCGTCTGATTCCCCTTGTTTTTTTTTTAAATTATTTCTGAACAAACACTAAATTACAGGTTTATTAGTTGATTTTATGGAACTAGTAATATTTTACTTATACTATTAACCAAGCATGAATTTACGGTTGCTCACCAGACAACTTTCATATATACATTTACTATGAATCATAACAGAACTTACAGTTCTTTTCACTAAATCAATCACTATTTACATTTACTATGAATCATAACAGAATTTACAGTTCTTTTCATTAAATGAATTACTATTTACATTTACTATGAATTATAACAGAATTTACAGTTCTTTTCACTAAATAAATTACTACATGCATTTACTATGAATCATAACGAAATTTACAGTTCTTTTCACTAAATGAATTACTATTTACATTTACTATGAATTATAACAGAATTTACAGTTCTTTTCATTAAATGAATTACTATTTACATTTACTATGAATTATAACAGAATTTACAGTTCTTTTCATTAAATGAATTACTATTTACATGTACTAACAAGCATACAAGAATTTACAGGTTTTCACTAATATTATTTGTGTCAAATTTATTACGAAACATCTAGGTATGTTCAGTTTCGTTCACTGAGCAATTTTCAATTTGTTTGTTCTAATTTACTATGAGACAAGCAATTATACATGATTCTTTACCTTTTTAATCACGGCATTCTAAACAAACCGCTTTCCGCTAATTCTACCGCTATCTCAACCTCAGTAGATCCACTTGCACAATGGTTGTATTATTTAATATTAGAGGTAGCAAGTCTCCCTAATTACACTAAATCACACAATAAAATTTTATTTAAGCTATAACAACTAACACTGAACAAATTGAAATTAATAGCACATGAATCAGAAAAACGATATCCATGTCCCGCACGGATAATTAGAATTTTTTTAACTTGAACGTCAAAAATGCAACAACATAATGCGAATGTAATAGATTGCGCGAGTACTATGTGAATCGCTAATTGAACTGCGCGACGACCTACAGGGTCATTTAAAATTTTTTCTTGATTTTTTTTGCACAACACAAACATATATATTTTTTTTACTAAATTAAACTAGTGGGACATCACATTTAAAAATAATTTGCACTAATTAAACTATTTAATAAATAAATTGCAAATAATTAAAATTTGTACTACTTAAAGTTCTAACTTAACTTTAATAGAAAATTGCATGAATGCAAAATTTTTCTTAAACTTTGTCATCCATGAGAGAATATTTGCTGCACAAGAGAATGAATAATTTTACAGTGCTCATTATATAGTCAAATCTTTAATCTCGCAATAACTCGAATAAAGTACTTAGATGAGAGATAATTAATTTACATCAGATTTTCAAATTATTGGGAACTTATTATAGTTCACAAAACCGTTTGCTACTTGATAACATTGTACTAAAAATAAGGTTGGGATCCCCAATATTTCCGACACATTCATAACACGTATAATTGAATTCAAAATGAATCAAATACAGATTCGATCAATGTAGTGATGTTTAGACATTTAATAACTACACTCTGCAATATCAATACCGTGAAGTTCAGATCAATCACGGAAGGATTGTTTAAAGCAAAACACTCATACAAAGACAAATCAAATGTTTAACCAAGCAGAAATAGTAATTCGTTGCATGTTGACGATTGGGAACAAAATACACGTAGCTGTTGAGAGGTTTTGAGAACTTCGTTATTTCATTACGGTTTGTGTTTTGAAACAAAAAAAGTTCAAACTCAAGTAGTAAGGCGAGGACAATCGAATGGAAGCACAATGCGCGTCAATTTTAGTGCGTTGTAAGATTAAATTCTGATTAATTTTTAGTGATTATACGGATGATGATTAAGGAAAATTATTAATTAATTCAAATTAACCAATATTGTGTTATATCAATGAATAAATAATTCAAGGTAATTAGTGTAATTTTCTTTCTCCCATACGTTTGTCCGGCTATTGCAGATTTAGTAGATTTTGAGAAATATAAGGAAACTATGGGTTAAGGAAACTACATGAAATATGACTATTGATGACGAAGGGATGAGAATCTATTACAAGTGGTACAGATTAATATAAGGAACAACAACTAAGGAAACTGCGACCATAATATACTACGTTATCCCAGACTATCCATTACAGAACAAGTGCTTTTTGGACGAACACCTACGACCAAAAGGAAGTTGAAAAAGGCATAGGCTGGTCGCCAATAGACCTTGTATATACATATTAGCTTGGTGAAGCACCTCGACGTACCACAGATTAGCAATCAATGCGATCAGTATTACAAACTCAGTCTTAGCAGAAACAAAGTAACAAAGTATCTAAAAAACATAAAAAACTTTTGGGAGGGGTATCGATAAAATCAGTATTCTACTCTATTGCAAGCGGTGGATAACTAACTTCTTCCAGACCCAATTTCGGGCAGATCTGGGGGATCCCGAGACTCTAGAGTCAAAGAAAATAAACCAAACCAATTTACTACCAAACTTGAGAATGAAGTAACAATTGACCTACTTTTTAATGATACATACACCAAGACTCCTGTTCTTATATTAATCAGGCTCGAACCCTACACCTGAGCTCACTAGTCTCATGCTCTATTGACTAAGCTAGCCGGGCTATTACATAATTTAAATTTTAAAATTAGAAATTTAGGACCCAAACCGAATGATTCCGAAAAAAAGAAAACTTCTGCAACCAGAAGCATGTCCTCAGGAATGAAAAACGGCAGCGAAATAGAACTGAGCAGAATCCGGGATGATTCCATTCAATATCAGACAAAAATAAATCTTCAAGAAAAATACAATTCATTACTTAAAAGCTGAATGTAAAGATGAAATACATGATCGTGAAAAGCCGTTAGCGAAAGTCCAAGAACGTCCTCGCAAATTATTAGAGGTTCAACCTATTGATGGTCAAGTAGCCGAGAAATGTCCAGAGGATAATATTGGCTTGAAATATTTGTATTTTCAATATAAATGAGAGATGGCGAATCAACAATAAACATATACCATTCAGACCTTAAGCTAGACTGTCCTTCGAATGGTAGACACCTCTTCGTTTGGGAAGCCAGGTCTTCCGGCTGATAAGCAGCGCTACCTACCAACTTTCAAACTTTGGCTTCGCAAATCTTTGTGAGAGCGCTACAGATAATTGTCTGCAGTTTATCTGCATCGCTCAAAATAATATTATGACAGAATACAATATTTTTGCTTTTGCTAAACCCCCATGAGATGAAGCTGGCGGACTGTGGGCCCTTGCAATACACTCGTCAGTGCATTCCTCGGGTAACCACAATCTCCAACCTCACCCCCTGGAGGAATCTCAATATCTAAACAAGCCAGTATTTTACCTGGCCTGAAATTAGGTTATCTGCGAATACAAGGGTCGACGATGTCGGAGCTTATTGTCTGCAATAGAACTATCAATTATTTTCTTAAATCCATTCATAGGTGATTCAATATACTTGCGACTGCCAAGATTTCTGGTTGTCAATTATTTGAGAATTTGGTGAATCAATTGATTCATTTCTACTATCATCAGCATCATAAATTTTATCATATTTTAACTTTTCCACATCGTAGCAAAATCAACAGAACTTGGAAATTTTAAAACTGACATTTTTTTGTTTTTGAAATTTGAACCTATCCAAGCCGGTTTAAACAAATGTTATTGATACTCCAAGGCTTCAGGAACGTCCCGCTCGACCAATTCGATGTAAATAATTCAGTGATGGATTTGGAACATCAAGATTTATTATTAAATTTATATTTTCTGCATCAATTCTGCGTGACTGTGATTAGAATACGAAAGTTGAATTCTCTTATATTTTTCTAATAATCTAAGACGTTGCGTTTGCTCATGTGCGCCCTTTATCGTTAATCAATAATTTAAAATAGCGTTCGCCCGGGATTGAGAATTGGTGAACAAAGAACATTGCTTACACGAAATCAACCGGAATATGTTTTTCTATTTCTACAGTCTACAATTTCATTTCATTGAAATTATTTTCTGGCTGTGGAATTGCGTAACCAAAATTTAAATTTTAATTTAATTATTCAATCATCACCAAAAAAAAATTTTCATTACCGTATTTGCCCACTTTAAATATTTTTAGAGCAGAATTTAAAAAAAATTATATGGAAATTCAGCGTCTCAAACCTCAAACAGCTGCGCAATATTTTCCTCCAATTCGACAGTTATATTAAATCAGATTGATTATTATCTTGATATTATTTTATTACTATTTACAACTGTTTTCCAAGGTGCTGATATATGAACAGAACAAAAAAATAAACGGCGAGATTTGAGAAAAAAAGTATACTACAAATATGGCAGAAGATGGCAATTATGAAAAATGTTCAGACCCAATTCCGGGCTCGAATCTAAATGAAAAGAAAAAAGGCAAACTAAGAAAATAGAATGCTTCGTCTGACTTTCTCACTTACGACAAAGCGAACAAAACATTGGACCTCGGAGATTAAATCGGTATTCTAAGGCTATGGAGACACAAAGTGGATTGATAAATACAAATTTCGGACTCAATTGGGGCTGGGCAAATCCGACGATCCCAGGACAGACGATGTCAAGCTAAAGAAAGTTTACTGGTTTTAACGGATAGTAGTTTAATCTGGTGATCAAACAAACGCGAAAAAATGAAGTGCGAGAGAAAAAAAACGAGTAAGCTATACTATTATTGACGATGTAAATGGAGAACAGAATTTATGAATCAACCTGCGGGAAAATTAAGATATTACACTATTGTAGGCGGTGGAATAAACAAAAATTTCCGAATCGATTTCGGATGACTCTGGAGTTCCCAGAACTCGAAAATAAAAAAAACAGTGCGGCAAGCCTACCGGTTCGGCAAGAAAATACTTAAAATTAACAAAAAAATCTAGAAATTTTAACTAGGTGCTTAAAACTAACATGCAATGAACAATTGTAATAAAAAAATATAATAGTAAACCTAATGGCTAATATTAATTTGCTGCTCCGGGCTGGCTTCCACGTTGGTAAGTATATTCCAGGTTGCTTGGCAATTCTTGATTTATTTATTTGGTCTTCTTTTGTCTATTCTTTATAGTTCTTGTTTGTTTTCGTTGTATAATATTTTTATTTATTTATTATTTTTGGTTGGATCTAAAATTGATGAAACGAAACGGATTAGTGTCTGATAATATCAGCGGATATTTAATTATTTATTCAATTATTTATTTAATTGTTTAGTTATTTTCTATTTATTCGTTTATTCGTATTAATAACAACGGACAGAGGACGGACGGACCAATCAAGGGTTATTCATCACACTGGGGTTGGAAGTGGTGATCGCCGGTCTTTCTTAATATTTTTTTGTTGTTTTAAGGTTTTTAATTTGGGACCAAAGAAAAATTTAAATAAACTACGTTAGGGGATGGGAACAAGGTAAGGGAAAGGGAACTAGATGGGATGGATAAGGATGGGATAAGGTACGGTGGGAAAGGAATAAGGTGGGGTATGTGTTGTCGGCATGTCACCCGGATGACAAGTGTCGCTGGGATGGTCAGAGGGTATACCCTCTGCACCATCATTCAATCAAACGACACCCCTCATCCGCGATCCAAACCGACGACACATACGGGGAGGTGCTATGATCCGAGTTAATCCAATTAGCTCACGACATGAAGGCTAGGCGAACTCTTCCCTCAGCAGTTGATATCAGACTGCCTTGGAAGATGTTCCCCAGTATCATTCGTGAGAACTGGACAACTCGGATCATAGGGTGCTAACGCTCCTGGGAGGGGACTCTAACGTTATGGAGCTGTTAGCCCAGCTGAGAATCTCACTGTCACAGCGAACCCAGAGCATGACCAGATGACCAGGATGGATGTGATAGGCGTATACGCCATTTCACAAATATCTAATCCTGGAACCTGGCCACCCCTGGCATTCCCTGTGCCAGCAAGAAACCCAGCCGTTACTAGGGTCCGTGGGTTTGTAAAGCCCATTGAGAATGATCCCGAAGAATCATTCTCACCCTTGCGTTTCAAAAATACAAAAAAGGGATCATTGCTGGAGGCGTAGGGACGCAACTCCCCATCAAAGAAAAGTCTGAGGAATCTCAGACTTCCTTTGCTCCTGCGCGTATGAAGCAGGGAACTGCTTCCACGCCGCCAGAGTCTTTTACTATTGTTTGGAGGGAATGAAAGTTAATTTAGAAGAAAAAATTTTAAAAAAAAATTTTTCGAATTTTTTGAAATTATGGAGGGACTCCTCCAGAGTCCTACATTGCTGTAGGGACCCTTAGAGTAGCCCCACGTTGGGCGCCAATTTGTAATGAAGCGCTTTCTCAGTGGCGAACCAATGAGAAGGACATAGCAGGAAGCGTACCTAGCGAGATTGATTTTCAAGCCCCAAACTAGCTTCAGACCATGGGAACGATAAAGTAACCCTGCTACTTCAGCACAAATACAGACATGTACGCTATTCACGAAAATTTGCAGAAATGGAAAGAAATACAAGTGGAAAAACGAAGACTCTGGCGACCCCATTGGCGAAAGACCCACGATCAACACGTCCAACCCCTCCACAATCACTCTCAGACGCTCACACACTCACACTTCACGCATACTATCGTTCGCCCACACATTCACACTTCACACATACCAACATTCACCCGGACATTCAATCACTGACTCGCCCTCTCACACACATTCCCACTTCTACATTAGACAGCAAAAAAAAAATAAAGGTAATAAAACAAGTCCACTCACCCCATGATTAATCCTCCAGTCGTCCAAGTCCTTCGGCCTTAGCCCTCCATCAGTGATGATTCATCCAACAGGTATGGTATTACAAAAATAAATGTACGGATAATCCACTGGTGCGTGGTCAGTTCGGCAGCAATAGCAAACCAGTTGGTGTAAATATGGAGTTGAAAATATGACAGTATCAGCAAAAATGGTATATAAATAATCAGTTGCAATATTCCGAAATTTTGTAAAAATGCTGCGTTGAAAATACGATAATATCCGCAAAAATTGTATATAAATAATCAGTTGCAATATCCCAAAATATTGTAAAAATGTTGCGTTGAAAATTACGATAATATCAGCAAAAATTTTATATAAATAATCAGTTGAAATATCCCAAAATATGGTAAAAATGTTGCGTTGAAAATTACGATAATATCAGCAAAAATTTTATATAAATAATCAGTTGCAATATTCCGAAATTTTGTAAAAATGCTGCGTTGAAGATACGATAATATCAGCAAAGATTTTACATAAATAATCTGTTGCAATATCCCAAAATATTGTAAAAATGTTGCGTTGAAAATTACGATAATATCAGCAAAAACTTTATATAATTAATCAGTTGCAATATTCCGAAATTTTGTAAAAAATGCTGCGTTGAAAATACGATAATATCAGCAAAAATTTCATATAAATAATCAGTTGCAATATCCCAAAATATTGTAAAAATGTTGCGTTGAAAACACGATAATATCAGCAAAAATTGTATATAAATAATGCGTGGCTTTACGGTGGCAATAACCAAAAAAAACTCTATATCAATATGGCAGTAATAACAAAGACACTTCCAGGAAAGATGCGTTGAAATAGGTATAAGATATGGCATTAGTAGCAAAAATTTGATTCAAATGTCGTGTTGAAGATACCCATAGATAAATTCAAATTTCCTTTAGGTTGATTCTTTCGCTCCCGCCCTCAATACTTTCAACTTTTCGTATTCCCTATCGACCAAGGCGATAATCAAAACAGTTATTATTCTCTTCTTTTTATTATTAAATCAAGCATTAATTTAACGATATTCTAAACAAGTAACATTTTACAATCTTATACTGAACCAGAGCCGTTTTCGTCTGATTCCCCTTGTTTTTTTTTTAAATTATTTCTGAACAAACACTAAATTACAGGTTTATTAGTTGATTTTATGGAACTAGTAATATTTTACTTATACTATTAACCAAGCATGAATTTACGGTTGCTCACCAGACAACTTTCATATATACATTTACTATGAATCATAACAGAACTTACAGTTCTTTTCACTAAATCAATCACTATTTACATTTACTATGAATCATAACAGAATTTACAGTTCTTTTCATTAAATGAATTACTATTTACATTTACTATGAATTATAACAGAATTTACAGTTCTTTTCACTAAATAAATTACTACATGCATTTACTATGAATCATAACGAAATTTACAGTTCTTTTCACTAAATGAATTACTATTTACATTTACTATGAATTATAACAGAATTTACAGTTCTTTTCATTAAATGAATTACTATTTACATTTACTATGAATTATAACAGAATTTACAGTTCTTTTCATTAAATGAATTACTATTTACATGTACTAACAAGCATACAAGAATTTACAGGTTTTCACTAATATTATTTGTGTCAAATTTATTACGAAACATCTAGGTATGTTCAGTTTCGTTCACTGAGCAATTTTCAATTTGTTTGTTCTAATTTACTATGAGACAAGCAATTATACATGATTCTTTACCTTTTTAATCACGGCATTCTAAACAAACCGCTTTCCGCTAATTCTACCGCTATCTCAACCTCAGTAGATCCACTTGCACAATGGTTGTATTATTTAATATTAGAGGTAGCAAGTCTCCCTAATTACACTAAATCACACAATAAAATTTATTTAAGCTATAACAACTAACACTGAACAAATTGAAATTAATAGCACATGAATCAGAAAAACGATATCCATGTCCCGCACGGATAATTAGAATTTTTTTTAACTTGAACGTCAAAAATGCAACAACATAATGCGAATGTAATAGATTGCGCGAGTACTATGTGAATCGCTAATTGAACTGCGCGACGACCTACAGGGTCATTTAAAATTTTTTCTTGATTTTTTTTTGCACAACACAAACATATATATTTTTTTTACTAAATTAAACTAGTGGGACATCACATTTAAAAATAATTTGCACTAATTAAACTATTTAATAAATAAATTGCAAATAATTAAAATTTGTACTACTTAAAGTTCTAACTTAACTTTAATAGAAAATTGCATGAATGCAAAATTTTTCTTAAACTTTGTCATCCATGAGAGAATATTTGCTGCACACGAGAATGAATAATTTTACAGTGCTCATTATATAGTCAAATCTTTAATCTCGCAATAACTCGAATAAAGTACTTAGATGAGAGATAATTAATTTACATCAGATTTTCAAATTATTGGGAACTTATTATAGTTCACAAAACCGTTTGCTACTTGATAACATTGTACTAAAAATAAGGTTGGGATCCCCAATATTTCCGACACATTCATAACACGTATAATTGAATTCAAAATGAATCAAATACAGATTCGATCAATGTAGTGATGTTTAGACATTTAATAACTACACTCTGCAATATCAATACCGTGAAGTTCAGATCAATCACGGAAGGATTGTTTAAAGCAAACACTCATACAAAGACAAATCAAATGTTTAACCAAGCAGAAATAGTAATTCGTTGCATGTTGACGATTGGGAACAAAATACACGTAGCTGTTGAGAGGTTTTGAGAACTTCGTTATTTCATTACGGTTTGTGTTTTGAAACAAAAAAAGTTCAAACTCAAGTAGTAAGGCGAGGACAATCGAATGGAAGCACAATGCGCGTCAATTTTAGTGCGTTGTAAGATTAAATTCTGATTAATTTTTAGTGATTATACGGATGATGATTAAGGAAAATTATTAATTAATTCAAATTAACCAATATTGTGTTATATCAATGAATAAATAATTCAAGGTAATTAGTGTAATTTTCTTTCTCCCATACGTTTGTCCGGCTATTGCAGATTTAGTAGATTTTGAGAAATATAAGGAAACTATGGGTTAAGGAAACTACATGAAATATGACTATTGATGACGAAGGGATGAGAATCTATTACAAGTGGTACAGATTAATATAAGGAACAACAACTAAGGAAACTGCGACCATAATATACTACGTTATCCCAGACTATCCATTACAGAATGCAGGTACGAGAGTGTATGACTGTGCGAGTGTATGAGGCATGAGAGTGTGAGAGTCTGTGATTAAATGTGGGGGGGGGGGGGTTGGATGTGCTGATCGCGGTTCGTTAGCCAAGGGGGTCGCCAGAGTCTCATTTGTTTCACTTGCTTTCTTTCCATTTCTGGTTAAATCACGTAATTCGCGTACATTTCCGTTTTTGTGTTGGAGTAGCAGGATTTACAACTCGAACTCAATGCTGCCGCTAGCCAGGAGCATATAAATAACCTAAATTAGTTACGCGACCTGCTATGCCTCTTCGATGATTCTTCACCGAAGTAGCGCTTCATTACAGTCAAAAGCAGCAAATTTTCATATTTTTGGCTTAAAAAACGTTCAGTTTAAGTGATTACGAGTAGGAACATTAAATTTGGAGAAATCTTGATGGTAGGGATTGGTATGTGAGATCGAAAACTAGATTATTGCCTTATAAGTTTGTCAAAACAATGTTGTCAAGTGTGTCAAAAGAAAGATTTTTATTTAGTTTTTTACCCAATTTTTTGGAACAAAATAAAATTATTTGTTTGAAATGAAATTTTATTATTATTATTGAGAATTATGGCATTATAAATTTGTCAAATAAAGATTGTCAAGTGTGTCAAAAGAAAGGTTTTTATTTATTTTTTACCCAATTTTTTTAGAAAAAAATAAAATTAATAGTTTGTATGACATGAAATTTTATTATTATTATAGAGAATTATGGCATTATAAGTTTGTCAAAAAATAATGTCAAGTGTGTCAAAAAATGATTTTATCTATTTTTTTAGCCAATTTCTGGGAAAAAAATGTAGTTGTTTTTATAACGTAAATGTAATTTAAAATGAAATTGGACATGGAAATTTTGAATTTTTTATAGTTTATGAAATATTTTTGGAATTTTGAAAAAGTTTGTATTTTGGATTTTGTAATAATTTTTGCAATATTTTTAGAATTTTGGAAAAAGTTTTAATTATTGATTTTGTAAGAATTTTTTAAATATCTTTAGAATTTTGAAAAATTTAAAATTTTTGATTTTATTATAATTTTTGGAATTTTGAAAAAATTTCAATTATTGATTTTGTAATAATTTTTGAAATATTTTTAGAATTTTGGAAAAAGTTTGAATTTAAAAGAAAGAGAAAATATTTAAATATTTGATTTCATTCTAATTTTTGGAATATTTTTGGAATATTGAAAAAGTTTGATTTTATTTAATTTAACAATATTTTTGGAATTTTGATTATAATTTTCCGGCAACGTATTGATGTTTCGTGTTAGTTTTGTAATAAATTTTTAAACAGAGATAAAAAATACTTGTACTTTAACAAAGAGTTATGTTTGATATACATCGCTGCCCAAAACTAAAAACCATGTCCTCATAAAAGTTTTTTGCCGAAAACTATATACAAATCCTTAGCCCAGACCGAAGTCTTGATATCTCAGAGCTTTGAGATTTCAGCCCCTCCATATTTTTAAATTTCGTTTCAAATTAGCTGCCTCATTTTTAAAACCGGTTCTATTAAAGGTTAATATTGTTGAAAAATATTACCGTTTTTTATATATAAAAAGTAATTTCTTTTTTATTTTGTCCGGGCTCCGGAATTTCAAATAAAATCAATGGAAAAACACAAAAATCACTATCATATATTGATTCAAACTTTGACAAAAAAGTAAGTGAGAAATTCAATTTTCATATTTGATTTACTTGGACACCCACCTAGGACTGCTAAGGCATAGCTTAAAAACTTTTACACACGGTCGAGCGATGTGTGTCATATGATACGGGATAATTTATGAGTTACATCGTAATTTGGTAATATTTTTCCAGACTCATAGATTGTGATATATCCTTGCTGCTATCATTCAGAAAAATAAATTGAATTTTACTACAAATGAATTAAAATATGCGACGGTTATGGATAACGAGGATGAACTATTAGTGGTATACTTGCCATTCATTTAACTTTCTTGACCTCACTATCATTCAAATCAGCTTTAATTTTTATAAAAATTAAAAAAGACCGTAATTAAATAAATATCATATCAGGTTGGGCTAGGATGTAGTATTCTCAGTTGACTATGATTTTTACGTTTTGGTATCTAAACATCGAATTTCTTTCATAAAGATTTCAATTCTTTTAAGCAAAAAACAAATGAAATAAATAAAATATTCTCAACAGAAAAACAACCTCTACAGTTGCTTTCGCTTGCGTTCGATAGCAGTGAATATACGTTTAGTTTTTTAAAATATTAAATAATTTTTGCCATGAATATCATGATGCTTTTAGAACGTTAGAATGATTTCTGATATTAAAGTTTTAATCCAAATCTAAAACTCTGATTCGAATTTTTCCATTCGAACAATTTAAATTCCAAGTTGGACAGTTCATATAAATAAATAGTGAAATAAAACATACGGTATTACCAGTAGAAGTGTTTTAAACTGGTATAGTTTTTAGTTTTAAATTAAAACAGACAACAATCTAACTCAAAGCTCAATCAGTTGGATTTTTGGAGTACCCGGAACAAACCGCGCCACGTACATAATAACCTCTGGGACACGGTACACTTAACTATAAAACTGGTCTATCCCGTTCAAAACGAGACGGTTGGCAAGTCTACCACTAAGTGTAAACAAACATCATCCATCCACTCAAAGCAAATTGCTGGGCTTTCCAGTTTAACTATACACCTTGAACAGTAAGTATTAAAAAATATAGTAAATGTACTCATTTCTAAACTTCGTCAACTCAAAATTTAAGTTTTTAATTAAAACACAAAAAAATAATCAAAGCAAAATGTATTCGTTTATTTTGTAAAATATATGTTAAATTTTTTCATATATGTGGAAATTATGACTAAATCATTGATGGAAGGGATTGATATTAGAAAGAGCAAAACCGATACAAATGACTAACTGCAGAACATGGTTGAAACAAAGACAGATCCACAAGTAATCTAAAAACTGAAAGCCTCCTCCTACCCGTATTTCCCAAAAACTGACGATTTTCTAATATTTTTTGTTATTTTTTTTAATTTTCATAACTGTATGTGTGGATCAATTTTAATATTGGGTGCCGTGTGCATCCCAGTTTATAGACTACCAGCGTTCAGCCACCCTTCGAGCCATTCGAATACAGTGGTAGTTAAAGACGAGAACAAAAAGTATTTTTTTTTAAAACGAATATTTTTTAAGTTCTGGAATTATTCCATTTTAAGTTTATATATTCAGGTAGAAAATTATTAAATTTCCTTAATTAAAAAAAAGTGATTCAAAAATAGTAATAAATTATTTTGTGTTTGAATTGATTGTTTTTTTTTTCAAAATGTGCAAAAAAAGGAGTAAAACGTAGAAATCGTTCAAATTTTAAGATTTTATTTTAAAAAATGTGACGTTGTGCAAGATGCGCGAGTTATAGTTTTTCTTTAAATACCCAAAGATCATGAGATCGAGACCTGAGAAATTAAACAGACAATTGGATTAAATTGGATTACATTATAAATAAATATAAAAAGAAAACAAAAATTTACGTTGAGAATCAATCTTAGTGAAATTAGTGCAATTATAATAATTGTTTGTTTTATTGATGAAAATAGAGAAATGGGATTAATGCCAACTATTCGAATCAACAAAGTGTTTTTCTAATTGAATGAGTTAATTTGAAATGGAAATTTTTTTAAAATTTAGAAGATATTATTCTTATGGAAAATTATTACAGTGAAATATTTTTCGTATAACCAGACTGTAACATGACCTATGAAGCGGCCTTATATGGTCAGGAAGATTTCACGAAGAAAAAAGTTAGATTTTTCATAAGAAAAATTACTCTTTATACTAATACATAATCTGGCAGTTTTCCAAAAATTTATACTTGGTGTATATACTGTTTTTTCCAAGTTGTGTTATATTTTTTTCTATACACTTACTATTTACACTCTCATTATTATAATATATCAAATAAATTTTAATCTTGGCGAAAATAAGATATTAGAGAACAACAACAAATCTTATTTAAAGAGATTGTGGGCGATTATTTATGTTATTTTTTGAGAGATTAATTGCTCAAAATCGAGGAGAAATGAAAAAATGATAGCTATAATTTGATTTAGAATCATTTTATAATTGAATAACATTCTAAATTTAGAATAAAATGCATTTTCGATTTTATTTGCAGTTAAAATAATTTTGATCGATCAGTCAATTATTTGTATTTAATTGAGATTAATTAAAATACTAGACAATAATTAGTTATTATTTTTTGGAAATTTAATACTTTTTTTCTAATACGGAATAAAAATGTTAGTTGTGTGATGGATTAAAATAACATGTTGTTTGTGTGTTTGAAAAATTTAGGTGTATGAAAAGTTGAATTGATATTTCCAAAAATTAATTTTTGGTTAATAGCGTGAAGCATTTTCTGATGAAATAATATTTAAAAATATAATTTGTGTCTTTAATTTGTTATAGGCCGATCAAAGTAGAACCAATACCAATAAAAATGCCATTCAAAGCTGTTGAAAACCCAAAATGCCCAAAATGCAGCAAATCAGTATATGCTGCTGAAGAACGTGTTGCTGGTGGATACAAATTCCATAAATCATGTTTCAAATGTGGTAAGAAAAATTAAATAAAATAGTTCAATCAAATCTCTAGTTTATATATTGTTTAATTTGCCTTAATTATTTTACTAATATTTAAGTATTTAATTTAATTTATTAAATACATTGTAATGTTATTGATCTTAAAATCAATTATTGCATGCAGAAATCGTAGAAAAGGAATAGTTATAAATAGAATATGCCAATAGAGTTCTAATTTAAATTTGCGTTTATGTATAAATAAAAGTTTTATAAAATCTTAGTATATATTATACTTTATGATATAGACATAAGCCAATTTTTGTTTCAAAAAATAAAATATCGTCATTCGAAAGTGATAAATATTCCATAAATCGTTTAAATAAAAATCTTACTGTTTTGAAAAAGGAATAATGATTTTCCTCATCATTTTAAATGATAAAATTATTATTTATAATTCTTATTTTTTAATTTTTTCATAACAAAAATAATAATAAATACGACACTAAATGAAAAAAAAGAATAATTTTATGTTTATAAAGATGGGATAATGAATCAGAAATTTGGCAATAAAATATGCACTACAATATATGTTCTATGCTCAATCGATTGTCTCAACCTCGTCGTGAGCTCAAACTTGGCGAATTGAATCCCAAAATTCAACAGCCGCACAGGTTAAAACGATGTGGTTGAGGTTCACTCTCACTGTAGTTCAGTGTAAAATCAAAGTCAATTTATTCTATGGAAATAGTTATTAACTTCATTCAAATTCTGTTATTTTGTATGCAACACTTTATATATTAAATCAACCTCAGTCTATTGTCCGGACAAATGTTAAACATTAGTGGGCCCAATTATCCTGAAATGTTTGAATAATAAAATGCTAACTTCGGGATGAGATTGACATTACTTTAATATTTTTTTCATTGTGCGTACAAAATTATTAATTAATTATTTATATCTTAAACTCCAATTAATATTTGGCATATTTTCTTAGAAATGTGCAGCAAAATGTTAGATTCAACCAACTGTGCTGAACACGAAGCCAAACTTTTCTGTAAAAATTGTCATGCACGTCAATATGGACCTAAAGGATACGGTTTCGGTGGTGGAGCTGGATGTCTCTCAATGGACACTGGTGCTCATTTAAAATCTGAAGGGTAAGTTTTGTTCAATCTTATTAACTCATACATTCGTTTAAAATGTTTTATTACTTTAATTCGCTATTTTTTGTATTTTTTATCACTACAAAATAGCACTCGTGTTTTGCATAATATTATTTTTCTTTACAATTTTTTATAGTACATGTTCAATATAGTTATCCACATTTGTTATAAATCTGCATACTATACATATATCAAATTTAGGTTAAATTTTCTTAATTGTATTGATTAAACTTGCTTTATTTTTCTCGATGAAAAGGGGACTTTCCTTATCTCTCATTTTCTCTTTTAAAAAATCACACATTTTGTTTTTAGTTTGTAATTCTAATTTTAATTTTATATTCTTATTTTTTTCACTCATCACAAATTAAAAAAAAAAAGATAAAATTACATACTTCACTAATATCAGTATAAACAAAAAAGTTATTGTTGTTTCAAGAAAAATCTTAAATAACCTATGAATAACCTCCCTCATAAATATAAACATTTTCATAAATAAAAAAAAATTAATTATTTTTTTTGGTTCGGTAAAATTTAAGTAAAATGCAGATATTTTTTTTTATCAAATAGAATCAGTTTAATTTTTTTAATTTTTCTGATTAGTAGATAGAATAATAATTCATTCATGTTTGGTATTTTATCAAACCGGAAGCATATTTTGAACTGTAATTTAAACATTTTATTTAGGATAAGTGAGTTGTGTATACTGCCCAAACTTTCAATTTTTACATATATTTTTAAGCTTTTAGTTTTTTATGTTTTCATCTAAATTCTTATTAAAAAGAAACATATTGAAAAACACAGTAGTCATCAATATTTTGTACTTTTTAAGTTATTTAAGTTTTCTTTAAAAAGCTTTTTATGTTTGAAGACATCTTATGTTTATTTTATCTGGATCAAATTATCATTGAATCGTTCAAATTATAGCAATAAATTCAAAAGGTCTTTCAATTTTTTGGCAATAAAGTTTATATTAGTCCCTGAATATTCGAAAATACCAAACTAACAGGAAATGTTGGATAATACTTTTAGTATTTACCGGGTTTAATAAACATTAAACAAATAAGATACATTCGGGATATAGGTATTTTAATACATAAGAAATAAACACACGTAGACAAAAATGTACACATAATTCATGCAAAAAATTCCATATAATAAATTATTTATATTACACAAAATGAACCGGGAGGGTTAAAACCAAATATGTTCCATTTTAAAAACGAAAAAAAAAAATTATAAAAGTTAAGACAAAAAATTTCACGCTCGCCAAAATTACATTACATAATATCTTTATCATAATCAACAAAAAATACTCATTCTGTTTTTTTTCTATATTATTTTTAACAAATACAGACAATAAATCGTCTACTTTACAAATATATACATATAAGGAGTGCAGCAGAAATAATTAATTTTTCATAAGGTTCTCTATATAAATCATCTGCAATAAACAATTATCATCCCTAAAATCAAAGCCAAATCTAAACACCTACACAAAATCAAAAAGCTAGTTTTTCCTTTTAAATTTAAATAAAAATGAATAATTCGACGTAACACAATCACTGTAATCAAATGGCTTGATTTAATTCTAAAACCATCACAAAATTATCAAAAAAATTTATTATTTATTTTGTAATTAAATTAAAATTAATTTGATAAAGAAAAAACATACCAAAATATATATATTTTTTTTTATTTTTGTTAGTTCAAAAATTCAAAGAAATTTTTAACTTTTATATTAATTTTAAATTTTTTTTTGAAGATCGGTTGATAAATATTTTTATTTTATTTAACTATAATTTAAATTATATATTTTTTAGATTAAAATATTTATTAAACCCTTAATAAAATATGCTTTAAGAAAATAATTTAATTTTAATTTTAAAATTTAAAATTTTTTTAAAAATACGCACAAGATAGTAATTTTGTTTTTGATGATTAAATGAATAAATTTAAAACTCTGAATTAGACAAAAATAAATAAATGGATATTATTATTTGAGACAAAAACTTCAAATCAGTGGAGTTTATTAGCGTGCATTGTAATTTAAATGCTAAACTAGATACATTTCTTTGAGTGAACTAGAAATTTCATATGAATATGAAGTTCTGTATATCTCTATAGTTATAAATTAAATTACACGTTAACATTTTCCACGGCATGAAAAACTGAATGGAATTAGAATATTTAATTCAGTTTTTCGTTGCTATACTTAACCCCATGAGTCAAACGTTACCTCAAAATACAAACCAAACCAAAGAGGATTTTGATGTCTATTTTAAAGCAAAATATAAAATAAATGGTGAGAAGACAAATTTTCTTAAATCTAATCTAACGTCAAGATCGCATGGCTTCTCGCTTACATAATAATATATATATATCTAATTATATATTTAATTAAAAGCTATCTTCTATCCTATCTCATTCTTAAAGATTGTTAAATTACTTTAAAAAAGAAAACTAACAACTAATATCTGTTTGTAACTTTTCTAACTATTTCAACGAAAAAATTAACTATGGAAAAAATAAATCGTTGAATATCTACTGTTATATGGGATAAGGAAAGTACCCTCCATATTTTTTTTAGTTTTATTATAAAAAAAAACTTGTACAATAAAAAAAATATACATCATAATTGTTTATCCTATTTTTATTTTTATTGAATTTTATTCTAAAATTAAAAAAAAACTGCGCAACATAAAATACATAACGCTAAAATAAAATTAAAAAAAAAAATTTATTAGGGAGGGACTTTACCTCGTCCCATTAAAAAAAAAACTAAAATACACAAAACTTAAAATTGAAAAATAAAATTAATCACACATTTTGATAAATAATTTTTTTTATAATTTTTGTAGGAAATATTATTTTTATTAACTTTTGCCAGCTTTTTAAAAGTTGAAATATTTTTACTATATCAAAATAGGTTTTGCTTTTTTATATTTTTTAATTTTTTAATTCAAAAAACGTAAACAGTAAATTAAAAATGGCAAAATAACAAAATTAACATTAAATGAAAAAAAATTACAAATATTTTTTTTAATAATATGTGATTCGTTTTAGTTCGTTTGAAATTCGTAATGGTGCTCGTTTGGAGCCAAAAGTAATTGCCAAGGCACCTGAAGGTGAAGGCTGTCCAAGATGCGGCGGTTATGTTTATGCAGCGGAACAGATGCTTGCTAGAGGAAGAGTAAGTTAATTTTATCTGATTTTTTTATTTACGATTAAATCTAACAACACTTTTGTATAAAATAAAATGAAGGGCTATCATAGAAGATGTTTCAAATGCCTTAATTGCAATCGAACATTAGACTCAACAATGCATTGTGATGGTCCAGATAAGGAAATATATTGCAAAGGTATCATAAATAAATCTTGCAATTATGTTCCCAAATGTGTTTAAAATTCGATCTGTGATACCAAATTTTTCTATGTTTACTCTATACACTACTAACGTTATTATAATTTAAAATCCTTGTTTGTACATGTAATTATATTCAATTGTAATTTCTAGCCCTTTCATAAGGAATGTTTTAAATGTAAGCAATGCGCTAAGAATCTTGATTCAATAAACTGTTGCACTGGTCCAGATGTTGATATTTATTGCAAAGGTTTGTGTATATTTGTTTCCTATTGTGCCTACATATCCAATATATGTTTTTTGTTTATTAGTTTGTTATGGTAAAAATTTTGGACCTCATGGATATGGTTATGGTCAAGGTGCTGGTGCCTTACAAAGTGATGTTTATCAAAACGGGTAAGATAAACTATAAAATTTTTAACATTACCCCTATCCATTTCCACTCCTTATACTGGGAATATTTTTGTTTTTTGTACATTTTATGAAAAAAAATTAATATGTGAAAATAAATTTGTATTTTTCGACTAGGATGTTATGCCCAAAAATTTGGTTCACGAGGTTATGGACATTCGGGAATATCATCATTAGGATTAATGTCCGACATAAAGGACAAAGAATGGCAGAGGTAGATTTATGTTATTTGAATGTTTATCTCTTCTGTGTATAATAAAAAACACGCCAAAATAAGTGGATTATCTAATTCAAAGAACGTTATTTTAGCTAAAATCAAACCTTTTGATGTTCTCCAATAGTTTTATGCATTTTTTGTTCTTTTGATTTTTGATCCCTTCACTTCCTTATTTGTGTTTAAAAAAAGTGTTTTAGATGTATACAATACAATTCCTTAAAACTGTATAATTAATTCATAATTCCCTAATTATTTAACATAGTGACATGGCTCCAAAAACTGCAGACGCTGACACTGCTGCTATTCAAGCACTACCAGGACAGGGTTGCCCTCGTTGTGGAGGTGTTGTTTTTGCTGCTGAACAAGTACTATCTAAGGGACGAGAATGGCATCGCAAATGCTATAAATGTCATGATTGTACAAAAACTTTAGATTCTATAATCGCATGTGACGGCCCAGATAGAGATGTTTACTGCAAAACTTGCTATGGTAAAAAATGGGGACCACACGGATATGGATTTGCTAATGGATCAGGTTTCCTTCAAACTGATGGTTTGACGTAAGACTTATTTTTAAAATCAAATTTCATTAAAACTAGAAATTTATGTTCCCCTATTTTTCTTTAGAGAGGAACAAATTTCTGGTGGACGTCCATTCTATAACCCTGATACAACATCAATCAAAGCACCAGCTGGACAAGGTTGTCCACGTTGTGGTGGCATGGTTTTTGCTGCTGAACAACAATTAGCTAAGGGTACCATGTGGCATAAAAAATGCTTTAATTGCGCTGAATGTCATCGTCCATTAGATTCTATGCTAGCTTGTGATGGACCTGATCGAGAAATACATTGCAAGGCTTGCTATGGAAAACTATTTGGACCAAAAGGTTTTGGATTTGGACACTCTCCTACTTTGACATCAACTACTGCAGAATCTACTGTACAATAGTAAGTTCAAAGAACTGTTTATTTTGAAAACTGAGCATAAAAATAATTTAATTTACAGTCCAGACGGTCGTCCATTTGGAGGCCAACGTGTTGCTGGAGGATGTAAACGTTGCGGTTTCGCCGTATATGCCGCAGAACAAATGATCAGTAAAAATACAACATGGCACAAACGATGTTTTTCCTGTGCTGATTGTCATAAGTCATTAGATTCAACCAATCTAAATGATGCTCCAGATGGTGAAATCTACTGTAGATCATGTTACGGACGTAATTACGGTCCACGAGGGGTTGGTTTTGGTCTAGGTGCTGGCACACTTACAATGGCATAATTCTAATTGTTTAGTTTTCTAAATTTCTTTCCTTTCCGTTTTTGTTTATTAGTATTTTATTTTTTTCTAAATTATTTTATTATAAATTAATTTAACTAACTACTGACTATTATTAAAACTTTAACTATACATTTAATCTAAAAAAGAAAATATAAAACGAAATTTAGGATTTTCAAATTTTTATTGCACTACAAAGATAGATTTTAGATTTTTTCTTATTTTACACAATGTCACTACTCGTTACAATCTCAAAAAAAAAATTTCTAAAAAAAATAAAAAATAAAATATTTTTTTCTCGAAAAATATAAAAAGAAGTGATAAAGCTTTTTCTTATTATCTGGCTGTTTTACGTCCATTCCCATCATTTTAAATAATTACAAAAAAATATTTTAACCAAAAAAAAAAATTAAATTGAATTGTAACAATCGTAAAGTGATTTTTTTCAATCTCGACGAACGACCAGGAAAAATTTCAAATTCAATTTGAAATCGTGTTTAATTTTAGTTCTCTTACTTTTTTCTTATTAAAAGAATTGTGTTTCAAAAAAATTTCCTGTGGCAATTTAAGATTATGATTTAAATTAAAACACATCACGCATTTTATTTTTACATACAAACCGCACACACATATACATAATATTTCGATACATGATACATACACCACAAACAAATATATAAACATATAACCTAATGTTAACAAAACTCATATATAATTTATAATGTTAATTGAAATTGTGAAAAGCAAATTAAGTTAATATTATTACCAAGCTATCATATAAATAGATTATAGTAAATATTGTATCAAATAATTTTCATTTATTTTTATTATAATTTTTTATTCTTTACTTCATATAACTTAAATGTTTTTCTAATTTATGTAATATTTTTTTAGAAGATTCAAATGAAAATCAAAACAATTACTTATATTTATTACTAAAGTATGATATTTATGTAATTAAAAATTTTAAGAAACTGTAAAATATTTATTGGTTATAAAATTATTAAAAATATAAAACTTTATTTCTTTGTGCTTTTTCCAGTTTATATTATGGGGCATGAGTAAATTTGGGTGGTCAAAAATCAAAGAGCTTATTGTTTTAGGTAGCGATCAACATCTACTGCATCAGAGAGAATAATAAAACACTAAACCCAATTTACAGAAAGTAATTCTTTTTGGAGTAATAAAGATATATAGAGAAATAATTCCTATGAGATTGTTCAGCACTCTCGTTTCAATAGTTAATCATAGTATTTCAACTAGGGTATACAATGTCGATTATCGGGTACCCGGGTACCCGGATATTTTTGGCTTTTTCAACATACTTGGCTCCCCGGGTATTTTGATTAACTAGCCGGGTAATTTGATCGACTGTAAAATTTTGATTTTCTACAAGCAATCAAAAGATCCCTAAATTTGAATTAATATTGATTGATTGATTGATAGGACATTTTAAGAATTAGTGGACCTAGGTCTTAAGAGGATGTGTTGGTCATATTGTAAGTCCTATTACACAAACACAACACATTTCATTAAAAAAATTATCAGTCAAATGTAAATTCATGCAATTCAGGTCGAGTGAACAGCATTTGGGCAATTAGCTAAATTTTATTCTTCTCAATCAAAATTTTGTACCTGTGTATCTGATATTGTAAGGAAATACATAATCTGTTGTTTAGGATATTGAATGGAATGATAAAAATGATCACGCAGAAGATGCATGTATACCTATTGGCCAAAATTCATTTATTTTCAAAACGAATTTCCCAAAACTGATTTTTGGACCGAACAATTTATTTGAATTGGCTTATAGCTGGCTAATAGCTTATTAACAAAACAAACTTAAATATATTAACACTACACGGCTGCACCTCAATATACCTTAACTTTTCTAGATAAATTTGATTTCTTTTTCAAATACTTTCGAAAATTAATACTCGACTACCCGGGTACTTGCAAAGTCAAGTAATTTGGATACCCTAATTTCAAAATTTCAACAAGTCAGTTCTACTGTTAGTGATTTTTTCTTACAAAATTTTTAAGCATAAATCTCTATTTTATCTTTGTTTAGAAGCTTATTACAAATCTAACGTTGCTGGAAAATTATAACAGACCATAAGTTAACATAATTTAGCGAAATGATAATATACTCAACAAACTACTCAAAAACCTCTCCATTTAGCGTTCAGCAATTTCAACTTTTCAAAAACAAACAACCCATAATCTACTAATTTCATGTTCAATTACATTTCATGTCACACAAATAATTAATTTTATTTTTTTTTCAAAAATTGGAGTCTGATTTAATTGATTTTAAAGAATTGTAACAAGTTCACACTTTTTCAAAGATTCCAAAAACTATACTAAAATAAAAAATTCAAACTTTCTTCAAAATTCCAAAAATGTTTCAAAAATTATAATAAAATTAAAATTGTGACTTTTTCCAAAATTCTAAAAATATTGCAAAAATGTTTACAAAATCAAATTCGTATTTCGGAGTCGGACGAGGAAGGTAGTCTCCTAAATTAAAAGAAAAACAAAAACAAAAGAAACAAAAGTAATCGAAAATTAGTTTTATAATTGTTGATAAGTGTTTATAAGTAGCTAATAAGTGTTATAGTGTTTGTGTTAGTATTTATAAAAATAGAAGTGTTGAAGGACGGAGGCGGAAACAATTATATAATTGGTAAGATTGTTCTTTATTAAAAAATTATTTGGTATTTTGTGTTTACTGCTATTAAGGGGTAGGCAGGTAAAATTTTACCTTTATTGCTTTGAAGTAATAAATTTATTTATTATTTTAAAGCGTAAATTTGCCTTAGTAACAGAAAGCAAAAAATTTCGTTTTAGTTGTTAGTGATTTTTTTTTGGATTGATAGAGATATTCCTTGTGAAGTTTTTTACATGATCTGGCTCCTCCCACCTCGGACTTGTTTTAGAAGTTGGAAAATATCAGTTAGTTGATTATGAAATGACTTTTTTTTGACAAAAGTTAGGAATTTAGAATTTAACCCTTTATTTGTACTCTTCAATTTTGTTAGTGTCTTTTGTGTCCCCACTTTTTTTTGCTTTTCTGTTATCGTGCTACTGTTGCATGAAATCTGCTATCGTGTTTTTGTGACAGAGATACCCAGTTTCTTTTGTACTGTTTAGTGTTGAAATTTAGGCCTGGCCGAATTTCAATAGCTTTGCCTGCAATGTCAAAGGGTAAGTCTTTGTCTCAACAGAATGGCCGCAGAGTGAACCAACAGCTTAGCATTGACTTCACCAACATAAGAGGACTCAATTCGAATCTAAACGAGGTTCATCACTACATTGAAAAAAATAAACCTGACATATTGTTTCTTACCAAAACAATTGTTAGTGGCAAAGCATCGAAGTTGGATTTCGATAAATACCAGATACCTAGTTACGAATTGGAACATTCCTTTTATAACAAGCATGGTGTCTGAGTATTTGTTCGAGATTCACTTTCATGTATGAGAATTAAGGCCTACGAGTTGAAATCTAAGCACCATAATTCTATAGCACTGAAGATCTCAGGTGTTGATGAAACTATGTTTACAATAGGATTATACAGATCCCCAAATTCTCCCCCAGGATGTCTCTTTTTCGCTCAAATAACGGCTAATCTAGACAATATTACCACGGACTACCCCAAAGCAAGACTGGCCATTCTTGGAGACTTTAATATTCATAATAAAGAATGGCTTAAGTATTCATCGCGCACTGACGACGTAGGAAGACAAGCCGAACTGATACTCGCCGATTATCACGGTTTGGCGCAAATGATAGATGTCCCACTAGAATCTCAGACAATTTACATCATAACAATAATTTGCTGGATCTGTTTTTGACAAACGAACCAGATACTACGAAGACAAAAGTTGAACAACCCCTCGGAACATCGGACCATTTACTAATATCAGCAATAGTGCAATTTACATCACCGACACAAATTAAAGCAAATCCTCGTCGCGTTTGGAACTATAAACGCGCCAACTGGGAGGGACTGAGAAACTTTTATGATGAAACACCTTGGAAAACTATTTGTTGTGTTGATCAAGATCCTAGCACATTGGCAATAAGAATGTCCGAAATCATAAAAGACGGAATGCGGCGGTTTATTCCAAATCGATTAATCACTCCTAAAACTGGGCCTTGGTTCACGCGGGATGTTGATGAGGCAGTGAGGAATAAACGCAAAGCATTTAAGACATATAACGCTAATAAAACACCTGAAACCCATAGCGCCTATAAGAAAGCCAGAAATATTAGTAAATACAAAATAGACTTGGACAAAGAAGCGTTTATCCAGAAGAAAGCAAAGAAATTCGCCGAGCACCCATCTGGCTCACGTAGTTTCTTTCAGGTCAGCAGTTAAATCAGTCCAGAGCAATTTTACTCGATCCTCTATTCCAACGTTAGTTCTGAATGACATTCCCGTGAGCGACTCGAAAGAGAAGGCGGATCTTTTGGGTCGTATATTCGCAGAAAACTCAAACATAGTTGAACCTCCCCATTCTCCTACACTCATTCCCCCAGTTGTAACGAAAATGAAACCAATTATTTTTCGTTGCAATATTGTACGGAAAATGCTTCTTTCTATCAATATCAACAAATCTGCTGGCCCCGACGGTATTCCACCCCTCATTCTTAAAAATTTTGCTAGGCAACTAGCTCCAATTTTAACAAAAATTTTCTTTTTATCTTATAAAACCGGAATATTTCCCGACTCTTGGAAGCTGGCCAGCGTTCAACCCATACCAAAGAAAGGCAGTAAGACAGATCCTAACAATTATAGACCAATTGCAATTCTGTCAGTTTTAGCTAAAATATTTGAAAAATATGTTAACTACAATTTAATAGATTATTTGGAAGTGTCGCGAATTATTGATGATAAAGAGTATGGTTTTCGTAGAAGTCATGCAACAGGTGATCTGTTAGCCTACGTATCCCATCTCTGGAACAAATCGCTGGAAAACCGTGGTGAAACATTCAGTATTTCACTTGACATTTCTAAAGCATTTGACAAAGTGTGGCATAAAAATCTCATAGCTAAATTAAAATCTTATGACATAGACCATCTTACTGTCTCATGGATTCATAGTTTTCTTACAGGTCGCCAATTTCATGTTAATTTAGATGGTATCACATCCAATATTTTCACAACCAATGCTGGGGTTCCCCAAGGTTCTGCACTCTCACCAACCTTATTTCTTCTATACATTAATGACTTACTTATTTCCACAGTGCACCCAATCCATAGTTTTGCTGATGACAGCACATTGCATGCATCACATGCATCTCCTAAATTTCGATTTCATTCTGCAGTTACCACTGATAGAGAGCTGCTAATTGATTCTATCAACAAAGATCTGGAGCGTATAATGGAATGGGGAGATTGTAATCTTGTGTCATTTAATCCAACCAAAACAAAACTATGTCGTCTTTCTCGAATAGAGCGACATAAAAATTTTCCTATTAAAATAAACCACGAGGAATTGCGTGAGGTTGAATCAGTTAGACTTCTTGGAGTGGATATTCAAAATAACCTGAAATGGAATAAACATGTGTTCAACCTCGCTAAATCTGCAATGCAAGAAATAGGATTCTTGAGTCGATGTGAAAAGTATTTCAATCCCGAGCAAATTTTGCTAATCTTCAAGTCCTTTATTCGTCCATGAATGGAGTACTGCTGTCATGTTTGGGGAGGTGCTTGTCAGTCAACAATAAAATGTCTAGACTCTGTACAGAGAAAAGCAATACGGTTGATTGGTAATACCGAACTAACGGACCAGCTTGATTCACTCCAGCACAGAAGAAATGTGGCTGAATTATCAATCTACTATAAATATAACTTTAGCGAATTCTCCTCTAAGGAAATTCAAAATATCCTTCCATCGTGTGCGCAGTATAATTGAAAAACAAGAGCTGCCGAGTTATCCCATCCATTTGTTGTACAAATACCTCGTTGTAGAACTGTGTCCTTCCAGAACGACTATTTTAATAGAGTGGCCAAATTGTGGAACTCAATGCCTCCCTCTGTATTTCCCGATGAATTTTCCCCTCAGGCATTTAAAGAAAATGTCCATCATCATTTAAAACAATTAGTATAGTTATCTCTATATTCTCATTCCTTCCATTTTCCAGTTTCCTCATCTCCTTTCTTTATAGTTGACATGTTATCTTCGGATATTCAAAGAGTCTGAATAATGAATATTTCATATTTAGTGTGATAAACATGTCTAACTAATTAATAAAAAAAAAAAAAAAAAAGATTGAAACTTTCTTTCAAAATTCCAAAAATATTGCAAAAATTATAATAAAATCAAAAATTGAAACTTTATTCAAAATTCTAGAAATATTGAGCAATTCCACGTCACCGCAACATCGATGTTCCCGACCCCCTCTGATTTCATAAACAGATAGCTAGTGATTGCAAATTACCCGATTTCAAATTACCCGGTTACTCGATTAGTATTTTCCAAATTACCCGGATTACCCGGATAACCCGGGTAGTTATAAAAAAATTAAAAGATGAAAAACAATAAAAAAAACCTCACAGTAGTAAACTAAAAATTGATCATTTTTTAATTGTAAAATAATATTTCAAAAATATTAAAGCATTTAGGGTAGCTGTACTCATCCGATTTCGTATTTTTTTTTAAATTCCTACAATAGAAAAAACCCGCTCCAATAAAGTGGATGTTGGCTTCACGGTCAATAACGATTGATTTAAATTTTCTATCATTTTTTTGGTTTCCTTTATTTAAATACAACATTTTCAGCTCTTTATCAACTGTAGTACCACTGTTATCTATGGCAGATCTTGTGTAGACAGCAATACATTTTTGTAGTTGTAAATTTTCAATATTATAATTAGCCGCATCATTATCCGATTTTATTTTTCATTGCTGACGTATTTCCACATTTAGTTGAAATTATTCGTGCGCATCCAACTACGTGGCACCGAGATGTATCTGATGACGTTTTCTTGAACTGGTCCCAAACTTTCGATGACACTCATTTTAATTATTAGTTTAAATCTTAAATAAAAACTTATCATAATATATATACCGTTTCTATTTTAAACTAATATATTTACCGTTTCTATTTTAACTAAATATAATCTATTTAAACTAAATATAAATTTAAACAAATAACCAATGAAGATCCCTAATTCTTTACGACTTAATTTTAATGAGAACTAAAATTCCATAAATTTTGTTATGTGTTCTTCGTCGTTTTTCTGTTGTTTTCGTAATCCAAACAATAATAATTAACTAGAGGGCCGTTTAATGTTTACGGATGTGGTTGGTTTAATGTTTATGGACATATTGCAATTTGTATGGTTAGAATTGAATCATTTGTCAACAACTAGCATAAAGAATAATTCAAATTTGCAAAAAGAGAATGAGCTGAATTTTATTTTGTAAATTTTATTGAGAAAAAACTGGACCTTTTGTTATTCGGGTACCCGACCAAAATATCCGGATATTAAATACCCGAAAAATCTCCCTAAATACCCGGGTATCCGGGTACCCGGATACCAAGATTGCAAACACTACAGATAGCCAATGAAAAAATAAAAATACCACTTCTTCCAAAAAATTAAATTTCGCTCTAGGGATGACACAGGGTGGTGGCAAAGTTTTAGGGGTTCGAAACATGAGTATCTTTGAATATCGATTGGTAACGATTGATTAAACCGATTGAAGTCATTTATGGCTCATTGGAAAGACAATTGATAGGACTTATAAATAAATACTTAAAGTTTTTTAATAACTTTTTAAACGTGTATTAAATTAAAAAAAAATCCGAAGATGGCGCTTTAGGGGTACCTTCACTTTTGCCATTTTTTTCTTCCAGAAAAAAAAAATGTTTAATTACTTCGTAATCTGAGACGAAAGTTTCCCAGGTGTATAATTCCTCGTTTTAAAAATAAAATTTTTACAAAATTTTCATATCCGTTTTTTTTTCAATTTTTTTTTTAACCAATGCAGTTAATCATCCATCAACCCACCGGAATTCTTGGTTTATAATAATTTAATGACCATTTAACTATTTTAAGGATACAATTTAAGTATTTGAGGGTGTGGATGCTTTTTACATAATTTATCTCTTTATCCATTTATACCTGTCCGAAATTAATTTTAAAGGCATGGAAAAATCAAGTACCGTACTTTGTTACCTGTTAATGATAATACCTGTCATAAAATGAGAGCGCAGTAATGAAAATAATAGTCTTTAGAGATATTTTGAGTGTATAGCATCATTACTAAATTCATTTGTCAATCTTGCTAAAAAAATATTTGTGTTGTGTTAGCAAAGAAGCTTCAAAGCGTTTTAATAGTTAAAATAATTTTTCTTAAAACATGAGTAAATATCATTGTTTAAAACCATTTGGTATCGGCAACTAATTTTACGCGCTAATTTTACGCATTCATCAGGCCGAAGACTTGCATATCTTGAAAATCCTACTTTTAATTCTGGAAACTTGCTCTTAAACTCAACGTTTGCTTCATTTAACGTGCATAGCAGTATCCGTTTTTGGAGAAATATTCGTTCACTACCACGTTTTACAGATATCGTATCACGTTTACCTGGCATTAATCTGCTAATGGAATCATTCGTATAAAAAATTTTCATTTCATTAATAGTTTCTTCTGGTAGTTTTTTATCGGCATTTGGAAATGATGACAGCGCTGTGGATTGGTTTATTTGATCCTTCTTGCTTTTTTCAATTAAGTGATGTGTTGCTACTGTTCCAAATAAGTTTTGTATTTCTTGCACTTTCATATCCATTGGTAGTACAGTTAATATTTTTCGTTTCTCCATATAATCGCTATTTTTAAAGGACAACTTTAGGTTCTCCATAATATCTCGATAATATTTTAATTGCACTTTTATTGCATCAGAAGAATCAAGATTTTCCCCAATTAAAACATTTTGTATGTTTCTACGCAGTTGCTCTGATTTATTAAAACTGCGACATAACCGCTTTCGATTAATAGGTGAAATTTGATTAGATACAAATGGCACAATATATTCATTTATCCGGTTAATTAGCTCATCACGTTCCATGTTGACTATCGTTGGTGATGAAATAGTATCTCGTATAACGCTTGGTCCGCTGATAGACTGTGGCTGTTCCTCCAATATTTCATCACTCGCAATTGATTCTGTATCACCTGTATTTTCAGTTTCACTACCTCCAGTGGAACTGATCATTAAGAGACGAATTCTACAAGACGAACAAATTCACTTTTGCGTATGTGAATTAAACACAAGGTTTATCGAACGTAATTTATTCTGAACTTCAGGTGTAACATTTTTTAAAGTTTTTGAACACTTTCCGATACCAAATGGTTTTAAACAATGATATTTACTCATGTTTTAAAAAAATTATTTTAACTATTAAAACACTTTGAAGCTTTTTTGCTAACACAACACAAATATGTTTTTAACAAGATTGACAACTGAATTTAGTAATGATGCTATACACTCAAAATATCTCTATAGACTTTTATTTTCATTACTGCGCTCTCATTTTATGAGAGGTATTATCATTAACAGGTAACAAAGTACGGTACTTGATTTTTCCACGCCTTTAAAATTAATTTCGGACAGGTATAAATGGATGAAAAGATGAATTATGTAAAAAGCATTCACAACCTCAAATACTTAATTTGTATCCTTGTATAGTATAATGGACATGGTCATTAAATTATTATAAAACAAGAATTCCAGTGGGTTGAGTTAAATAGACGATTCACTGCATTGGGTAAAAAAAAATTTGAAAAAAAAAACGGAAATGAAAATTTTGTAAAAATTTTATTTTTAAAACGAGAAATTATACACCTTAGGAAACTTTCGTTTTAGATTACGAACTAATTAAACATTTTTTTTTCTGGAAAAAAAAGTGGTAAAAGTGAGGATACCCCCAACGGCACCATCAATCGTTAGCAATCGATATTCAAAGATACTCATGTTTCGCAAACCCCTAAAACTTTGCCGCCCTCCTATGTCATCCCAAGAGCGAAATTTAATTTTTTGGAAGAAGTAGTATTTTTATTTTTTCATTGGCTATCTGTATATGAAATTTTATCGAAATCAGAGTGGGTCAGGTAACATGCTAGAACAAATGCTGTTGCGATGACGTGGAATTGCTCTATTGAAAAGATTATAACAAAATCAAAAATTAATACAAAATCAAAAATTCAAACTTATTTCAAAATTCCAAAAATTACAATAAAATCAAAAGTTAAACTTTGCTCAAAATTCAAAAAATGTTCCAAAAATTAATCCAAAATCAAAATTTTTTTTCAAACCAAACCTTATATTATTTTATTTTTTGTTTTTAATAATATGAAGTGGAATTCTCATATTTTTAATCTGGCTAAGAATGCTGTTCAAAAGTTAGGATTTTTGGGGCGATGTCGTAAGTTTTTCGATAGCGAACAACTTCTTTTAGTTTATAAATCTTTCATACGTCCCTGCATGGAATACTGTTCTCACATATGGGGTGGAGCTTACTTGAGTAGTCTCAACTGCCTTGATTCTGTACAGCGTAGAGCTATTTTTTTTTTTTTTTTTTTTTTTAATAAAATGTGATGTGTAGTAGGCATTACAATATGTGTCACAACAACACATAAAAACCTTTTGATACCAAGGTCCCACAACAACATGCGTTCTAAGGATGTTAATGGACGCAAATCTGTTTTTTTTTTGTTTTTTTAATATTTTTTGTTAAATAATGGACAACTAAACTATAAATCCTATCACATATAAAATATGACATAGGCCAATATTTCGTGATAGGATAGGGAAAATAAAAATAAAATAAGAGATAAAAAGCAAATTTGTTTTAAAAATTTGCAGGAACAAAACTAAAATTGGTTTGCCAATAGTCCAGCCAATGGCATAATCCTTGATTATGGGACGCAGTATATTGGTAACCCAAGTCTTACTAACGGTCTTGATTCCTTGCAGCACAGAAGAAATGTTGCTGATTTGACTATATTTTATAAATATATTATGGATGAACGAGCTTCTGAAGAGATCAAATCGATTTTACCTAAATCAGCAAACCTTTCGCGTCACACCAGAGCAAACCTAGCAGCGCATCCCTTTACAGTTCAAATAATTAGGTGTAGAACTGTAGCCTTCCAACGTGACTTTTTCAACAGAGTCTCTCATCTTTGGAATGCCTTACCTTCCTGGGTTTTCCCTGATGAATTTAATCCTCAAGACTTTAAAGTTAACGTTCATAAATTTCTCAGAGAATCTTAATTTGCATTCCATTCTTATCCCTAGTTGGCATGGTATCTTCGGATATTCAGAGACGTTAATTTATAATTTATTATAATTAACACTAAACATGCCTAACTTTGAATAAAAAAAAAAAAGAACCCAAATTCACTCAAAATATTTTTTAATACTGACAACCCAACATACTGGGTTCAGTATGTTGGGTTGTCAGTATTGTAAATATGCCAAAATAATCTTTACTACATGTTTCGAAATTCAAAATTTTCTCGACAGGTATTTTCGTACAATTAAAATTATTTGCTAACAATGCTACTATATATACCTAAAACTATTATGTATTTGTAATGTGTTTGTATTTAAAAAAAGGGGCGTAAAAATAAAAATGGAAAAAAACGGGAAAAAATATAAAAATAAAAAAATTTTTTATATAGTTAAAAAATTAAAAGGAGGACGGGTTGAAAATTAATTAAGTGATTGTAAATGTTTATTATTTTATTAGGTTAAATAATGGAGATTGGATGTTTGCATCTTCTGTATTCATAAGATTATTAGTTTTTAATATGTAAAGGGATTCAAATGCATCCAATTTTCATTTTTTAATTACAGGTTTTATTATTTTAGAGTTAATGATTCTATTTTATGATTTGAAATCACCATATGTTCTGCTACACTAGATTTTTTTGTTTGTTTGTTCAATGATGCACTTTTATGTTCATTTAATGTGGTTTCGAAGTTTCTTGAAGTTTTTTCTATGTACACATCCTCACAATCCTCACAAGCTATTTTGTAAATACCGGATTTTTTATTCATTTTATCTCTATCCTTAAAATTATTTAATTTGTTTTTTATACTATTTATTGGTCTGGTGACTATTTCAATGTTGTGTTGTTTAAAGATATTTTGTAATTTATATGTTAATTTTGAGACAAATGGTATACTAATTCTTTTTTCTATGTGAAAAGTAAATTCACTAGTGAAAAAAATAACAAATTATAGTTGCTATGGTTTTTCATATAATTTTACAAAGTATTTTAAACAATGTAGCCATGAAAGAATAGAATATGAATTTTAAATGTTTTGTTGTCGATTTCTAACTTTATAATTTATAGTAAATATCGATTATATATTATTATCATAGAAAAAATTGCATTTCTTACGCGAAATAAAAACGTTTTTCGTTCGTAAACATGTCTCACTCGACGCTAGCGCGTCTCGTACTTATCCATTGGGATGTTATAAAGTCGATTAGCCATGAAGTGGAAAGCTGCTTATTTATGCGTAATATGATGGTGGTAATCTGTGGTGATAAGTCTATTAGTGCTGCTAGGCTTTCTGTAAATTCCAAATTTAATGTTGTTTGAAGGCGACTTAATAATTTTGATGTCCAAAAAATTTTAACTATTGTTTTCTTCTGTTTCTATTGTAAATTGTATTGATGGATGTACTGAATTAATTTTTTCGAAAACAACCTCCAAATTAGATTTTTTGGCTATTGCAAAAATATCGTCGACGTAACGATACCACACTTTTGGAAATAAATTGAAGTTATCTTTAAGATCTGATTCTAGTTTGCATGTAAAGATATTACTTATGTATGGTGCATAAGCTTACTTTTCATCGACGTTCCCGTTGTTTGTTTATAATATTTATCCCTGATCTGAAAAAAGTTTTGACCCATACAAATTTTAGCAGCTTTAATCTACAACAATTCCTCTAATATGATTTTCGTGGTCGTCTGTTTTTGTTTCATTTACTTTTACATTATATAATTTACTTACAAATAAATAATTAAAAATAATAATAATTTACAAAGATATAATCGATTATATAATAATTATAATCAACATAATTAATCATAAACAATACATATTACATACATACATATCGTCAACTTTTCAGATGAAAAGTTGATGTTAGCAACTGAATTTAATTTGTATGGAATAGCACCTAAAGACCTATATATTGCGTTTACAAATAAAATGCGATTACGTTATTTATGGATTGTTATCTCCTAAGGCTCGTAAAACCACCTTCGAGTTTCGATCGTCGCTATAAACTTCAATTTCATCATCAATTATTTTATTAATTTTTTAAACTTTTTTTTAGACCGAGTTCATGTTGCCGAGTTCATGAAATATTAAATAATATAAAACTGAACGTAGCTTCACGTCTTGTGAAGCGACCTAAAACTTAAATTATATTTAATATATTAATATTAAATTGTTGTATTTTTTTAATATATAAATCATTTATTTATTCGTCCCTGCGTGGAATATTGTTCTCACATATAGGGTGGAGCCTACATAAGTAATTTGAAATGTCTATTCATCGGAGAGCTGTTAAATTGATCGGCAACTTAAATCTTACTAACAAGCTTGATTCCTTGCAACATATAGACAAGACGTCGCAAATTTCGTGGTATTTTACAAGTATATTATGAACGAACGAGCGTATGCGGAGATCAAATTGATTTTGCCTGAACCAGCTAATTTCATGCGTTTAAGCAGAGTATCAATAGCAGCCTGTCATTATACGGTTCTAGTGACAAGATGTCGATCTGTCGCGTTTCAACGCATTTTTTTAACAGAGTTTATCATCTCTAAAATGCCTTAACGGTGTGGGTCTTTACTGATAATTTTAGTCCTCAAAACTTTAAGATCAACATTAAAAAATCCTCAATTGATAAAAACACTCGAGCCTGTAGTGAAGCGCTGCTTCGTTGAAAATCAACGAAGTGGCTTAGCAGGCCGCGTACCTAGCGAGATAGTTTTAATAGCTCCAAGCTAGCTGTAGTCTGTGGGGACGAGAAAGAAATCCTGCTGCTCCAACACAAATACCGAATTTTTCGCGTGACACATAATACGAACGGTTGGAGAAAAGAAAACAAGTGCGATGAGTAGACTCTGGCGACCCCTTATGTGGAAGAACCACAGATCACCACGTCCAACCCCGCATTATATAGTATTCCCTCATACACACACAGTCACACACTCACGCTCTCGCACTTCATACACTCACACACCCTTACACATAGCCGTATTCATTCATTCATTCACCTCTAATTAAAATAAAATAAAATATGACTCACCCCATGGTAATGGTCAAACCCGCTCCTTTATTTGTTGTTGTTGCTTAGTCAATCATCTTTTCTCCGGTCAATAATTGATCGAACATGTACTTCTCGATTCACGTATAGGTAGGTTAAATATCAAAATTGTGATCGCAGCTTGTTGAACTTTTTATATGTACAAATGTAATGAAGGTGGATAGTTGTAGAATGCGTTTACAAATTTAACTGCAGAATGATGTATGGAGATGCTTGTGGAATCTCGCATACGTTGACCAAAATATAGACAATTGTTTAGGATGCGTAAGCAAATTTAACGGTTGAACGATAAATAATTGTTGAATCCCACACAAGTAGATTAAATGTAGGTAATTGTTAAGTATGCGTGTGCAAATTTAGCAGCTGAATGATATAGGTAAATTCTTGTTGAATCCCACGTACTGAGAATAAATGTTGATAATTGGTATCGTAGGGTACATTTAACTGCTGAGCTACACATGACTACTAGGTGAGTCACGCATAAGTAGGATTAATGTGGATAATTATTGCGGTAGGTGGATGTAAATTAACTGCCGAACTTAAAGGTTGACCCATATATATATGAATACTGGTAGAATCACGCCTAAGTAAAACAAATGTTGAATGTTGTTGCAGCACGTAAATGTATGTTAACTGTCGAACTAGGGGTAATTGTCTAATCTGGCATTTATTTCGATTAAAAAGTTGGAGATGATTACGAAAGGAATATGCAAGTTAAAGGCCGAGCCATATGCATATATAATTGATGACGCAGGCAAACTTCAAATATTCAACTATCGATATACCGCTTGTCGACTCCGGTGAATGTCGATTGACCGTAGATCTACGGTTTGTTAGTGATATAGGAGCAGAACAATCGTGAAGGGCACCACACAACTATAATGTACGATTTCGTTGCTAACTGTTCGTCGAAAAATAAGCCATGGAAGTTTCTCTTTAATCTTCACTATATATATATTTAATCTTCCTTTTTTTTGTTAGAACCTTAACAGAACAATCAGTAATTACTTAATTAATTATTTAATAGCTTAAATAAAAGCAGAGCTAATCACTTATTGATTAATTAATAACTTAAAAACAAAACAGAGTTAATCACTTAATTAGGAATTTAATAATTTAAAGTAACATTGATTTTAATGCAAAACACAAATAGCAATCAAGAAAATTTATCTACTGTTCACAAATTGTTATTCGAAAAAGTGAGTTTATACGACCTTGCTAATATGATAGATGATCGAACACCATTATCATAATATTTTTCCGTCATATTCGGTTGTTATAACAGTTATTTTTATTAATGTATTTTTGATGGAAACCCGACAAAAAAAATTGTTCCACTAATCATATAAACGCATATAAGTATAAAATTAATAATGATATAATGACGTATTTACCATGCAGCCCATCTGATACCCCGAGAATGGGTGTGATTAGACATCATCGAAACTAGCTTGAAGGTCGTCCTTGGTAGATTTTTGGTTTTTTTCTCCGTTACCCAAATCTAACAACCACGGAATCGCATTTGTTATCTTAATTAATTTAAAGAAAATAGGATGCGACACCAAATTATTTGTGAACTCATTCTTCTAGATTTTTTTAGAACAACAAAACATATTAAAACTTCACAAACAAGAATAATTTTTTTTCTTTTACAATTTGATCGGACACGCCCGAACATATAATATATTTTTTTGTTTCTTTAGAATTCTTAATTAGAACTCCAAAAGATGAATTACACTTTCCTTTTTAAGATAATATCACACCGCACAAAAAAAAAAGAAAATGTCAAACTATAAAGACATGAATCTAATCAGAGAGAATGAATATAATAGACTAAGAGCCCGTCTCTATCTTCAACCACGTATTTATAGCTAAAGGCACGCCGTTTGTAAACAATAACAGATCGATAACCACGATAAGTTTGTTTCTTGGATAGCTACTTTCGTTCATTATTTGTACCCACTAAAGAGTCTACACAACCAACTTGTATCAAAAATTAGAAAAGAATTATAAAAAAATTATATAGGAAAACAGCGCGATTCCGAACCAATGAGATTGCACAACAGTTTTATGACAATTTTAAACTAAAACTACTGCGATAGACGATTACGATCTGAATCTAAGAAATTAGGTTAAACAAAACGTAAACAACTACGAAAGCTTTTTGTTAATGTAAATCCAAGGCGTGTGGGAAAGCAATCCGACTCCAAATTACAAAGATTGAATAACAGTTTCATTACAAGCCCTAGCTCCCTAGTATCCCCTAGTATTCCTTAGTTCCATGGTATCTTCGGTTTTCAAAGACGTTAATCTGTAATGGTTAACACTAAACATAACTAACATTGAAAAAATAATAATTTTATACTAATATGTACGTAGGGTATTCAAACTACTCGACTTTGCAAGTACTCGGGTAGTCGAGCATTTAAATTCTGAAATACCCGGGTATATGAAAAAGTAATAAATAAATCTAGAAAATTTAGGATATGATGGAGCAGTCGCGTAGGGCTAATATATTTAAATTTCATTTGTCAATTAACTCTTACGACGTCATTTTAAATAAATTGAAGCTTGTTCAATCCAAAATTGGAAATGTGTTTTATAAATTACTGAAAATCAGCCATGACAGAGGCTACTGTAATGAAGAGCTTTCTCATTGGCGAACCAATGAGAATGCCATAGCAGGAAGCGTACCTAGCGAGATTAATTTTCTTGCCCCAAGCTAGCTTCAGCCCATGGGAACGATAAAGAAACCCTGCTACTTCAGCACAAATACAGAAATGTACGCTATTAACGAAAATATATCAGAAATGGAAACAAATACAAGTGTGAAAAATGAGACTCTGGCGACCCCTTTTGCGAAAGACCCACGATCAGCACGTCCAACCCCCACAATCACTCTCAGACGCCCACACACTCACGCGTCTCACATTCACCCACACATTCGACGACTAACACGCCCCCATTCAATCACTGACACGCCTTTACACACCCATTCACACCCCTACGTTAATCAAAAAAAATTAAACCAACTAAGGATACTCACCCCATGATTAAATCCTGTCCTCCTATTCCGATTCCATCAGCCCTCCATCAGCACGTTATTCAGGTTTGAAATATCTCGAAAATTATATCAAAAATGTTCAACGTCGTATGCAAAAATGTTATATAAAATGTTAAATAATTTGGCAGTCACAATCGTTGAACAAATTTGTAATCCAGATCGTTGAGTAAATTGGTCATCAAAATCGTTGAATAAATTTTGTTATCAAAAATGTTGAACAAGTTGGCAAACAAAATCGTTGAATAAAGTAATTATCAAAATTGTTGAATAAATTTGGTATCAAAATTGTTGAATAAATTTGGTATCAAAATTGTTGAATAAATTTGTTATCAAGATTGTTGAATAAATTTGTTATCAAGATTGTTGAATAAATGTGTAAACCCAAATCGTTGAATCAATATATTATCAAAATGTTGAATAAGGTTGCACACCAAAATCGTTGAGTATCTTTATTATCAAAATCGCTAAATAAATTTGTTATCAAAATCGGGGAACAAACTTATTAACAAAATCGGTAAATAAATTTGTTATACAAAAAAATCGTTGAATAAACGGGTAAACGTAATCGTTGAAGTTTATTTATTATCAAAATCGTTGAACAAATTTGTAAACCCATTCGTCGAATATATTTCTTATCCAATTCGTTGAATAAATTAATCAAAATTGTCGAATAAATTTATTATCAAAATTGTTGAGTAAATTCGTTAACAATATCGTTGAATATATTGGTTAACAAAATCGTTGAATATATTTGGTAGCAAAATCGTTGAATAAACTGGTAATATGAATTGTACGAAACTATGTTGTCAAAGTTGGCCGAGTTGATATGAGTTAGATGAAAACATGGTATCAAAGCTTGGCAATGACGGTATAGATGATTTATAAAAACTTGGTTGTACACGTTGCCAATGATGATACAAGTCGGAAGAACATACTTGGCATAACTTTGATATGCTAATGTCAATATCGCATGAAATCTCGTTATGGACTTTGACAAAGATGATATAAATTGGATGCGAGATCGTCGTATGAACTTCGATATGACCATATAGATACGCTACAGAAATAGGTAAACGTTGACAATGCTAATTCCAGACAATGTAGCTGTGATGCGACGGCACCCAAAATGTATGCTGTCTCCAAATAGCGGGGTATAGTAGATTCACAACGAAAATATAACGGTACGATCCTGTACCCAAACGGTCATTCAATCAGACGGTTGTCTGTTCCAAAAAAACCAGTATAGGAAAAAAATGTCGATACACCACGGTTAATTGATACAGTAATTTATTTAATTTCAAGATCGTCACAATGACGCATATAATAACACTATATTATTTAAATCACACATAGGTAAAATTTAACTTAATTAAATGACTACGTAAACTTTTTTTAACCTAGAATCAAGGTCAGTTCAATCGACTATCATAAGCATTAAAGGTATTCATTAAGTATTAACAGGAACAAAAATATTCATGAATTATGTATACCGACAAATCATTTTACTAAAAGCTATCTAATGTTAATAGATTCTTACACTATGATTTACAGCAATAAAAAAAACACAAAACAGCAAACAAAACCGATAGTTAACCTAGTTCGATACATTCGAAAAATCAGCCGACACTTAAAAAAAACGAAAACTGTATATCTCTTAACAATAATGATAATGTAAACTTTTGGTATATACCGTTAAAAAAAATGACTAGACACGAAAACCGGAGTTTTTCATCATTAAATGTACCGTAAGGTTTCCCGAATTCACTGGAGTAAGCCTGCTTTATAAAAAAAAAACGTTCTCAAGCAAACTATAATGCCTAGGGCAATTAATTAGATATTAAATAAAGTTACCTTAGATTTGCGAATCTTCAAACAAAATTTCACCATATGCGCACCAATAAATATATCACGGATTTTGTATACTGTTACACATAACACAGACACATCACAAAACAAATAAATATTTTTTTTTTTGGTACATTGATAATTCCTTTGGGACTTTTGATTTCATATCGAATAGGGCGCATTTTATTCTCGCTCGTCAAAAATTATTAAAATAAATTATTTAATGTGAATATAATATAAAGAAAGGTTGTTTAAAATTGTTGAATAAGTAATAATAAATAAAAAGGATATAAATAGTTTGGAGTTTTGTGATTATTAACAAGAAAAAAGTTAATTAAATTAAAAATAAAAACAGTAGATCTGTTGTTGTGATAGCATATGACAAAGCCGTTAATCAAGTTTAAGTGTGTTGATGTTTTCTCATTGTTTGTTGTTTTCATTTTAATCAAAACAAATTGAGAGCAAACATAACAGTAAATTTACTGCATTTCATATAACAATACAGTGGAACAGAAAAGAAAATAGTTAATTAACATCGAATAGAGCATAACTCAGGTCAAATTGTTACCTGGGAAGAATGGGTGATAATCCAAAACGTCCACATGGGAATATATCGCCGGATCCTCCACCCAATGCAAAAAAACCTAATAGTACGGATGGGGTAGAGTTAGAGGTCGGCAAGCTGAGTCTCACGCAGCTTATGAATGCCTTCAGCAAATTGCTGGATAAAAAAATTGAACACCTTGCAACCAAAGAAGACGTAACTCGTGAACTCAAACAAATAAGGGAGGAAAATACGCTACTGAAAGAAAAAGCATCAATCATAGAAGCAAAATTTGAAGAGTTAAAGAAGACTGTTGAAGCAGAACGTGAGAATCACAAGAATAATATTGAAAGACTCGATAATTACAGTCGTAGAAAAAATCTTATTTTTCACAAAATTCCCGTAATGGATAACAACGTCAAAGAAAGTGTGATAGCATTTTGTCTGGATGTCTTAAAAATTAACAACATTTCCGTTAAACGAGCATTTACTATAAGAGGAACAACAAATATTTTCGCTGAGTTCGGATCACAGGAGGAGGCCTCACTTATTCTCTCTAAGTGCAAATGCTTAAAGGGGACTGGGATGGCAGTAAGTGGAGACGTATCCCAAATAACGAGGGGGAAAAGAGCCGTGCTCCTGCAAATTCGCAAAAAAATCAAGGAAGTAGATAGTACTAAAATAGTGCAACTCAAAAAAGGAAGCTTGTTCATCGACAACTTGCAGTTCTACCTAACTGGGAACAAGATGGTTGAAGCCAATTCGGGTGATTTGGAAAAACTGAACGAATTATACAAATATAATTTTGCAGAAATTTTTGATAATACTAATCTTCTACGACTTCAAACAGGGAACGAAACTAAATAGCAATCACAAGCCGTCGTCAGTCCAGGTAAAAATTCAAATAGAATAATAAATAAAACTTTCCAAATTTTAGCATATAATATAAATGGCCTTGCCAATAAGCTTTTGTTTCCATGCTTCTTTGAATTTGTAAAAAAGCATGATATCTTTCTGTTGTTTGAAACCTGGGTTGAAGAGGAAAATACTGTCAGATTTGCCAAATATTTTAGTGAATATAAGCTTTATTGGATACCAGCAGTTAGACAAAATAAATATGGAAGAGCACAAGAAGGGGCAGTATACGGCTTCAAGTTGAGTATTGTCGAATCTTATCAATTGAAACTCAATACGCAAGGTAATTTTAAATATATCTCTCTGTTTATAAATAATAAAAATTTTAACATACTCCCATGCTACTTAAATTGCAATAGATGGAATGCAAATTTCGAAGCTCTTAGTAACTTTATGCTAGAATCGAATATCTCCCAAAAAACCATAGTAATAGGTGATTTAAATATAAGAATAGGAGAAGGACAGATTTTAGATAATCAATTATTTGACCTTAACAACACGCTTGCGGAAATAAGACAATCTAAAGATAAAATTTTGAATGATAGAGGAAAAAAGTTTTTAGATTTAGTTAACGATTGTGGTGGAGTAGTTGCAAATGGTAGAACAGAAAGTGATAAATATGGAGAATTCACCTTTATTGGGGTTATGGGTTCCTCAGTTAACGATATTTGTGTTATACCAACTGAACTTCTAAATTTCAAAGTCGATTTGTGCATAGGTAGTGAAACTTTCTCGGATCACATGCCGCTTATATTATCCTTGTATAAACACGATAACCAGGTCGAAGATATTCAATACAACCTAAAGCTTTTACCACAGTTAGTTTGGACCAAACAAGATCTGGCTAGTTTTTCTAGGGAAGTCGAAGATGCAATTAATCAATTTGGTATTAATGATATTGGAAGCTCTTTAGTTGATACTACATTTACCAGTATAATATATAACGCTGCAAGTTATGATCCAAATACGAACAATATAAAAACAAGGGAATTCAGGCAAAAGTGGTTCGACTATGACTGCGCAAAAGCCAGAAAAAAATCCTTCAGATTATTAAAATTGTACAGAACTACAGAGTCGCAAATTATAAAAGAGCTATATAATAAGGGAAATAAAATGTATAAAAATTTGTGCTACTTAAAGAAAAATGAATATGATCTTCGACTTGCGGAACGTCTTAATAAAGTTAGGGATACCAAACAATGGGGTACTGCATTGCGAGAAATTAGAGCAAATAAATTCAGATGTGGTAAAAATATTTTAATGAACGATTTCTTTGAACATTTTGAACAGTTATTGAACCCACCACTTAATACAAGCCCAATCTCATATGCAGAACCACAGATTGTGGTCGATGAATTGGACTCTGAAATTACACTCAATGAAGTATTGTATGTGCTTAAAAAAGCAAAAGATAGGAAAGCCCCAGGTGTTGATCGAATTCCTTATGAATTTTACAAGAACTGCCCAATAGCGTATATAGTGACGCTAACAAAATATTTTAATTACATATTTCAAAACAATGTAATTCCGGAATCCTTTAAGAAGTCTATAATTTTCCCGATATTTAAAAAAGGTAATGTAAACGAAGTGACTAACTACAGAGGAATATCCTTCATGGACACAATCGCCAAAATATTCACAGGAATACTGCTGTTGAGGCTGGAATCTTGGGTAAAAAATCATCAGGTGATAAACGAGTTCCAGGCTGGATTTAGACAAGGATACTCCACAGTAGATTGCATTTACTCACTATCCAGCATAATACGCCTAAGGGTTAAGAAAGGTAAATCAAAAGTATACGCTTTCTTTGTAGATTTCCGATCTGCTTTTGACACTATAGACAGAGCCGCGCTATTTTACAAACTTTTGAATACGGGCCTGTCAAATAAGTTTGTACGAATTCTGCGACTACTCTATCAAAACACTGAAGCATGTGTTTGGAATGGTGAGGATCTGTCAGATTTGTTTAGAACCAAAATGGGGGTTAAGCAGGGTTGCCTGCTTAGCCCGATTCTGTTTGCGCTATTTATCAATGACCTTTATGATGAAATAGAAGGAGGGATCAAAATAGAAAGTTGGGTAATAAAAGTTTTAATGTATGCGGACGATATAGTTTTGCTTGCAGATAACCCAAAAATATTGCAAAAAATGATAGATCAGCTCCATCGGTACTGTAAGCAGTGGAACCTTGTCGTCAACCTAGAAAAATCAAAAATCATGATTTTTGGATTAGGAGGGAGAAGATCTACATTAGAGCTTTGGAAATATGAGAGTGACACTATTGAAGTAGTGACATCTTATAAATATTTGGGAGTTATATTAACTCCAAAACTATCGTTTCGCCAACATTTAGCGGAAAAGCTAAACGTTTCTAAGACTGCTATAAATTGCATATGGAGTAATTTCATCTGTAAAAATCTGTTGAACTATTCAGGTAGATTAAAGATTTTCGAAGCTGTATCTATTTATTTATTTATTTATTTATTTATTTATTTATTTGTTATTAAAGAAATCGAATTTGTACATACATATATGATTTCAGAACATGAGAATAAGAAGGTTGCAAAAAGAGTTAAAAGAAAACAAATAATACAGCAATACATGAGCAATAAAATTACAAACAAAAATATCAATAATAACAACAATAAAAGAAGTCTATACAATTAAAATATTCACCTAAGTGAATTTATCAAAATTATCAAATTTTTTTTTTTTATAATTAAACGTTACATTAAAGTTGAAGGAAATGGTTTTTCAGTTTATTTCTGTAGCTGTCTTTCGAGATATTAAAATCGAACAGGTTTACAGTTGCATTGAATATTTTTGCCATTTGGTTGATTGGTTCGTTCTCTCCATAATTAGTTCTATGACGATCTAGATGCAAGAAACACTGGTGTCTAAGGTTTCTATTAGGAACATTAAGTTGAATATTCTCTAAAATAAAAGATGAATCCGTATGTCCCAATAATAAATTACCCAGTAGAGAAGCGCCCAGAATTTTACGCCTATTTTCAAGTGTTACGATATTATACCCAGCACATCTCATAACATAAGGTGGCAGTCTAGCAACATTTTCGTGGTAAGATAACTCGTAATCATAACTATCCCATCCCGTTTTCTTCAAGGTGTATAGAAGAAATTTTTTCTGGATGCTCTCGATTTTTTTAATATGGACAACATAATATGGGCACCACACAGTTACGGCATATTCGAGCTGGGATCTAATGTATGCAAAGTAAAGTATAAAAAGTGTACTTGGATCATCTATTTCGTGAGTCCAGCGTTTAACGAAGCCCAACATAGCGTTAGCTTTCGCTACACAGAGATTGATGTGTTTGTTGAAATTCATATCTTCGACAAATGTGATTCCTAAATCTTTGATTTCCTTAACTCTTTGAAGGATAGAACCATTGATGTGATAATCGTTTAGTATTGGGTTCTTTTTGTTATGGAAGGATATAACTTTACATTTTGAGATATTTAGATGGAGGTGGTTTATCTCACACCATTCACTTAGACTGTTGATGTCTTCTTGTAATTTATCACAGTCATCAGGTCCTCTATATTTTTAGATCATCAGCAAAAATTAGAATGTTGCAATGTTTAATTATTTTGGTGATTCCATTAATAAAGATCAAGAAGATCCATGGGCCAATGTGTGAGCCTTGTGGTACTCCAGAAGAAGCTCTTATAATCTTAGATCTTTTTCCACCGATTTCAACAAATTGATGCCGGTTTTCTAGGTAAGAACTGAACCAGATTACGAAATGTTTCGTAAATCCAAATTCAGATAAGCTATTAAGGCCTTTGCTATGACTTATTGAATCAAACGCTTTGTTAAAGTCAGTATAATTAAGGTTATTGATTAAATTATAGTTTTCTTCCACTGTTGTTCTTTTTTGAATTAAAGTCTATAAAACTAAGTTCACACACAGAAACAAAAATTTATCAAACTAAAAATTAATTTGATGTCGAAATAAAAACAATTAGGGAAAAACTCAATAAAATTAAATTATGAAATTGTAAAAACTTGAATAAAGAGAAAGACAAAACACGACCGACTTGGACGATTGTTGATTGATTATGATGTGTATCTCGAGATGTAATGTGCTACAGTGCTCAGGTGTGGGGCTATATGGAATATAATGAAGTCGAACAGCTTCAAAGATTTTTTATTAAAAAACTATTTTGTCTCCCTCAATGTACCCCAAATTATATGATCAGTTTAGAAACAGGTTTAGATAGTGTATATTTATATACACTGCGTTTGCACTTCGACTATGTTATTAAAACCTTAAAATATACTGATGATAGACTTCCGAAATTCCTCACAATAGAATCAATCAAAAATAAATGCTTTTGGGCTCCTACTTTAATAGAATTGGCGGAAAGATGCGATGTTAGTCTCAATCTAGAAGATATCGTGAACAGTGAAAGCGTGAAAAATTTAGAAAACTGTATGACTTTAATCATAACGAAGCTTAAATTGTTACAAAAAGCAGAATGCATTCGAAGAGCGCGGCAAGGAACCCTACATGACGAATACCCGGCGTTAGAATACGAAAATATACCAAAGTACTTTTCGGATGAATTTAGTAGGCATAAAATTATGGTCATTTTCAAAACAAGAGGGGGACTCATCGATGTAAACGCGAGATCTTTTCAAAGGAATACAACAGGTAGTTGCTCTCTATGTAATATGCAAGAGTCGGAAAATGCATTTCACTTTGTTGCAATTTGCCCAGCTCTCAAGGAATTCAGACTTCAATTCTTAAATAAAGGAGAGTTATCAGTAGATGAGTTTCGACAGTACTTGAATGGGAAGGATTATGGTAGAATTTATGAATATGTTTGTTCGGCTGGTAAATATCGGTATGATTTAATCAGAGAATTTAATATTTAAAGGTTATCAGTGTGATGAAATGTGGTTGCTGTTCATCTGTAGTTGCGTCTTTTTCCAATTCAGACAGGTTTCAATCAGTGGTATGATAAATAAACACTATACCTTAATTCTTAGTTTGGAATATTTTATTATTGTTAGTTTTAATTCACCCATTATGCTCACACCAAACTTCGTCCTAATTTAAAGTTTTTTTTAAAAATATTTGCTTATTATGTAATCTGTTAATTTAGTCTAAAATAAAAGCGAAGGAATGAAATCAAAATAAATCAATAAATATTTGTTAGCCAACTGGACCGACGGCTTGTGCCAATAGTCTATGATGTTTGAAATTATTATATAAGTATATTATACCTATTATTATTTTGTTAAAAAAATTTTTTTTAGCTTCATTTGTTTTCTTTTAAATTATTATAGCCTACTTATTGCAGCTAGATATGAATTTTTACAGATTGTAATGTATTTATCACATATATTATGTATGGGTTATGTATCTAAATAAATGTCTTTATTATTATTATTATTATTATTAATTCCTTTTTTTATGGAGATTACTTTACATTTAATTTCTTTCTTTTTTATTATCTTTTTGTTTTCTATAATTATGTTAATAAAAAATTTTCCTTGGCAACCGGAAAAATGAATACTTTTTCTAATAAAAAATCTGAACACCTGTTGCCAGCTGTCAAAGCAAAATCCAATAGGATTATTGTAATAATATTACTCGACGTCAAACATCAAAATCCAAAGTAATAGAATGAGCGTATTCGTGTGAATCGCAATTCAACTAAGAGAGGGAACAATTTACAGTGGCTTATTATATAGCCAAATTTTTTGTCTCGAAATAACTCGAATACAGTGTTTTAGATGTAATAAAATTGATTTCCATCAAGTTTTCAATTGTTGGGAACTTTTTATAGTTATACCAACCTGTTTGTTATTAGATATTATTGCACAAAGATAAGGTTGGGACACAAAATATTTCCGACACATCAATAACATTTACCATTGAATTTAAAATGAATTAAATGCAAGTTCGATCGATGTTATGTTGTTTAGGTATTACGAAAATACAATCTACTATATCAGCACCGTGAAGTTCAGTTCAATAACGGAAAAATGGTTGGAAACAAAATATTATATTCATACAAAGATAAATCGGATATTTTAACAAAGCAAGATAGTAATTCTTTGTATGTTGACGATCGGAAAAAAAACACGCACAGCTGTTATGAGGTTTGAAAATTTCGTTGTTTCATTACGGTTGGTGGTTAGAAAATTCAAAGTCAAGTAGTATAGTGAGAATAATCGAATGGAAGCATAGCGCGCGTCAATTTTAGGGTGTTATAAGATTAAATTTTTTAATGTTTATATGGATGATAATTAAAGAAAATTATTAATCAATTCAAACTAACCAATATTATGTTATATTAATGAATAAATAAAATCAGGATAATTAATGCAATTTTCTTTCTCACATATGTTTGTCCAGCTATTGAAAATTTAGTTAGATTTTAAAAAAAATAAGGAAACTATGGGTTAAGGGAACTATACGAAATATGACTATTGATGATGAATGGATGAGAAACTATTATGAGCGGTACAGATTAATACAAGAAATAACAATTAAGGAAGCTGCGACTATAATACACTATGTTCAGACATTAGTCCAGATTATCCATTACACTACAGCATGTTTTTTACACTAGCAACATCGAGAATACTGGTAATGTGATTGTTAAAAATTGGTATTGAATTTGCTCACTTTTATAACACATACAAAAAGAAAATGCCAATACTTCTTTTTAAAATATGTTTTTTTTTCAACAATCATCATCAATAGCAATAATTCCAATTTCCTAAGACTGGTAAATTAAAGAAATTTCATCATTAATAATTCTATTTTTTCATACAAATTCACACACATTTTCAATACAATTTTTCAAATTTGAGCTACCTTTAGCAGAAGCCTGCGGGAGGGAAGAATGTAGGGATTGGACTTTTGTAAAAATACTTCAGGACCTCTGACCCTGGAAATCTTTTATTTTACACAAAAAAATTAAAAAATCCATTTATAGATCGTAAAATTAGCTAACAGAGAAATTAGTATATTACATATCTAGAGTTGTAAATAGCATTTTACATGCGAGGGCAAATTTTGCGCACGAGACGCGTAGCGTCGAATGCAGTATCTTCACGAGCATGGAAAATGCTTTACAACTCAAGATTTGTTATATACTTTTAGTATGACTTTGTTTTAATGCCCAAACGCATATAATTACTTGAAAAAATGAACTACTAATTTTAAATTAAATACAAATAGTTTGCAAATTGTGGTAGGCTTTGCATTATTCTGTGTCAAAATGAATTGAAATATTTAATTTTTAAAAATCAAATTTTTCTTTAAATAAAAATTTTTCTTTGTATTAAAAGCGTGCGGTAATATATAAATGAAAATCCATTACCACACGCTTTTTTTTACTTACCGCACGCTATTTGAAATAATCAATTTACATGTCATGGATAGTGTGATGTAGTTTATAATGTACTGTGATAGGAGTAGAAAAATAATATTTAAATACAGTTACAAAAGTAACTTTAGACGAATTATTTTCACCTTTTTGAACAAAATCTCGGACATCCAATTCACATATCCGTTGCATTTCTTTCAGCCACTGTTGCTTAACAAATGAGAAATTTAGCTTCTTTGATTTAAAACAATTATGCACTTATCAACCGAATCAATAAATAATTTCACTCTAATTTTATGTTAACAAATTTATTTTCCGATTTTTTCATTATTCAATAAAATAATTAAAATTAAATTAATCACAGTACAACACAAATAATTTTTTTTTTCAATTTTAATTAATGAAAGATGTAATTTAAAATTTTTATTTGTAATATATATAGAATGTTATCTCGTTACAAAATTTCATATAAATTATCTTTCAATTTCAACTTGTTTCACATTGTTTATCATTTGATTTAAATTACAAACAAATATGGACCAGTATAAATAGTAAAACTCTTCATTATTTTGTTTCTCTTCTCTTGTTTGACGAACAGTTTTGACAAGCCCATACGCATTAGTAGCACACAACAGTTTTTGTAACAAATGCACAAAAATTTATTGTTCTCAAAAACTAAATACCAACATTTTCAAACATTAAAATTTATTACTACCGTAAAAAATTCACTTCCGATGTTACTAATCAGTATCATTATTTTCGTCAGCAGTGACAAAAAAACCTATACAAATCACTTTCGTCCGTAACTAGGGAAAGGAAAGTAATTTCTTAAAAGCCATCTATTTTTGAATTGCCAAAGCAGCGATATATAATTGATAAGTTTTACCCAGGTATGGTAAAATTCATTAATTTGAGTAATCAACATTTATTTGTCTAATTAAATGAATATGTTATAAATATAATATTGAGAATAAATGTTATTTAATTTTACAACATCTTCTGTACAAAATGCTAATTCTTTTATCTGTTCATCGTCTGTTCCGGTTATCTGTTCATCGTCAAAACTAGTGAGCAAAACCACAGCTTCATCGTCTTCAGTCATGATGAAAAAAAATTAATATGTGAGTCATTCAGTTGAACAATTGTTCAAATTTGCTATGGTTAACATATTTTATAAATTTTTCAAATTAAAATTTGAATAAAATGACAGACTTGATAAAATTACTAATTTTGTTTCTCATCCATAAAACGCATAATACCAAATACATAATAACATAAAATATGTTACCTAAAGAGCCAAAAACAACCATGCAAACAAGTATTTATCCTATTGTAAATATGTTTCTTTTTTTAAGTTTTAATCCTTTGGTTTCTTCCCATTCATCATTCTCTCTTCCTTAATCTAGAGAACTTGAAAATGGGTTGCTTGACGGTTCTAGTCATGTAACAATTTTTTTAAATTTTTTTAGGGTTCTTATTAGGTTTAGATTATTTATTACAGTTTTTAGTAAATGTGTCTTTCGTATAACCGCAAATGAAGGTTTCTGTTAAATGTGGAATTTATTGTGGTTAGAAAATAGGTGCAACTACAGTTGTATAAGAAACCTTGCAAGTTTATTTCAATTTTTTTTTTCAATTTTGTCCTAAACAAATGTATGGATTGCGTCTTTGTCAACTAAAATATAGAATTAAAGCTTCAGTTTTAAAATAGAATTGGTATTTGAATATTTATCAAAGACTCAGTGATGAAAGACAATTGCTGTTGTCTGGCTCTTTGTGACTAAAATCAATTCATTATGACATTATTGATTATTATAATATCGATTAAGCAATTCAAACATTTTTGAGATAAATGTTGGGGATTATGTTCTTAAAATCTTAAGGCAGAAATAAAAGATCTTAAGAACATATTCCCCAACATTTATCTTCAAATGTTAAATATTTGCTTTGATATAATGAATTGATTTTAGTCACAAAGAGCCTGACAACAGCAATTATCTTTCATCACTGAGTCTTTGATAAATATTCAAATAACAAATTCTATTTTAAAATTAAAGCATTAATTCTATATTCTAGTTACCAAAGACGCAATCCATACATTTGTTTAGAACAAAATTTAAAAAAAAATCGCAATAAACGATGTTAATTTTTTATCCTTTATTAAGGCCGATTGTGTGAATGCGGATAGAAGATAAATCCTCGGATTAATCGTCGTTTGTATATATACAAACGACGATTAATCCGAGGATTTATCTTCTATCCGCATTCATACAATCGGCCCTTAGTACGGATTATAGCGAATTAGAATAAAAGCAAGTAGATATAAATAACTAGATTAAATAAACGTCACTATGGTGTCGCTTTTACTGGAAATTGGAATAAAAGCAAATGGATAAAAATAACTAGTTTAAATAAACGTCACTATGGTGTCGCTTTTACTCTTATAGAATGTAATGAAAACATGTTAAGTGTGTTCCATTTACCACATTTTCCTTTACTTTTGTACTAAATTTCGTTTTCAAGTTAACCATATCAAATAATGGTAAAGCTACGTGACAAACTTACGCTTCTATTCACCGCCAGAGTTTTTGTCAGTTTAGAGAATAATTTCAAATACGTTTGCCCAAATTTAGAATTTCTAGCCCAAATGTCATATTTCTGTCCAGCTTTCTTTAATTGTTTATATTTTGCATGAATCATAATTTTAATTTTCAGAAATTTTTTAATATTTAATTAATTTTCTTAATTTTAACAAACTCTAATTAAAATTTAAACTTAAAATTTTGTCAATCTAATAATTTTCTTTTACGTTGTTTAGCAATATTGTTTTTCAAAATTGTCAAAACAATTTATTGTCAAAAAAAATGTCGGAAACGTGTGGTAAGAAAGAATTTGAGTTGTAGTAGATCAAAAATCTAATGCACCTCACATTTAAGTCGTTCCATTTAAAATTCGGTTCGGGTAGCAAGTTTACCTAAAAGGAACACGGGTATTAGGCGCGCTATACACCTGAGCTAAACTATGCGAAATTTGCGAACTATGTTTTTAAAAAATAATGAATATAACGTAATTATAGAAAAAAACATTACGGAAAAAAAACATTTAAAAAAGGAAAGAAAAACTGAAACATTACATTTTTTTAAAAAGTTTTATTCGCATTAAAACATTACTTTTTTAAAAACATAGTTCGCATATTTCGCATAGTTTAGCTCAGGTGTATAGCCCGCCTTATGTTCATGTACTAAAAAGTTGGTTACACCACTCACTCATCACCAAACGACAATAATATATATTATGTACTCATCAATTTATCTATAGTTAAAATTATTGACAATAGTTTAATGAATAAACTATTGGTCTTAAAATGTTAACAATGTTTAAAATTTAGTTTTAATGAAATATAGTTCTCGGCTGGTAGAGATGATAACTAAAAAATAACAATAAATGAAATTACTTCGGTCTGAAAGACCTAAGTATTACATTCATATCATATCATATTACTCAAAGTGAAATTCTTACCCCCACTTTTTTGGCATTTCTCGACGTTTTAGGACCTACTGATTCTAAAGAAGCAAAAAAAAGGAATGTCTCCCTGTAGGCCGGCCGCCGGCCGCCATCTTTACCCACACTGCAGGGAAAACGGCTGGAGGGATTTCAAAAATTTTTTTTTCTAAAAATAGGTATTTACAAGGGACACGTCCGAAAGGACGCTGTGTTCGATAACTGTACCGGATGTGTTTCAAAAAAATCATTATGTGTGTCAAAATAGCGAATTTTCATATTTTTGGCTTAAAAAACGTTCATTTTAAGTGATTACGAGTAGGAACATTAAATTTGGAGAAATTGTAACGCGAAACTATTGAAGACACCAATATGGTTCAATTCATTTAAAATAAAAATAAAAATTAAAAAACAAGAGAAACATATTAATATTCATAAACTTTATTTATTTTAATGTTAACTTATTAATTTACTTTGTTAATCTTTATTGTCAATTATATCAAGCATCAATTGATTTGTTTTAAAATATTTACTTTTTTTCACTAAATTCTCATTAAAAACAAAAAGAAACTAAATTTCTCTTAAATGTTTTGTAGTTTTCACTTAAAATACAGTTATTTTGTTCATAGTTAGTTTTGTTTATTATCTAGTTAAAATATAGCCACTTGCTTTGTGTAATTTAAATATAATAACATAATAATTTAGCGTAGAAAAAAAGTACTTATAATCTCCTCAAAGAAATATTAATACAAAGAAAAGAGAACGAAACTTACAATCTAAGAAACTGCAAACTTTTGAACTTACAAACGTATAAAAACGATTCCACCTTTAAGTTTGATCAATCCACCAAAATCTACAGAATGTTCGAACTATATACAGTGCCGTTACTACGGTACGGCCCACCCGGCCCTGGGCCGGGGGCCCACCATAAAACACTCATAAAAATATGAAAATGAACACTTCAAATAATAAATTTAAAAAACAACAGTGCAATTTCTTTTACTGGGCTCATGCCAATTTCAAAAATTCATTTTTTGTAACTAAGTTGCAAAATCTACGCTTTTTCGTGCGTCATTTTAGTAATTAAATGAGCTTTATTTAAGCATTAATCTAGTCCATTGGTCAGATTCATTAAAGTACTAATTGTAGTTGTTTAATATTTTATTAAAGCATTAATAATAATGGTTTAATGATTCATTAAAGTATAAGTACTTTAATGAATCATTAAACCATTATTATTAATGCTTTAATAAACTATTAAATAACTACAATTAGTACTTTAATGAATCTGACCAAATTTACTAGAGTAAAGCTTAAAAGCTATCAAATTCGTGAATGATTTCATATCCACGCTGGCGTTCAAATAAACCACAGTTCTTAGTTTAGAGTACTCGCACCACGATGTTGAAGGTTTCATGGATCCTAGTTTTCTTACAAAATAGGGCAGCATGACCATGTCATTGATTGTTGTAGTTTTTGATTCTTTGAACCACTCATCAAAATTTTTGTATGAAGTTTCGTACGCCAATTTCGCCAATTTTTCCAGTACGATTGTAGAAATAGCTTCATTTGCTGGTTTTTCTATATCTGACGATACAAAATCATCATCACTTGAACTCATCTTGATATTTTTCACAATTGGCAGTATGAAAACTAAAAGAAAACTAAGGCTACAAAACGTACTAGATACAAATGCAATTTGTTTAGTTGTATTTTTTATAAAAGTTTAGTTTTGCAGCTTTGTTACAAAAAATCTTGTATGAAACACGTTGCTAAATTAGTTGTTTTAAGCACTCGATGTATTCCAATTTCACATCTCGTGCTTAAAACAACCTAATTTAGCAACTTGTTTCATAAATAGCTATTAAATAATCACAAAAAGACATTATAATTTATATCAGAAAATCTTTGAATATTGAATATATTAGAAAATATTTCCCGTTATATCTCTTATTGGGGATAACACTTATTATTCAAAAGAATTTAATTAATATGTTTCCAAACATAGAAAGAGAATTCAAAATTTTTTTAACCATTAAGGTAATTGTTCAGGAGAACAGTCTTTTTAGGCGATGAAATACATAAAAAATGATTTGCGAAACAGCATGCCGCAGGGGTTCTATGATAAAACATCACACGAAAAAATCACACACGAAAGAATATCACGTCGAAAATATCACAGCGAAAAAATCACACTCCACGAAAATATCACATCACTAAAATATCACATTTCGAAAATATCACATCCTAAAATAACACGCGAAAAAATATCACATCCTAAAATCACACGCGAAAAAATATCATATCCGAAAATCACACGCGAAAAAATATCACATCCTAAAATCACACCCAAAAAAATAGCACCTAAAAAATTTTATTGTAAAATAACACAATGTCCGTATATAAAATAAAATTTTTTGAAGTACTCTAACTAAGCTACCAATCTTTCATTTGATATCGTATTTGACTTAGTGAAAAACGTTTTCAACAACTTCACGTTATAGCCCTATCAACTCAACATTAAGCAAAAACTCTTGAATATGTTCACTACAGGAATACATCTTTTGGTGTTAGTCATTGGCGATGCAATAAATATCGCAGTCTTCGTTTAAAGTCAATTCTACATACCAATGAAAATCAGATTGTACGAGAGTCGCTTGATCTTAACCATAGCGCCAAAAATTATGAGGGCCAAGCTCATAAGCTAGTTAATGAAATGAAGCTAGCAAAAGCCAATCCTGGAGCTTCAACTTATCTCACAATTGCAATTGGAATGGCTCAAGCATCGGAAGGTGTGCAGATGGCTCTACCCAAACAAAATTCACAAATTTGACGCTTACAGTAAGCCAAAAGTAAAACATTCTCTAGCCAATCCGAGAGATATTCATATTTTAATATTTGAAAAATATAACATGGTATTATAAGATTGAGGAATTGATAATAATTCTTTTTGCTCGTACAACTTAGATTTGTAACTAATTTAAAGTGCTTCCAGAAATATTTTAATTTTTTTTAATAATAATATTTTTTTTAATAAAAATAATTCTTATTTTAAAACAAGGAATATCATGATATTTATATAAATATCATGATATTTGCCAACCTTGTTTTAAAATTAAAATAAGACATGATACTTATTGTAAAATGTTGATTGCAGTTTAAGAATTAATACCCAATGCAAATATAGAATAATTATTACAGATTTAGAGATTGCAGCAATGTGTACCATCGATATGAAAGTTTTTGGATTCTCAGGTTTTGAAGATGTCGCTACAATATGAATATTATATGCAGCAGTGTGTTCAGACAAAGGAATCCAGTGAAATAAAGAACAGAATATTGTAAGAATATGATGAATATTGATTAAATAATTTGGGATCCAAAATCAATAAAATAAGATTAATTTGTAAAAAAGATTAATGACGTGAAGTCGTTGAAAACGTTTTTACTAAGTCCAATACGGAATCACATGAAAGATTGCTATCTCAGAATTCTTTACAAAAATTTATATTTTATATACGGACAATATGTTTTTTAACAATTAAATATTTTTTACGTGATATTTTTTCGGGTGTGATTTTTGGATGTGATATTTTTTCGCGTGTGATTTTTGTATGGGATATTTTTTCGTGTGTCATTTTAGGGTGTGATATTTTCTCGCGTGTTATTTTTGGATGTGATATTTTCGTAATGTGATATTTTAGTGGTGTGATATTTTCGTATAGTGTGATTTTTTCGCTGTGATATTTTCGACGTGATATTCTTTCGTGTGTGATTTTTTCGCGTGATATTTTATCAGGACACCGCCGCAGGAGCGACTGAATTCCCTTGCGTTGATGTGCATAGAAAGTGATTTATTAAAATCTATAGAATTTGAAGATGTTGTAGATAAATTTGTTGACAAAAGAGTGAGAAGAAAAAATATTTAAATAAAATAAACATTATAATAAACCTCAAAAACCCGTAAGTAATTATGCTTTTAACTTTAATTTAGACTGGGTTCCAATTAGCTGCTAAATTGTACAAAACTGCTAAATCTAAATTTAGTTTTACAAAATTACCGAATTTTAATTCAAATTAATATAATCAAATTGTCAGATATTGTTTAACGTATGAATTTCTTCCAAATTATTTAGAAACAAAATATAATTTAGTCAAATAAAATGGTTGACTAAATGATTTAGCACGTTTAGTACAATTAAGCATCAATTGGAACGCAGTCTTATTGTTAATTTTCGAAAAGGCCCCCTAGAAATAGTGGGCCAGTGGCCCCCAAATACATTGGGACGGCACTGACTATATAGACAACGACCAGCGCAACAATAAGTCGAATAACTATCTTCGTTTTCGTGCCCATATTGGTACGAATTTGGTTTTCACAATCAAGTCGAATAAACTTCACTCCATTTTTGCCTTAATCAACGCTGTTTTTATTTAAGAGATGAAAATGTCAACGGAAGGTATGAGAACAATTGCAACTACACATAACCATTTGAAACTATAACAATAACGATAGTAGCATACAACATCGGTTAAGGATTACCAACAAGATCAATATACCGTACCTTAGGCAAGTTATCAGTAATGAACAATGGTGCAGCAACACACCAACAATATCATTACTTGTTATACATCAAATCTTCTAAAAATCAATCCGACGTCACTGATAAAATTTAACATTTTTTTTTATATCAATTAAATTATATAAACCAGATAGCAATTAAACAATTAAAGCAGCAATTAAATGTAACTGCGAAAACAACTTCTCCAGGCAGATGGCAGATCCCATAATATATAAAGGCACAACAAATAAACAAATTGGTTAAAAAGTTTTCGACGTTCAAAACAACGAATCGCTGATCAAAATGTTGGAGCAGTTGGATTTTTCATCAACACCAAAAATTAATTAAAAAAAATATTAAATCGATTTTTCTTGGACTTGTGGTTGCAGATGAGGAATATCATCAGCCATCGAAGAAAATCATAGCAAAAACAAAACCTTAAGTATCTTTATATTAAATGAAAAAAATTATATTAAATGAAAAAAAGATATTTATGATTAGTTTCGAATAAAATTTATAACGTTTGCAATTAATTTCTTTTCTTTGTGATGTTTGTTCTTGTTTCAGTTTATGTGTTTAGTGTTCAGTGTTGATAAATGAAAGGTGAATTCGTCCAAGGAAAAAAAAGAATCCATATAACCGTTTTCCAGAAGACAAAGGCCCGTCCCACAAAATTAAGCGTTGCGCTGAAAGTTGACGTTATAAAATCTTGATGGTCGGGATTGGTATGTGAGATCAAAAACTAGATTATTGCACTATAAGTTTGTCAAAAAATGTTGTCAAGTGTTTCAAAAGAAAGATTTTTATTTATTTTTTTACCTAATTTTTTGGAAAAAAAATAAAATTAATTGTTTGTTTGAAGTTTCATTATTATTATTGAGAATTATGGCATTGTAAGTTTGCCAAAAAAATGTTGTCAAGTGTGTCAAAAGATTTTTATTTAGTTTTTTACCTAATTTTTTGGAAAAAAATAAAATTGTTTGTTTGAAATGAAATTTTATTATTATTATAGAGAATTATGGCATTATAAGTTTGTTAAAAAATAATGTCAAGTGTGTCAAAAAATGATTTCATTTAATTTTTTAGCCAATTTTTTGGGAAAAAAAATGTAGCTGTTTTTATGACGTAAATGTAATTTAAAATAAAATTGGACATGGAAATTTTTGAATTTGTTAAGTTTTTGAAATATTTTTGGAATTTTGAAAAAGTTTGTATTTTTGATTTTGTAAGAACTTTTGCAATATTTTTAGAATTTCGGCAAAAGTTTTAATATTTGAAATGTAAGAATTTTTGGAATATTCTTAGAATTTTGAAAAACTTTTAATTTTTGATATTATTATAATTTTTGGAATTTTGAAAAAAATTTTCAATTTTTGATTTTGTTATAATTTTTGCAATATATTTAGAATTTTGGAAAAAGTTTGAATTTTTAAGAATCTTTGAAATATTATTGGAATTTAGGAAAAATTTAAATATTTAATTTTATTCTAATTTTTGGAATATTTTTGGAATTTTGAAAAAGTTTGATTTTATTTAATTTAACAATATTTTTGGAATTTTGATTATAATTTTCCGGCAACGTATTGATGTTTCGTGTTAGTTTTGTAATAAATTTTTAAACAGAGATAAAAAATACTTGTACTTCAACAAAGAGTTATGTTTGATATACATCGCTGCCCAAAACTAAAAACCATGTCCTCATAAAAGTTTTTTGCCGAAAACTATATACAAATCCTTAACCCAGACCGAAGTCTTGATATCTCAGAGCTGTGAGATTTCAGCCCCTCCATATTTTTATAAATTAGATTTAAGAAAAAATTAAAATTGTATAGATTCAAATTATCTTAAACATCTATCGTTGTAACCGACATTTTAATTGCCTCGACTGTATTTTGTTTATTATTTTATTTGTTTATAAATAAAAACCAAAACAAATACAAAATCGAAGAGAATACACAAATTAAACTATACATTTCATAGACGTCAAAATGAAGATCAAAGCAGATATTGCGAATTATAAATTAAAAATTGTACTAGATTGTAATGAGCAATGAGTTGATTTGATCTATTTAAATTTGCGCGGATAATTATGAAGTTAAGTGAGAATTTCAGAACGAGTTAAATCACGAAGATTACGAAGGGAAATTTTCCTCTATTCAACATTGAAATTAATTAAAAATCATTCTATTCATTTGGTGATTTCGAACCTATATCTCAAAGGGGATTAAGATATTGGCGATTTTGGTAAATCTATATATATAAAATTGAAAGTATGTATGTTTGTCGTTTATGCATTAATAAAGCATTCATCCGATCATCCTGAAACTTTGGGAAGTTGTTGTGTACACTTGCGCATAGGTAACAGGCTTTTTTTTTTTGAATGGAACCCCAGGGCCATTATAATTATCTTAAGGGGTTCTGCCTAAATGTTGATAATAATTTAATTTGATTTTTCTTTAAATATCGTTTTATACGGTTAGATTCCTTTGATCAATTTTTTTTGTTGAACATAATTTAATGAAATTGAAAAACGAAAGTATAATCTGAATCAATTAGATTTGTATATCAAAACTATATGTATTTGAATTAAACACATAATGATGTTACAAATTTTATCATCTACCTATGGATGTGACAAAGCCACGCACTATAGTACCTGCTATTGCTATTGCGTATACTACTGAGTACTGACAATGGCAGTAAGATGTAACGACTACTCTTGGTCTAGCACATTTTGTTGCGGATAGCGTCAGTGGCTGGGCCGTTCGTTGACCAAGAGCCTAAGTAGCCTATTACACAAAAACATATGTGCTGTTAAATAAATACCCAACTTGCCTACTTGCTATTCCTACTTATACCTGCGTCATCTCCTCTACAGACCACCCTTAATATTTTAATGATTCATGCTGAAAATTTAATAGTAATTAAAGAAGTAAAATATGACGCCAACGTTCATTTTAACAATTTATTAAATTATAAGAGGAATAAATTTGATTCTTTAAATTTAGAATTCTACAAAAAGAATTGGCTTTCAATATTTAAATTTACTTTAAATTAAAAGTTATTTAACTAGAAGTTATTTAAAGTTATTTGAATAAGTTATTTATTTAAGAAAGTTATTTAAAAGTCATTTAAACAAGTTATTTATTTAAGAAAGTTAGTTAAAAGTTATTTAAATAAGTTATTTATTTAAGAAAGTTATTCAAAAATTATTTAATAAAGAAATAAATAGCAATAAAAAAAATTACCTGACCTTTCCAAGCGCTTAAAGTGGTTCAGCGTAACCTAATAAATAACCTAAATCAAAACAAATTCTAAACAAAATATACATAAATTTGTACGATAAATTTAAAGCACAAACACAATACAAACATCCATCAATCTTTTTTATCTTCTGTTTAATGGTTCACTATTTTGTTGTTGTATGTAGTTAATAATAATAATTCTAGTTTCATCCTCCTTTGCTACTTATTTCATTTTCCTTGATTTTCCAAGATGAATTTTCAATATTACTTGCCGTTTTAAATGATCAATCAGTTTATTATCACAACCTCTCAACAAAATCAAAAACTGTAGAGTCTAGATGGCAATTACTGTTAACGTGTTGAATAATTTATAGCATTATATTTTCACTATTGGTAACAAAATATTATGTCTAACTATTTATTTCTATTGTTTTCAAATAATTTTAACTATCAGGATTATCATATTCAAGCGAAATTTAAAACCATAGTGGACCCAACTAATAAATAGGTGATAGTGCACGGATTTGGTGTATAGCACAACACAGTAACATATATTAATTATTTTTTTTTATTTAATAAAAATTGCATAAATTTGTTAGCACACTTTGCACAACTTTTTTCAACTTCAATAAATATCTTGAGTTAACTATTAGAACTCATCCACAAAATAAATTAATGATTAAGCTAACATAGAGTTCACCATAAACTCTAACAATCAAGTTAGTCTTTCAATTTTTAAATTTCACACAACTTTACTAGGTGAAAGCACAAATCCGAATCCCCTATCAAACATCTTTTTCCAAAAAGGTAAACCAAATAAAAATCCGCCAAAAACAATTTCAACTTTATCCAGTTTTACAACTTCTCCTTTTAGCAACTAAAACTCGATCATATAAATAATTGAAACCAAAAAAATGAGACAATATAATCATTAACAGACATAACGTTTTTTTACAGTCTAATTATGATTGCATTTACTGTAGGTGTAGATAAAACATTAAACATATGATCGAAATTATTAACCCTTTATGGACCATGATTTCGTTACAAAGATATCACTTATATTAAGGGGATAAGTGATTTTTTAGGGGTGCTGGCGCATGTACTTTTTTCAATCAACGATAGTACCCTTATTCTTAGTTATGGAATATTCTTTGACGATAACGCTCTATTTTTTTTAAAATAAAATGTGTTGGGTAGTAGGAATTACAATGTGTGCCACAACAATACATAAAAACCTTTTAAGAAAATGGTCCCATAACAACATGCTTTCTAAGGTGTTGATGGACGTAATTTTTTTTTTAAAGAATGAACTTTTTGCTTTCTCGAACAAATGAGCTTCCATATAATTATTATATATGCTAGCTTGAGGTAAACAATGCGTTATATGATCTTGGTATATGCTTCTAGCACTAAGATAATTAGGAACCTAATTATAGCTTTGATCCTGCAAATTTGAAAAAAAAAGTATATTGTTTTTATTTCCTCCATCCTATCATGAAATATTGTCCTATGTCATACATTATTATGTGAAAGGATTTATTATTAAGTTTTCCATTCTTTAAGAAGAAAATATATAAAAAAAAGAAATTTGCGTCCATCAACGTCTTAAAAAGAATTATGTTGTAGAACCTAGGTCTTAAAAGGTTTTTATGTGTTGTTGTGACACATATTGTAATTCAAAATATGTCACATATTTTGAAATTACACAAACCTTTTTGAACTTCGGTGAAAAAGATGATGATCAATGTCATTGAAGCTACAATTTGGAGTGGAAAAATCTCAGAGGAAGATGTAGTGTTGCCATGACAGACAGGCCACATTTTTCAATGATCCCAACAGATTCAAACGTTTAGTTTCCAGTGCAACTCGCTTTTACAATTACCATTAACAAAGCACATGAACAGTTACTGTAAGTATGTGGACTAGATTTGGAGAATCCGTTCTTCTCACATGGAAAACTGAATGTGGCTGGCGCGTTAGGAAAACCTTCTGATTTATTCGTGTACGCACCAGATGGAAAAACAAAAAATATAGTGTACAATAAATATAAATATAGTGTACCCACAAGTACTCGAATAAATAAATAGAATTAAAACGACATTTTGAAATTCGTTCCATATAAAAATAAATAAGTTGCAATAAAAAAATGACACAATGTAAATTGAATGTTATCTTTACGAGTTTTCTCGAGTTTTCATTCTTTTATGAGATAGCGGCAATATGCGACCGATGGTAAATAAACAAAACTTTTACGCTATTTGGTGTAAAAAATAAAATTTTGAGAGATTTTGTGAGTGATTAAGAACAAAGTAATGCACTTGAATTTTGCAATTTGGCAGCATTTTTCATTTTCTCTCAGAAAAACTTCTTTAGAACAGTTTTCGTGTGTTTCGTGTCGGGTACAAATACAATGCATGAGCACTGTGAACATGAAACTATTTTTGTTCTGTATAATGTTCTATATAGAGATAAGTGATGACACACCTTCTAATAATTCAAAAAGTCATTTAAATTTTGTTATAGCTTACTCGAAAACTTATTTGACCGCCAATTTTTCATATATCCGAACTGATGAGCTAAAGTACTGATTATTTTTCATTCATATTTTTAAAATTAGAAATTACGCTATCATTTCTCATTACCACTTTTTGAAATCATTGCTACTATGTCAACAAAATGTCTGTGCACAAACTTTAGTTATAAGCGTAGCAAAGCACGCCGGGTCCTGCTAGTATTTAATAAAAAGAAGTTGTGAAATTTATATAAATAATTATAAAATGTAAAAGTAGGGAAATTAATTTACGCAAATAAAACATATGATCCGGCTCGAGGGACCATATGTTTAATTTGCCTAAAAATTTTGTATAAATTTCAGATTCACTTTCAAGAATGCGAATAATATTGGGAAAATAATTTTGTAAATCACGTAAATGAAATATAAGAAGAACTCCACTCGTATTATTTTGTAGATTTTGGAAGTGGGATCACCATACTACTAGCACATTGCGTTCATTTGTTATGAGTTGATTATTTTCATTTTTGATCGCTATAGATCTAGAATGGAAATCTTTTGTCAGATGCCGATTTTTTGTTGATTTTCAGCAGCACTGGTGCTCAAAACATTCGGTGGTCGTTTCCTAACTGTCAGTGCTGCAGGTATAACGATTCATTTAAGAGTTTGTCCCTTTTCATGTACCTTTAATAGCATCTCTTCCGTAAATTGGTTTCCAGGTTGGTTTAAATATTTTCTTGTGATGGAAGGAAGAGCTGAAAAAAACTATATAATAGCTCAGTCAGCTACGCAAAAGCCGTTATTATTACTGATAAAGTACAAGCTGTTAGTGCCAATTTGTGTTTCAAGTTCGTTGTGTGCTTATACTATCGTTCGGAGATACTAATGATGACTTCTTCGAAATCGAGGCAGAATAGCTCTTTCTTTTAAGGAAAGCCATGATTTTTAATGAACTGGCATGTATACTAATAAGTCCAAGCCCACTGCAAGTTCTTCTCCGTTTTGATGACCGCAACAGTAAAAAAAGTATCTTTTCGCTGTTTTACAGTGGAATCCTAGCCATCTTTGATCTTGCAAAGCCACCAGGATGTATCCCTCGGCTTAGTTTGTGAGTTTTTGAAAATCGCCTGTTTTTTTAAACTTAGCACGTTTTTTGTTTTGATTTCGAAGTCGTAGTCCGGAAACAATGGCCAAAACCTTTCTTGTAATGTGGCCAATGTACAGACTTTATAACAAATAGATTTACGGAAAAGGAGGTTAGCTCTCCATGTGAATGGGTCACGCTTAGATTTTGAGGTTTTTAGAAAAGCATTAGATCATGAGAGCCGCTTGATCTAAGGCAGACGTCCGCTCTAAACCACCTCTATCATGAACTCTTGAGTTTTTTTAATGAAAAACTGTGTGTAATAGTAATTATAATTTGTGTCACAACAACAAATAGATATATTTTCCAAACCAAAGCCCATAACATCCGTTCTGAGGTGTTGATGGTCGTTTTCTTTACACCTTTATTGATTGAAGCCACTTGAGACTTCAGGTAAATCAGGATTCAATTGATACGCAGTTCGTACAAAGAAGTTCTTTTGCACTCTCTCACAATGACAGTGAGCCTTGTTGGCGCCAAGAACTTGCCGTGATATCGAGCGTAATCGATTATACGCATAATTTTCTCTGCCCTTTTCAACGACCAAACTCGTTACTCAGAACTTTTAACAATAGGATTTAAATTAAACACAAAAACTTACACTTGCTAGCATATCATATGTAAATTCTAGTAATAACATTCGTAAACACCACACAAACCCATCAACGATTTTTAATTTTATAAAAAAAAATTCTAACGAAATGCATTTTAATGTTTAATTGAAATTTTTAAGTCTGATAAAACCAGACAGTTATTTAGGATTTAAAATTTGTTGTTTGTATTTTATTTTTATTTTTGTTTAATGTTTTGTATCTGGTTTAATTTAGAATGAGTGAATTCAATTCCATAGCGAATTTTAATTTGTTCAGTTGTTTTATAAATCAGAATAACAAAAGTTTAATTTTGTAAAATAATGTACAGTAGAGAATTTAAAAATGAGGTGGAACCTATATGGAGTGGGAAATTCTGCTTCCGTTTCATAAATTCGTAAATTAAAAAAAATATATTAATTATATTTATAGAGAACGGAGAGCTTTTGAGTTACTATAAAATGTTTTTGTTGTTCGAGAATTATAATCACGTTTATTTAAAAAAAAGCATTAAATATTGATTATCATTCCTATTTTATTAAGCATGAGGCATTAATGATCAATACCAATTTGATTTTAGTAATGGATCAAACACCAAACCCAAAATAAAGTACTGCTATTAATCCATGTTATGTCCTAGACTTAATAGATAACGCTGAATTTTCAATAATGTCTTAAAAATTAGCTGGTTCAATTTTGTTTTTAAAGTGGAGAACACTTGCTAATTCCTTTCCTTCCTTCATTTTTAGTATCGATTTTTGGCTTATTTTTAGTTATTCTACGAAAACGTTTTTACCGTTGACTTATAAAATTGACACTAAAAATAAATTAAAATAATTGTGATGTTAAGTCGATCGTCCAAAAACAAATTTTTATCTCGTTGCTGGTCGAGTTGGTTAAATGGTTAACCATAAACTCTGATCAGGAGGACGCTGGTTCGATTCACGAACCGACCGGAATTGAGATAAAACATATGTAACGGATCTTTCACTTTTCAAAGCAATTTTTTATTCTATTCAATTCCTAGTGACATATAATTCTAAACTACATAATGGTTAGATTAGAACCATTGCTATCGTATAGATAAAAATCTAAACCAATTCCAATCATGTTGCAATAGAAAATAGCGATCACCATTGCCTTTTTCAAATTTGAGCGGACTATGCAAGCAAAGTTTAACAAAACCAACCATTTTGTCTTTACTCTATACCATTAGAAAGCAAAACGGGTTGTTACGATCGGCCCTATTTCGATTCTTGCTCTAAATTAAGAATCAAAACCATCTACAAAACAACTAATAAATATTACCCTTTTCTATCCTTACTCTATATCAATATAAAACGCAAAATAACAAAAGAAAATCAATTTATTATTTTATTAATAATAATAATTATTGAACCTACCTTAATAATAATAAATTGGTCGAACGGTAGTTAAAATTTATTCAATGTTAAATTGTAGTCTTAGGTTTTTGTGTTGGTATGTTTGTTTATTTTTTGTGATATGAATAGAAATAGCGTTATTAGAAATCTTGTTTTTCATAGAGAAAAAAATATGATTATGATCTTGTTAATTTTTCTCATTTAGCTGGAATTGTATATTGAAATCATGTGATGGGAATGGTGAATGATTGGATGTAAAGACAACTAATATATATTTGAAAAGAAACAAAGAATAGAAAATCCTCGTCAACAAAACAATCGATCAATCTGTTCGATCCATTAATATGAAATTCTGATCAAAGAGTATCAAGTTGTACTGTATTGTGCCATAAGTATTGAAATAGACATTATTTATAAAGTTTTGTGTATTAAGATTTCAATTGGTAACAGTTTTTATAAGCAAACAAATAAAATCAAGTTAAAAATTTTTGATTTTTTATAAATAACGTTTTTTGTGTTTTTAAATTTGGGCGTGTTAGTTTCAGAAAGCGGCTTCGAAGAAAGTGAAATCGGAACGAAACCGGAAAGTGGAACATTGTTTTACCATACCGATTGTAAAAAAAAGATAAATCCATAATGGCTGAAAGAATTGTAAAGTATGATTATGAATTGGATTTAAGATATTGTGCTCGAAACACGTGAAAAAGTATGAGCTCGAAACACGTGTTCAAAATTTCTTCGCATTAATTTCTTAATCAGCGCATACAAATTTAATCCGTTCTCAATATTTGAATGTGAAAGATTTATTTCAACGGAAAACATATATGTACGAAGTTTTTATGCGGCATCAAGCGATGATTTAGAAGAGCATCTGCATTGAATTCAATTAAAAACTAAACTCCAAGCTTCCTTGGTGGAGTCTGCGTACGGTTCAGCGTGTATCATTTAACTTTAATTTTCAAATTGAAACGCCCAGGCTTTACAATATTTTTATAACAAATGTGCTTTTTATCTCTTATTTTGTTTTCATTTTCTCTATCCTATCATAAAGTATTGGTCTATGTCATATTTTATATTTGATAGGATTTATTGTTTAGTTATTCCTTCTAAAAAAATATAAAAAAATAAATATATGCGTACATCAACCATTTAGAACGCATGTTGTTGTGGGACCTTGGTCTTAAAGGTTTAATCTGTTGTTGTGACACATATTGCAATTCCTACTACACCACACAATCTACAAAAAAAAAAAGAGACCGATATGATAGGATAAACAAAATAATAATAAAATAAAAGAGGAGACAAGCAAGTTTTTTGCAGAAACAAAATTAAAATGAGGTTGCCAAAAATCAAGGGAGTGGCAAATTCCTTGATCATGTGATGTTTTGTCATTCTCAATGATTAAAACCCAGATAAATAGCAACACGAAAACTCGTTTCTAAGAGCATGCAATAGCGTGGCATCATCAAGGGAAATATCATAATTATATAAGATTCAGGATGCAACCGTTGACTGAATACAGGTTATCTGCCAGCACCCCTAAGATTAGAGCCCCTGGCCAGTGATATTTGCTTGCAATTTCCAGAGGTATGTAATATTTCACGTTAACTCGTATGTTAAAATCAGGGACTGGAGTATGCGTGGTTGTTAGCCATAGATCAAACATCCCTCAAAGGTCCCTCCATGCGGGCAATTTTGATAGAAATATGCATATATTTTGTAACGAAAATTTTAAATTTAGTACCACGGCAAAAAACATGGAAACGATTTCATTTCAGTGTGGATGGAATATTATCACAAGGATGTGGTTTGCAGGGAAACAGATGTCAGTCAAAAAGGTTAGAGCCTATGGAGCCTATGGAAATTCAACCAAACTACTGTTAGAACTGTTAAAGGTTTAATTTTTCAGAATAACTTACTACTTTTGTATCCAAAAATATATCCTTCATTCCAAATCCTATCGCAATATATCAACATTAAAATATTTAAATCAAATCTCAAAATGTATAACAAAATCAATTAATACCTTTTATCCTATTTCCGTTTTAATAAATAATTCGAAGGCGTAAAGTCCATGTAACATTAAAACAACATAAAAGAAGAAAATTAATCCTTTTTGCTGTATTTCTTCCATTTATTCGTGTATAAATTTTTTCTACTTTTTTTTTGACTTTCTGTCAAAAATTTAAACACAAAATCTACTTTTTTATTCGCCTATATATTAAAGTGTTGCTTTATTACTGTGATTTGCGGCTTTAAAGTATCACTTTTCAACTATTTATTTTGTCGTCATAGCTACGTCCAAAAAAGTAAAACGCATTTGTATTTGTTTAAATTCTATGAAAAATAAATTTTTTTATCAAAGCAACCCGCAAATTCAAAATTTCATTATCCAATTAAAATAGTTGTTATCATTTGTTGTCATAGAATTTGGAAAAAATAATAAATATTTTTTCAAAGGTTACTTGTTCCACATTTTTTTATTTTAAAATTTATGAAAATTTATAATTTTAATTTAGAATAAACAACTTTTCTTAAAATATTTTGCTTGCGGCGAATAAAAAATAGTATATGATGCACGGACGTAAGCTATTTTGGACTTAATGTGGGTGCAAATCTCGGCTAGCGCCTCGATTTGCAAACTCCACATCCGTCCAAAATCTTTAGCTTTACGTCCTAGCATCATAATGTACTATTATATGTATATTATTATTTCTGTTTTCTGGCGACCCTTTTTCTTTTCATTATTTTTGTTCTGGATTTTCGTTAAACATTTAACAATTCAAGAAAAATGTATTAGCGGTATTACAGCTACAATGGGTACTTACTCATATCTTTGTGATACAATTTTCAAATTGAAGCGGTTTGAATCTGATTGTAAATGAGCAAAATGATTTTAATTTACAAAAAACTATCTCAAAGGGTATTGAAAATTTGGTATTATCTGTTATCCGTCGCTTCGTATATTACGCATATTCGTAAATGCTTTCCTCTCTAGCCTCATATGAAAGTAAAAATCGTAACAAAAATAATTTTTTTAGCTTTTTTTTCTTGTTAAAATGAACATAATGTGTTGCTTTTTAGCTTTTAAAAGCACTTTACGATTTTTATTTTATTTCACAATCATTTTTTTTTATCGTATTTGTGTCGGAAAAAGAAAAAACCTTTTCACGTAATCCTTTATAAGTTTTGTCCTTTTTCGCTTTACTTAAAACACTGAAAATCCCATGAGATGTTTTTTTTGCTCCGTATAATATTCGTCTTCAAAATGTTTGTTTGTTGTTATTCACTTTGTCTCTACTCTCATTTTCTATTATTTTTCACTTACAAAATAAAAGAAAATTGTTTTTTATCACGGGAAATAGTGATGTATTATCGAATATTATGTGTGTTTGTGTTCACATATAAATTTCCTTTTATACATCTGACAAAACAAACAAATAGAAAGAATTGGAGTTATAGGTAGATATAATATTTTTTGTTTTTATATATTTAAATATGTGATTTATCATGACATTATGGTCATGATAAGGGTGATTTTTTTAACGTGGGAAAAAGTATGAGAAATCTTGTTTAAAAAGTGTTAAGCTTTACTAGTATTTCATTTTATCTTTAAACATGCCTAAAATATAGTAAATAATATCAAAACACAAAATGTCAAAGGTAACTAATGAATCTTTAGATATGAACATTATCTGAAAATGAAAAAAGTGTTTACTTTCTTAATGTTTGCTTGATATTTTATGGTGCTCATACAGGAGGTGAAAATATTATTTGATATTCAGTATTGAATTTTATATATAAAATGAACTCTCTGGCATAATCATGCTCTAATTTTTTTGAAATATTATCAATTCCTTTTGACAAATAACATACATTTGGCTAGTTAAGAAAAAGAATATTTACTCAGAAATACTCAGGAAAATCAAGGAAAAGCTGGTTTAAATTTTTTGAGATCATAAACAAGTGTTTAAATTATTTTCATATGAAGATATTTCGGTTATTAAGGATTTTTTGTAAATACCTAAAGGAATCAACAGCATATTTAGATTTCTCACATTAAACTTTTCACTTTATTACAGAAACACTTCTCTTCTATAGTGTGGTGTTAGGATTTGGATATATAGACAACATATAACCCTGAGCTTAATATCTGAGATTTAACCATTGAAGAAGATGGTGCGTCACACGATCAAGGCATGTGTCACTAGTTGGATTATTGGCAACCAGTGTTGATGGCGTATAATACTTGAAGTTTAATTCACATTTTTCTACGTGTATTACACTAAGTAATATGCTTAAACATCTTTTAAAGCTTAATACGTAGAAATTTTTTTTTTTTTTTTTTTTTTTTTTTTTTTTTTTTTTTTTAAGGCGTTCATGCTCCGTTGCCAGGTTGATCAGCTTTGAATATTCACCACGGTCATTCGCAACAGCGACATAATTACCATGGCAGCCGATTTTTTTAAGGTCGTTTATTACGTCAGTCTCCCATTGTAGTCGTGGTCTACCTCGCGGTCGCCCACTCCCTGGGGTACTAACGTACATTTTTCTAATCATTCCAGACTGTGAATCGGCTCGTAGAAAATGCCCAAACCAAGCAATCCTATTAGAACGGATACAACCTATTATATCAGGACCCTCAAGAAGGTCTCTGATCTCAAAATTATACCGGGTTCTATACTCTCCGTCGTCTGTCTTAAGTGGACCAAAAATGTAGCGTAGGATCTTACGCTCAAATACAGATAAATGCGATTCGTCATTTTGTGTAAGGGGCCACGTTTGTGACCCATACATCACAACCGGTCTAATCAATGTCTTGTATAACTTGAGTTTGGTGTTAGTTGATACATACGGTGATCCAAGAAGAGGTTTAATTGAGTAGAAAGTTCGATTACCTGCAGCGATTCGAGCTTTTATATCTGTAAGTATGCTGTTGTTTGAGTCAAGCATTGATCCCAAATATTTAAAAGATTCAACTACCTCAATTCGTTCATCGCCGCACATCAAATCTTTCTTCTCAGCCTCCCTTGAAACATTCATATGTTTGGTTTTATTGTAGTTAATTTGCAGACCAATTTTTCTAGCACCACTCTCAAGCGACTTGAAAGCCTCACTCATAACAGCTTCACTTCGGCCGAGGATGACAACATCATCAGCGTAAGCAATCATCTGTACTGAGTTTATTGACCAGATATTGTTATTAGTCGGTAGTTTCTTTTGACGGCAAACATATTCCAAGGCTAAATTAAAAAGTATAGGAGAGATAGCATCACCTTGTCTTAAACCGGAGTCGACTTTAAAAAACTTTGATATTTCGTTCTCTACTCGTACACAGCATTGAGAGTTCTGTACTGTCATTTTGCATAGTGATACCAGTTTACCAGGAATTCAAATTGACACCAGAGCAGACCATAGAGTCTCTCGTTCGAGAGAGTCATAGGCCTGCCTGAAATCAATGAAAAGTTGGTGCACAGGTTTGTTGAAGTCTCGACACAGTCTCGTTCTCGACACTTTTCCAAAATCATCCTTATCGAGAAAAGTGCATCGGTGGTACCTCGGCCCCGCCGGAAACCACACTGATATTCTCCAAACAGTTGTTCAGCAAAAGGATTGATTTTGGATAGCAAAATGTAAGAAAAGATTTTATATACTGTGCAAAGGAGAGCGATTCCTCTGTAGTTTGCACATTGTAGGCGATTACCTTTTTTATGGATTGGTATCAGCATAGCTGTGTTCCAGTCCTGTGGCATGGTTTCAGTCCTCCAGATCATTTGAACAAGTTCAAACAATCTTAAGGATAGAGTTTCGCCACCATGTACAATCATTTCGGATGTTATATCGTCGATACCAGGTGCTTTATTGCGTTTTAATTTAGACAGCACCGCTTCGAATTCCTCTTTGGTTGGTTCGTCTATATGTACCTTTGACGCACGAATAAGCTTTGCTCGTCGCCCGACTTGTTGCTGGTCACTTAAGTTGAGAAGATTCTCAAAATAAGCGGCCCAAGTATCTAAAATAGTTTTAAGGTCTACTTGTAGCTCCCCATCTTCGTTTTGAATAGCAGTCGATCTAGTTTGAGGGCCCTTCTTTAAGGTTTTAACCTGTTGAAAGAAGTTACGCGATTGATGTTCCTTATTGAAGCTTTCAATCTCCTCACACTGTCTCTTCCACCATTCTCTCTTCGTTCGTCTACATAGCTTCGTAACGGCTTGTCTTGCCAGTTTATAGTTCTCCTTCGTGGACCTGGTGTTGCGTCCTTGTAGACACTTCAGATAGCAATCTCTTTTGTATTGAATAGCGTCAAGGCATGCTTGATCCATCCATGGCTTCTGGGAGTGGTTCTGTGGTCGTCCAAGTATTCCCTCAGCTGCGCTTAAAACAGCATCTTTGAGCAAATACCATGACTTATCGACGTCTCCATTAATGGTTTCTGATTTCTCGAATGTTTCGGCAATATGGATTTGATATCTCTCTTCTGTTTCAGCATTCTTTAATGATGAGATGTTAAAACGTTTCCGTTGATTGAATTTTGGAAGTGGAACCTTATCGTTGCACATACAAGGAAGTGGTCACTTCCAATGTATGCACCTCTAAAGGATCGCACATCCAGAACGCTTGAAAAGAAACGTGCTGTTACTAGCACGTGATCAATTTGATTTCGAGTGTTTCCATTCGGTGAGACCCAAGTCTGCTTATGAATCGATCGATGCGGAAAGAACGCACTGGCAATTCTCATTGATAATGCGAACTCAGTCATTCTCTCACCATTATCATTCGAATTCAAATGCAAGCTGTTGGGACCCACCACATTTCCATAAGAGATATCTCTTCCAACCTGTCCATTAAAGTCACCAAGAACCATAATGAAGTCGCGTGTTGGTGTTTGTTTCATAACCTCTTCCAGTGCTATGTAGAAATTATCCTTCTCGTCGACGGTTTTAGCTTCAGTTGGTGCATGCACGGCAATAAGAGAAATATTGTTATATGTACCGCGTACACGTAGGTAGCAGATCCTCTCACTGACCGGGATGAATTTCATCACGGCTTCTTGAATGCGTGCACCAACAAGAAAGCCAGTACCAAATTCTCTTCGAGAAGGATGACCACTACAGTATAGAGAGTGACTATCCAAATCTTGTTTTCCGATTAACGGCTGTCTAATTTCTTGTAGAGCAATAATATCCATCCTATACCTCTCAGCCTCTGTTTCTAGACTTATAAGAGCATCAGGAGCGCTCAGGCTGTGCACGTTCCACGTTCCGATTCGGTAGTCTGGTCCTTTTTCACGTCCAGGTAAAATTCTGTTGTTGTATCCGGGTCTTTTTTTCTCTTTCTGATAACCAAATTTAACATATTAGTTTTTTTCCGGGGTTAGAGTGTTAACCTTAGGCCCAACCCAAATTGTCGTGAATGGGTCCGTTCTGCATATTAAGGTCAACAGAAACAACCTTTTTTACACGTTTATATAGCAAGCCGCTTGATTCAAGACAGACGCCCGCTCCAAGCCGCCCCTGACATGGAGAACAGACGCTTGAGTCGCATTGATTGTAGAGCGCCAATTCGCCGTGATGTAGCGTCATTGACTAAGCAGTTTTTACTCTGATTGTCTCCAATACACCAACCTAATTCTGTCAGTATTACCCAGGAAGCACGGCGTGGACGTCGAATTTCGGATTTCGCTACCCGTACCCCTAATACGTAGAAAATACATTCTTATAAATATTTAGAGTTTAGTTTTTAATATTGCTGCTGTAGGTATAGTTCGACCATTTTTCGATAAAACTTAATCATTTTTGAAATAAAACTTTTTTTATTAACAATGTAAGTTTAATTAAATAAAATTCTCTTCCGAATCATCATCGTAATTATCACTTTCATTAGATTATTTTAAGCGACTTATAAATTTCACATATCTGTTTTGATTGCGACAATTCCTATTGGTTTATTATTTTAATGTGAACCATCCCCATTTTCGAAAAAATTTATTCCACTTCAGCTGATGTTGCAACAATAAGTTCTAATTATTTGGATTACTAGGGTAGCTTACCAACAAAATTCCCAGTCCTTTAGACAGTTACTAAACCATCAGTTTACTAAACCTCCTCCTTTTACTTTTCAATTGTTCAACTCTAGTCCATTAGCTCGCAATATTTATAGTCCGCTGTTACAATGTTTATTCATTTTTAGAAATCTCATCAAGTCGTAGTACTTTTTTATTTCAAATATTAATTTTTATTACCATATATAAAAAAATAATTTATATGTTATAAAATTAACTAAATTAGTTGTTTTGGTTAATTAACTTAATTTTTTCAGGTAATTTTTGTTATTTATTATTTAATTTTTTTAAATTTTAATCTGCCAATAAAATGAAATGCTAATCAAACATAAAAATTGGCAGATTACCCAACCGAAATGTCGATGACAGATATCACAGTAAAAAGAGTATAATACTCGATATTGTGGCGTATAATACGTATAAAACGTAAAATATGTATAAAACGTATAAAACCCAGTTAACAACCCGATTTTAGTTTTTTTCGTGCAAATTTTCTAAAAAATTTGCTGTTGACCTCATTTTTTTAATTTCATTCTTATTGTCTTTATCATATCATGAAATATTTCCCTTTGTCGTATTTTATTATGGGATAGAATTTATTGTTTAGTTATCTATTCTTTTAAAAAAACATTAAAAAATTCCGTCCATCAAAGGTTAGAACGTTGTTATAGGGTTTTCAAGGTTTTAAAGTTTTGTTATGACCCAATACAATAAGTACATATTAAAAGTTTTTAGAATAAAACAGACGCATCCACTAGTTTCATTAAAAACAATTGTATTTTATTAATATATTTTATATATTTATTTTTCTTTTAAAAATAAATATATTTCGTTTGTATCTACCTTTCATGTCCCTGTATCTGTGTTAAGATTTAATAATTTAAAATCAAAACATAATTGTAATTGCAATTACAAAAAAAAAAATAATATTAAACTTAATTAAAAATTATTAATCACGTAGAATTATGCCCAACAACCTAGTTAATTATGGAGCTTTACAAACAACAATTTTTTTCACTTGAAAACCAACCAAAAACCAATTTCCATTCCTGAATTTTACTTTCAAAGAACGTAACCGAACAATGGAAAAGAAAATTCATTGTTGACATTTTTTAAACGTTAAAATAGTTATATCATTATTTCATTACAAAGCTCTTTATATTTGAAGTTTCTTATTGTTATAAATTTAATTCAAGTATTTCACTTTACTATTATATTTTAATTTTTAAGAGTAAAAAATATATTATAAATTATTAAAATAAAAGAAAATTGAAAAAAAAATGAATTATTTTGTTTTTTCTTTGATCAACATAGCAGGATAATAAACATAATTGAGTACAGAATTAGCTATCGTGAAAGCACTCAACAAAAATTTATTTTGAGAAGATAGAACAGAAGAAGTTGAACAAAAATTATTTAGTATAGTCTTGGTAAATAGGAAAATATAATTTGCGAGGTCTTTTTTATTAATTTAATTTTTTTTTTGAGATTGGTTAATATTTTATTTATATATTAAATACAGTCAAGTTGTCAAAGTGATGTTGTATTATTAATCAGTTATGTGTTTTAATTTAATTTAATTAACGTTTATTTATAAAAATTCGGTGAACGAAATGTTGGGTAAATGAAATTCTTTAAATTCAATGCAAATATAATATGTCAAGATTGCCAGTTTTAATAAATCTCTAACATCATTCTGGCGAAATTATAATTTACTAGACTCCTTTCACTCCAATCCCCTAAATTTGAGAAAGACTAGATGTAGGAAAATATATAGATGTTTATTAAAATATAAAACTCAAAGAAAGTCCATCAAACATAGATATGAATCTTAAACTCGTAGCCTAGAGAAATTCAATATAGTAAAAGTTGGTTTAGGTACCACCTAGTAAAGCTACGGGCTAATCGAATAACTTGGTACCAACTAAGTTTGGTGACCCATTGCTTAGTTTATTTAACTAGTCCACATCAAACAGATCAATTTGATCTATGGGTGTGACAAATCTGCGTACTCTAGGAGAAAAAATCAACCGGTTAGAGTAATAGTTTTGGATAATTAGTTAGTCTACTCCCAATCTAGTTAGAGAGCTCCTTGGTAATGCAGTGTCAGTCTTTGTTCAAAGAAATTTTTGTAACTGTATATAGCGTTGTATGATAAAGTAGTGTAACATTACATGGCTATTCACAAGATTTTGTTGTGCTTCAATATTTTTAAAACTAGTTTTATGCTTTGTTGCACACATAGCTCTCACACCTTGCTTTTATCTTCGGAAACATCCTACAGCCGTCCAAGGTTTTTAATTAAAACTAACCAACAAAAAAAATCATGTGAGAGCACTACTGAAATTTAACAATTTTGAGTCTTCTACCGATGCAAGGTCACTAATTTCTAACTTTAGCGTACGTAACAATTAACACAAAAACATAATAATAATAAAGCATAGACACTCATATACACTGCTTCTGTGCGCCAAGAATCAAACATATTTTGATAAAATCCTTTCCGTTTTTGGATGAATGCTGGATATATAACCGTAGGTGGTGGTTGTAGATTGTGTTGGACCTCTAATTATCTCAGATTGTACTGTTCTTGAATTTCACCTTTGGTTCAATTTGTATTTAACTAGTCATGCATTTACCTACTAAAGGCCATAAATTTAATTTTAATATCAATAATTTGTCTGCTTTCTTTCTTTGCTGGTTCAAATTTCACTTCTTTCACCTTTTTTAGCTTTCATAGCTTTTGTTAATCAATTTTATTGCGTGTTGCAATTTTACAAATTAGTTGCAGCGTCTTAGTTTCTTATAAAAACAAACAGACATTTATTTTATTTAATGATTATCAACAAACTGTTTATATGTGTTGTTATGGTTTTCCATATTATTCACTGTTTGTGTGCTTTTGTCACTTTTGAATTAAAATGCAATATTTAAAAATATACTTTTACTGTTTATTGTTAATTTTATTTTATTAATAATAATATAAACTTCCTTATAGTAACAATTTGGATTTTATTTTTTTTATTTATTTTATAGAATATCGATTTCGACTTACGTCATCCTCAGTTCTTAAATTATTATTACAATTTTGCTTAAACTATTACTTATATACTATTTCAACTGCTAGTTTTTATTATTATGTCATATATTTTGTTAGTTTTAGTGTTGATTTTATTTTTTTAAAGTGTTGTTATTGTTTTTATGTTTTTAGAAATAGAAATATTTCTTCCAATCTATCTAGATGTTGTCCTTTTCTTTTTTTATGTAATACGGTTAAATTTGTGTTGATATTGGTGTATTTGTGTTTTTCTATTTTTAAATGTTGGGCATATCTGGATTTTGGATCGCTTCTGTTAATTTCATTGGTGTGCTCAATAAATCTTTTTCTGAAGGACCGCCCCGTCTGGCCTATATAAAATTTCCTGCAGTCGTCACAGGTAAGCTTATAAACACCTGTGTCTAAGGTTTGGGTTTTTTTAGTTTTTAGGTAGTTTTCTATTTTATTTTTGTTTTTGTAAGGTGCAATATATCCATATTTTTTAAAAGTTTTTTGCATTATTTTGAATGTTTTTTTATTGTATGTTACGCCTACGTATTTTTTACCTGCTAAGTTTTCTTCATTCTTCAACGTTGTTGGGTTCGCTTTTTTTTTGTTTTTTTATTTACTATTTAATGTGTCAATCATTTCATTTTTACTATCTATGTATTTTATGTTGTTTAGTTCATCTTGATAATTTTCAGCATTCATTGGTATATTGTTCAATCTATTAATCATGTGGTTGTAGGCAGTGTAGCCCATAATGGTTTACAATTAGGGAAATTAAACAAATTATTCATCAGACAACCCTAACATTCACAATTCCAAAAATTCCAAAAAACTTTTATCAATTTTCTTCTTTTTTTGAGATGCCAAATTAATTGATTTATAAACTCGAGATTAAAAGGATCGCAATTAATTTGGTTAAATTAAAAATAAAACGAGTTGTGTTAAGTAAAATTAATAAAGTTTTTAAAAGTTGGATTTAAATAATATGTAAAGTAAATTTAGATTGGAATATAAAGTTACACAATTACCGTGAAACAAAAATATTTATATGTGTTGTGTTTTGTTTGTAACGCTGGCTTTCTCAACGTAACTATTGCCGTAAGAATTATTTGTGAACGACATTACAAGTTTGAATTTCATTAATAAATGCAACTATATTAAAACAAAGCAAGTCTGAAAAATCATTAAAATAAAATTCAATCTCAGTTTAAAATATAAATATTAAACATTTTGTTTATCGAATTTTTAAGTAGTTTTTACCGTGCTATCTGTAAACAAAAAAATTGAAATTTTGGCTCATAATTTGCAGCTACGAATTTACCAATTATAATAAAATTTGCTTCGTCGGAGTATTATCAAAATACTTAATATATATACCCAGGAGTATTTGTATTCGATTTCATTTTTGGACTTTTAACGTGATAGTAGTATACTAGACTACCAAAATTAATAAACGAAAGCAGATTCAACTATTCAACTAAGAAAACCAATTTTTGTATCACGGTGGAGCTATGAATTATTTTTTAAAATTTTTATTCATATTTTGTGTTTTTTGTATGGGAACCCCCCTAAGGGTTGAAGATGGGGTGTTGATGATTTCGGGTGTAATATTACGATTAAAAAAATATTAGAGCAAATCAGATTAGAAATCTGTGAACTATTGATAAATCAATTCGCTAAAAAGTTCTTAATAATAAAACGTCTCAAATAATGAATGGAAATTTCCTTATGGATTTGTATATTATTAGTCAAGAGAAAATAAAATTTCTTAATCTACTTCCAATGAATCTGTGTTGACTAGATTCAGATAAATCAACCAAATAAGAGTTTTGTCGATAATTAGTTTAGTTTATTTGTGTCTTATTTTCTTAAGTTCTTTATTGATTTTAAATTGTTTACTACCTACATTTACAGGAGATTGGCCTTAGAGAACTAGGTGATGTCAGAAGACCAGATAAGGTCGTTGACCCAGATGAGTTGATATGTTAAGAACTTTTGATTTGTATTATTGAAATGTTTTTAGTTTTATTTTAAAATTTCAACTTTTTTTTTTTTTTTTATTGGAGGGCCTTGAGACTTACAGTTCAAGTAGCACTGCGACCTGAAGGTCTATTGTGCTTACCCTGATTTTGTTTCTTAGTCAGTCGTCGTCTGTGCCGTTACTGGTTGTATTCTGTCATCCAAGTTGAGACTTTTAATAAAATTAATTAGCTCAATTGAAGTGACGTTTTGTGGTAATGGAAGTGTTAGTCTTCTTTGACCAAGTTGGTTGTATCTGTGCCCAGAGAGTTCAGGACAGCTGCAGATGACATGTTCCATCGTTTCCGCATCCGAGTAGCAGAATCTGCACCTGTCGGAAACAACAAGGCCTATTTTGTTAAGATGGTGGTTTAAAGGACCATGTACAGTAACGCACCACGTTAAAATTCTTAGAGACTCTCTGTTTAAGTCGATTGTTTTTAAGGGTGAAACAGGGAGGTTACCTATAAACTTCTTGGAGTGTACTAGTCCCTCTCTGCTTCTTCATAATTTAGCATTTTGTTCTTGTGCCATTGTTTGGATTGTGCTTTTGAGCGAACTCTTGGCCATTCCAAAGCATAGTTCCGGTCCAACAAATTTTTTATTGGCACCTTGCTTTGCTAAAGCGTCAGCGATAGCATTTCCTTGTATTCCTGTGTGGCTAGGTGCCCACACAAGTGTTACTATGTTATTGTACGAGATTTTTAATAAATTTTGGTAGCATTCCCATACCAGTTTTAAATCAAAGCGCGTAGATTTTAGTGCCAAGAGTGCTGCTTGGCTGTCAGAGATAATATATTTCAATATTTTGGTATTTTCTTTCAGCACATAGCAAAGCGCAACTGCTAATGGCAAAAATTTCGACTTGAAATATGGTTGTTGTGGTGCCTAAGGCAACCGTTTGTTTTGTTCTAGGACCAAACACTCCTGCTCCCGTGCCCATGTTGGTTTGAGAACCATCTATGTACCAGATGCTGGCGTTATGTGGCAGTGACCGTATGTAGTTTTTAATAAGATCTCTGGCCAATATCTTGACATCAAAGTGCCTGTCTAAATCTATTGTTTTTGGCATACAATCCGAAATATGGTATGTATGCAGTTCAGCTTTTAATTTAGTAACGATTTTAAGGTTTTTTTAGATTGCCTGGCTTAAAGCCTTCTGTGAACTGCAGTCTATGAACGCTCAACACCGCTACAGATTTAACATGTAGGTGCAATGGAGAAAGCTTTAGAAGAATCTCCATTGCTGACGTTGGCGTGGTTTTGAAAGCACCTGTGGCACTAAGACACACAAGCCTTTGTATTTTTGTAAACATATTTTGAACAGTTATTTGGCGCGTTTTAGGCCACCAAACTAAAGCTGCATATGCTAGAATTGGTTTTATAATACTTTGGTGTAAGCAAAGTATCATTTTTGGGCTAAGACCCCATGTTTTCCCAAACAGGTTTCTGCATGTGAAGAAAACTTTGTTTGCCTTATCAGAGATATATTTCAGGTGTGGGTTCCAAGTTAGTTTGCTATCCAGGATCACACCTAAATATCCAACCTCTTTTGATGTTTGTATTGGATCGCCGTTTAGAACAGGAGAAACGAAATTGAAGTTTCTCCTGTTTGTGAAAACGACAATGCTTGTTTTTTTGGGGATTGATCGACAGTCCCAATCTGTTGCACCACTTTGATACAATATTAAGAGCTATCTGGGTTCGACCAGCGACAATGGAGTCATGTTTTCCTCTAACCATAACTGCCAAGTCGTCGGCATAGCCTACAGTGTTGAAGCCGGAATCATTTAGCTTAGTGAGGAGATCATCAGCCACCATTAGCCAAAGCAGCGGAGAGAGCACGCCCCCTTGCGGGCAGCCTCTAGATGCAGTAACAGTCACTGAATAATCACCTAGTGTAGCCGTTATCTTCCGACTCTGTAGCATCTTGATAATCCACGCAATGATAGGCGGATTTATATTTTTCTTTGTGGCCATTTCGATGATAGCATTGAAGTGGACATTTTCAAAGGCTCATTGTATGTCCATAAATGTACATGCAAGTGCATCCTTATAGTTTAAGGTGCTCTCAATTTCTTTCACCATTTTGTGTAACGCCGTTTCAGTAGATTTCCCAGTCTGATAGACGTGCTAGAGTTGAGAGGGTTTTGTTTGAGACATACATGACGGATGTGATAGTCCAACATCTTTTCCATTGTTTTTAATAGAAAAGATGTGAGACTTATGGGTCTGTAGGGTTTGGCTTCATTAGGTTTTTTTCCTGGCTTAGGTATAAAAACAACTCTGGTTTCTCGCCATATCTGAGGAATGTAAGCAAGGTGAAAGCTTGCTTTGAACAAACGCATGAGATATGAAAGAATGATTGTTAGACCCTTTTGCAGAAAAACCGGAAAAATTCCATCACCTCCCGGAGATTTATACGGACCGAAGGATTCTATAGCCCTTCTCGCTTTGTTGGGGGTGAAAATTGTGTTGGCTAAATGAACTGCAGTACTTTTAGTTGCAGGATCTAGAAGATGTACGTCTTCGATGGCATTATCTTCCGTGCTCCATTCTATTGAGCCCGGAAAGTGGGTTGGAAGTAAAGTATCTAGTGTCTCATTGCAGCTGGTGGTATACGTACCATTTGGTTTGCAGATTGAGCCTAGAGGGTTTGTGTGATCAGACGACATCAATTTTTGGAGTCGAGCTGCAGCAGGCAGATTATCTATCGTATTGCAGAGCTCTTTCCAGCTATTTCTTTTTGATTGTCTGAGTTCTATATTATAATTGGTTAGAGCTACTCGGTACTCTATCCAATCATTTGTTGTTTTTGCTCTGTTAAAGAGCTTACGAACTTTATTCCTTTTCCTCATATCGATCAAAGTAACGGTTGCAAGAAGACGTTGTTTAATTTTGCTGCTGTCAATTTTTTTTTATTTACAATTTTTATCGAATTTAATTTTTTTATTTCAAATTATTATTTTAAATTATTATTTTAGAATAATTTTTTAATTTTTAGGGATACAATACATATTAATAATTTTTCTTTTTGTTTTGTAGGTAAGGATTTTCTAAAACAAAATATTGAAAAGAAAACAATAAGTGAAAGAAAATTATAAGGGATAGGATAGGAAATACTTGTATTTTGCAAAAAAAATTAGAAGAAAAAATTAAATCAGATAAGTTTTTCTTATCATTCAAATTTTTATTTTATTTATTTTTATGTAGAATTGTAGTTATTTTATTAGTTTCGTTGGTAGTTTTCTTGTGGTCTTGTTGACTCAATAAAAGGTTTTAAGTACACTTTATGTAAAGTTTCCTGTCTTTGAGTTACATCTTGTTTTGATGTTTCTAAAATAATATTTTGTTTACAATTTCATAATTTTAATTGTCGATTTTAACAGTGAACCTAGACTTAGATTTAGGTTGTCCAGCTGTTGAAGTAGTCAATTTCAATTTCAGTTTGTTTGTTTTCGCATTACTGTGGTTTTCGTATGTATGTTTTTCATTGATATTTCTCTATGAATTAAAATGGCAAAATTATCTATTAGCTATGCGAACATAAGAGGATTGAATATAAACCTTAATTCAGTCCATCTTTTTCTTGAAACTATGAAACCTGATATTTTGTTTTTAACGGAAACGATTATCAGTGCGCGTGCTGTGACCTTAGATAAAAATAGATACCTTTGTCCCAATTATGAACTTGAATCCTCTTTCTACATTAAGCATGGAGTTTGTGCTTATATTAGGGATACTATACCATATGTGAGATTAAATAAATTTGAATTAAATGCAAAATGTCACAATATGGTGTCACTAAAAATTAGTTGCCCAAGTCAAACGCTGTTTGTCTTTGGACTTTACCGTTCACCTAATTCACCTGAGAACTCTAATTTTTTTCATGACTTATCTGAGAAGATAGATAGGTTGGTTGAGTATCCTAATGCAAAGTTTATAGTTCTTGGAGATTTTAATGTCCACAATAAAGAATGGCTTACACACAGCTCTAAAACTGACGAGGTTGGTAGACAGGCTGAGTTGTTTGCTCTTTATCACAATTTTACTCAAATAATAGACCAGCCAACCAGAGTTCCTGACATTCCTGGTCAAAGTAGTAATTTACTTGATTTATTTTTGACAAACGATCCATATCTGGTTCAATTCCAAAATTCCAAAACAATTTAAAGCGAATCCTCGCAATGTTGGGATTACAAAGCTGCGGATTGGCAAGGACTTAAAAGTTTTTTTAGATGTTTTCCTTGGAAACGCTATTGCCTTACCGGCCAAGACCCAGACATAGCTGCATCAAATTTTTCTGAAACTGTAATTGATGGTATGCACAGATTTATTCCTAATAAATTGATCATTCCAAAAACTGATCTATGGTTTTCTAGTAAATGCAAAAAAGCTATAAAAGTTAAAAAAAAGGCTTTTCGAAAGTTTAATCAAAACAAAACCGATGAAAACCTTAGACAGTACCGTAAAGAGAGAAATTTATGTCGTAAGTTAATAGATGAAGAGAAACATCTATTTAATAGGAAAAAAGCATCTAAATTCGCAGAACATCCGACTGGTTCACGCAATTTCTATAAAGCCGCAAAGGCTGTCCAAAGCAACTTTTGTAAATCTTCCCTACCGCCTCTTGTTAATAGAGATGTCCCTATCATTGATCCAAAAGAGAAAGCTAATTTGCTTGGGCATTATTTCTCTTTAAATTCTACTTTAAAAGAACCTAATTTCCAACCTAAACCTATTTCTAAAGTTTCTTATAAAATGAGGCGGATAATTTTTCGGAAAAACATTGTTCGAAAAATGCTTTTGAAAATCAATACTAACAAGGCAACAGGCCCTGATTTTATTCCTCCAATTATACTTAAAACATTTGCTAGGGAGCTAGCACCAATCCTCACTAAAATCTTCTATTTGTCATATAAGAAAGGAATTTTTCCTGAAATTTGGAAAATGGCTAGTGTACAGCCAGTTTCAAAAAAGGGCAGTAAAACTGATCCTACGAATTACAGACCCATTTCAATTTTATCGGTAGTTGCTAAAATTTTTGAGAAATATGTCAATTTTAATTTAATGAGCTTCTTAGAGTCTTCCAAATTAATTAATGAGAGACAATATGGATTTCGAAAAGGAAGAGCGACGGGAGATTTGCTGTCTTTTGTCACTCATATCTGGAACAAGTCGCTTGAAAACTTTGGAGAAACATTCGGTGTTGCTCTTGATATTTCCAAGGCATTTGACAAAGTTTGGCATAACAACCTTATATGCAAATTGAGATCCTATGGTTTAGACGAGCAGCTTATATCTTGGACACAGAGCTTTATATCTGATAGAAAATTTCGGGTCAATGTTGACGGTGTGTCATCGAATACTTTTTCAACTAATGCAGGAGTTCCTCAGGGTTCCGCTTTGTCACCAACTCTTTTTCTTATCTATATTAATGATTTGTTGGACTCAACGGTTCATCCTATACATAGTTTTGCTGATGATAGCACGCTTCATGCGTCTCATGAAGCACCTAAACTATATACACCCTTAGCGCTTAGTGAGTGTAGGTCAAAATTGATAGATTCCCTTAACACTGATCTTAAAACAATTATGGATTGGGGTATTGCTAACAGTGTTGAATTCAATACAAGCAAAACACAGGTTTGTCATTTTTCTAGGATAACGACACCCAATCCTTTTCCATTAACGTTTGGCCCCAAAAATCTTTTAGAGAATGAGTCTGTCAGACTTCTAGGAGTTGAGATTGAAAATAATATGAAGTGGAATTCTCATATTTTTAATCTGGCTAAGAATGCTGTTCAAAAGTTAGGATTTTTAGGGCGATGTCGTAAGTTTTTCGATAGCGAACAACTTCTTTTAGTTTATAAATCTTTTATACGTCCCTGCATGGAATACTGTTCTCACATATGGGGTGGAGCTTACTTGAGTAGTCTCAACTGCCTTGATTCTGTACAGCGTAGAGCTATTAAACTCATTGGTAACCCAAGTCTTACTAACGGTCTTGATTCCTTGCAGCACAGAAGAAATGTTGCTGATTTGACTATATTTTATAAATATATTATGGATGAACGAGCTTCTGAAGAGATCAAATCGATTTTACCTAAATTAGCAAACCTTTCGCGTCACACCAGAGCAAACGTAGCAGCGCATCCCTTTACAGTTCAAATAATTAGGTGTAGAACTGTAGCCTTCCAATGTGACTTTTTCAACAGAGTCTCTCATCTTTGGAATGCCTTACCTTCCTGGGTTTTCCCTGATGAATTTAATCCTCAAGGCTTTAAAGTTAACGTTCATAAATTTCTCAGAGAATCTTAATTTGCATTCCATTCTTATCCCTAGTTGGCATGGTATCTTCAGATATTCAGAGACGTTAATTTATAATTTATTATAATTAACACTAAACATGCCTAACTTTGAATAAAAAAATAAAAAAAAAAAAAAGTTACCTTTCCACCAAGGTACATCTCTGCATCTTTTGGATTGAGTTATTGGAGTATTAAGGTTGTATGTCTCAGTGATAATTTCTTGCAAATTATTTGCTGCAGAGTTGAGCTCAAATGTAGAGTTGATACTGCCGCAACTATTTACATTATCATGAAGATACGTTGGTAAAGTTCCCAGTTGGTTTTCCTCGGGTTTCTAAAGTACTGGATGCTCCTTGGGTAGTGTTCTATGTTGAAACATATATAAGCATGATCAGACATAGAATCTTCCTTCGAAACATGCCAGTTCTTAATATGGCTAGTAGCGTTTATGTTAGTTAAAGTAAGGTCAAGGACCTCGCCTCTGATTGCGGTTCTAAAGGTAGGCTCACTACTTTGTTTGCAATAAACATATTGTTTGTATACAAAAATTGAAGCAGACGCTCGCTTTTTGTGTTAATGTTGCTACTTCCCCACACGGTGTGATGAGCGTTAGCATCACACGCTATTATGAGGTTATAGTGGTTATTGTTGCAATACTTGATGAGTTTCTCTATTAACTGAGGCCATTTCTGATCTGTGCAGATTAATCTGAACGCAACTTAATTTAGGTACTAGAGATTTTTGTCTATATCGTACAGGTGTTCTGTCTGACTTAGAGTAAGCTGTTGAATCATACATTACCCTAGAGTCAGACATGGTGTGTGTACTATCCGAATTAGGGTAAGCTGATAAATCAGGCATGGTCCTAGAGTCAGACATGGCATGTGTGCTGTCTGGTTTAGGATATGCTGATAAATCAGGCATGATCCTACAGTAGGACATGGTGCACAGTTTTGTTGTTAGTTTATGTGATGCGTTTGGAGAAGCATCGCTCTCATATAAAACTTTATTGTTTTCCATACAATATTTATGGAGAAAATAGGGAGGTACATTGGTCAACCACAACAGAGCCCTGTGCTGTGGTAAGGCTATTGAAATTAGAGGGCGCCCGGTATCCAGAGTTCCGTACTAGTAATCAAGCACCCCCTTGACCAGGCTAAGCTTTCAGCGTACGTGTCTACCTTAGCTTTGGGTTTTGGACTCGATCTTGGCTTCGATTCTCACCGAGGACCTAACGGCATGGGTGACCCTACCGTTGTAGCTCCTAAGATCATTGAATCTACTGAGCCCCATCACTGCGTCAAAATGCCAAGTCCATTAGATTGGGGAATTTTCAACTTAGCTTTGAAAACATAAGGTTTGCAAGTTTTAAAAAAATTTGTTTTTAGATATAATTTACACTGCTTGCTGTTGACATTTGGCGTTAGTATTCAAATAAAATTATGTATCCCCCTTGTTACTTTACGCAATATAACCTTAGAAGTTATTTAATAAAAAGCACACAGTTAATATTTCGGTTTGTTACACCATTTACAAGAGTTATCTTTATTATCTAGAGTGTTAAAAAAAATTCTGCCTACAGTTTAATTTCGTCAGTTATCAAATCAGCGCTGCTTAAGGAATGGTGGCTTGAAAATCACTCCCTGAAACCTTGGACGAATCAAACATGTCTTGACGTCAGCGAGTACTAAACAGATTACTGTCTTAAATGTCTTCAAAGACGAAACACCAGGTCTTCAAAGGAGAACTTTAAAGAGGCAAGGCAAATCGATACAAAGTAGAAAAATAAAGAGAAAGTGTGAAGAGATTAAAGACTTCAATAAGCAACATCAATTACTTAACTTCTTTCAACAGGTTAAAATCTAGAAGAAGAGACCTCAAACTAGATCCACAGCTATTTGAAACGAAAATGAGGAGCTATAAATAGACCTTAAAAATATTTTAGATTTTTTTTTAGATAGTAGACGAACCAACGAAAGATTTATTCACGGTGTCGCATTTTGAAGAGTATCAGTGTGTTTTGTTGGCAAAGCTGTGGTACGAGCTATGCACTTTTCTCGATAAGGATGATTTTAGAAAAATTTCGAGAGTTCAACATAACTGTCTACAAATTTTTCGTTGACTTCAAGCAGACCTACAACTCTCTCGAACGAGAACAATTTTGCGCTAGTCTAGTGTCAATAGGCATTTCTGGTAAACTGGTATCACAATGTAAAATTACAGTACATAACTCTCAATGCTATGTACGAGTAAAGAACGACATATCAAAGCTTTTAAAAGTCGACTCGACAATCTAATTTTTTTACTTTTTTTTTCAGCCTGTGTGGAATATGTGTACTGAAAAAAGAAACTGCCAACACATAAAGCATAAGAAAACCGAATAGACGTGTAAATGTAATGAATTGCTGATATCGAAGGTCTTGAGTGATTTCATTCTACAAAGGTTTAATAAAGCGTTCATCAACGCTTCAGAGCGTATGTTGTTGTTGGACCTAGGTTTTAAAAGATAGTTATGTGTTGTTATGACACACATGTAATTCGTATTATTCAAAACTTTCTGTTTAAAACAAAATATCTAAATGGATTATTTTTCATGTGTTCCAAAGTGCTTTTTCAACTTTCAATTATAATAAGTGGATTTGGTTATTTGACAGCCTGTTATTTGACAGCTTTGTTAGAACGTTTGCTTAAGTTTTGTTTATTTATAAGATCAGTAGATCTATAATATCACGGTCTGTACAACATCTACTCTCCGAAACACACATAAGGATATTAGATATTAGATAACAATAATTGATCAAATAAGTTTCTAATTGTGTAACTTGTTAATTATATTTAATTTAACTTTTTCTTTTTAGTTATTTTAATTATGACCGTTTTGGTGGTCCAAAATTTATGAGTGAAACTCATATGATGGTATCGAACCCAGATCAGTGGATAGAACCAATGGCCGATGCTGGTGATGATCAATATACTTTTCATGTTCAACCGGTTCAAACAATTGTTGCAGAAGTTCCAAGGAAAGTTAAAGAAGCTGGAATGAAGGTTTTAGATTTAAAACCATGCAATTAATTGTTAAAGTTTTTAACTTCGACAATACTTGTACAGTATTCTTCTAAGTATGCGAGTTGTACAATATAATATTACACGCCTTGCTAAGTCTTTGAATTGTAAACAAAATTTAACTAAGTTTACCATATTCGAACGAATCTAGTTTAAGATTATGTAAAGTAGAAATTGATAAGCAAGGATTAGTGTATCTTTTAACAATTAGAAAAAACTAATCTTAAGAAAATACATACCAGTGTTAAGCTGGTTTATAAACGTTTTATCTAAATTGAAGTAATATTTTAATAATTCAAAACCAAATATAAATTTCAATTAAAATTCCAAATGAATTTAATTAAAATTTCAATTATATCTAACACAAATACGTTTATTGTTATCCGAAAAGAAAATACAACTTAATTAATTTCAATAATAAAATAAAAATAATAATAAATTTTCTAATAATAATGAAATCCACCCAAAATTGTATAAAAAAAAGGAAAACGAACGATAATCCCTAATCTTTTACACGAAAATCTTTTGTTTCACATCTTTATATACGTAGAAAAACATAGTCAGACATTTAGTT
>OY856187.1:2251670-2451670 GCA_963693315.1 Diogma glabrata | reverse complement strand
ATAGTATCTAATCTACTAGGCCTGTTGGTATTCCAATCCTATTCTAAAACTTTTGATGGGCAGCTAGCTGAAGTACAAAACAGAATTCTATATATGTACCAGTGGCGGATTAAGAGTTCAGTGGGCCCTAGTGCGGGTAAATTTTTGGGGGCCCTTTATCCTCATTTTCCAAAATTGATTACTAAATAAAACGGTCATCAGCTTCGAAAAAAACCCTAGTAAATGAAAGTATTTTCAAAAATTCATTTTTGATGATTTAAAACTGCAAGTCTGAAATCAGAACTGCGAAAAACGATAACAATTACACCCTTAAAAAATCTCTGAAATAGAGTATATACAATGTGTATCATGAATTGATTCTCTAGTTCAAACGATACTCTTGCAGCAGTTTTTAACTATGGGTTCCATTGTTTTCTCAGATTCTCAAATAAATAATTCCAAATAAAATTTTCGATTTCTCTATTTTGCAATCTAAAAGCAATAATCTATTCGAATATTTTAAATATATATTATATAATTTATAAAATAAATAAATAAAAAACAAAAGTTTTAATTCCGAACTTCCGAGAGTGATGAAACTCTGGGCTCGAATCACAATGGCAACTTTCTTGGAGCTCTTGAACTTTTGGCTAAATTTGATCCTTTCTTAAAAGAGCATAGTGATAAATTTGGCAACAAAGGAAAAGGTATGCGACATCTGAAGCAAACTTAATGAAATGATAAAAGTGATTGTTATTGGGATATTTTTATGAAGAACGTCGTACCTCTCAAGCACAATATGTGACGAATTTATTACCACCATGGGGCAAGAAATCAAAAATCGTATTGCAGCCGACGTCATTGACGCAGTTTATTATTCGATTAGTGTTAACTCTACTTTGGATGTAAGTCATTCGAATGAATTGGCTTTTTGCATTCGATATGTAAAAGATGGTAAAATCAATGAACGATTAGTTTCTTTTATTCCAATTGAGGGTCAAACATAAGAGTATCTTTTTGGCATCGTTTAAAAATTCCTCGAAGAAAACAAAATTGACATACAAAATTGCAGAGACAGTCATATGACAACGCAAACAATATGGCCGGAATTAGTGGCGGTTTTCAAGCGTTGATTCGATTGTTGTAAGGAATGTTGTAAAGATTGTTTGTAAAGATTTTTGATTATTTTTTTCATTTCTATGAAATTAGGCTCGATGTCAATACTGTTACCGTTACCGTTCTCAGCTGAACGATAACTTTTCAAAATAACATATCAATAACATATTTACATCGAGAGTAGCGCTTCCAAAATTTCCGTTTTGCCAATACTGACAAAGTTTCTCACGTTACCGGTGTAGTACCGATACCCTAGAAAATAGAATAACTAAAACACTTTTTTTAGAAAAGTTATTGAAATAAATATAAACAAAATATTTAAATTAGACTTTAGTCAGATTTATTTTATTTCAATTAGTAAAAAGAATACTTTTAATTATTATTTTCAGTAAAAAACACACAAACAATTTTATAAAGATTAGTGTTGCAATAAACTTTTAATAGAATTTCAATAAATATTCTTCTATCTATCTTCTTCTATCTTCTATCTCCTTCTATATAAATAAAAATGTAAATGTTCGTTTGTTCAAAATAGGTAATCTCCTTAAGTACTGGATCGATTCCTTTGAAATTTGGACGATTAGTTGCATTTCAATAAAGGCGGGGTTTTACATGATTTTTTTAGCTGTATATGTTTCATAACATAGGCTGTCAACAAGTACAAGTTTCTCACCTGTTGTATTCTCAATTAACTCAATATTATGGTCGAGTTTCACTTCATGCTTAATTTGATCGATTAATTTTGTATAGTGATCAGCCCTTAGATTATTTTGTGTCCTCTTTTCGGTAGGACTGTCCTCCTTTGGAGCAAGGTCCTCCGTCCTCATTTACTATAAAGATGTCCTCCTCTTCATTCGTTTTATTTATTTTATCAATGAATTTTATTTTTAAATTAAAACATGCTTCTCTGTCGGAAGAGTAAAACGTATTGCTTTCGTGTTTAATGAATTTTATTTTCTCACAAATTTGCAATGCTCATTGCTCGCTCGCATTGTAAACTTTTGATCGAAAATAAACTAGTTCATTAAACACCTCAACAATAAAGTACTATTATACAGTAAGTTTCTTAGGTGCCTTTGCGTGTCAAAACATAGATGCAATGAAAAATGCTGGAAAATATGGTCGAAAATTCACTGAGTTTCATTTTTATAGAAAACTCACAAATACAACAAAAATTAAACGAGATTGGCTAATCTATTCACCGTCATCCGAAGCAGTTTTTTGTTTTGTATGCCGTTTATTTGGTGATTTGAATGGAAAATCGCAAGCATTTTCTTTAAAAAGATTCAATAATTGGAATAATTCATCACATTTCAAAGCACGAAGAGTCTAAGTATCACATGACCAATAATTTTACATACAAAATGCGTATCAAGAATGAACTTACTTTCGAGAAATCTTTTAATAATACAACTAAAATTGCATCACGAGGACTTGCTTTTCGTGGTCACGATGAAATTTTAGGATCAAAACACAATGGAAACTTTCTTGGATCTCTTGAATTATTGGCTAAATTTGATCACTTTTTACAAGAACATATTTCTCGTTTTGGCAATAAAGGAAAATGTACACTCTTTTCATGTAACATTGACAAATGATTTTTTTTTATTATTCGGAATATTTTTAGGAAAAGCATCGTATCTTTCAAGCACAATTTGTGAAGAATTCATCTCTATCATGGCAAAACATGTTAAAAATCACATTGTTTCGGAAATTATAGAGTCTCGATATTATTCGTTTAGTGTCGATTCCACTCAGGATGTGCGCCATACAGACCAGTTGTCTTTTTGTGTTCGATATGTTAAAAGTAATACCATTTGTGAACGATTTATTTCATTTATTGAAATCGAAGGTCATACATCGAATTATATTTTTGACATCATTATGAAATTCCACATTGAAAACGAAATAAACATTGATAATTGTAGAGGCCAGTTATATGACAACGCTTACAATATGGCAGGTATTTATGGTGGCCTACGATTGATTCGTCAAACAAATGAAACAGCAATTTTTGTCCCTTGCTCTGCTCATTCAATAAATTTAGTCGGTAAATATAGTGTTTCTGGCAATACTGCTGCAACTAAGTTTTTTGATATGGTTGAAAAACTTTATGGATTTTTCGTATATTCCCCTTTTCGATGGAATCGATTACAAGAACAATTAACCGAAAATAGCGAATACATGTTAAAGAGAGCAACTGGAACGAGATGGTCAGCTAGATACGAATCAGTTCACGCTTTACATGCTTGTTATTTAAAAGTGTTGCATGTTTTAAAATCTTTCCTACATAAGGAAAGCTTCAGTGATGATAACAAAGCAGTGGTAACAGGTTTGATAAAAAAAACTATGTCAATTCGAAAATATTTTGATGCTTGTCCTCTGGAAAAGTGTACTAACCAAGCTTAATTTTGTGAATCGAGCATTACAAAAATCTAATTTAACTGTCTCGGTGACAAAAAACTGTTTGATTTAATATTTACAGATTTGGAAAAAAAAGATTACAACAAAATTTTTGTTGATGCCTGTCAGCTTTTAAATTCTGTTTCATCTAATATTCAAACCGCAAATAATATTCAAACTGGCTGAACGTCACAAACACTTTGTCTAGAGGAACAAAAGGACCACCTTGAAAAATCGTTGTTCATGCCAATTATAAAGGCTTTTCTTTTTAATCTGAGAGAGCGTGCTAAAGGTTATGAAGATCTAGATAGTACTCGTTTTTGATGCATCTAAATTTAATGAGTGTTGAAGAGATTGCTAATTCTTGCAGAACAATAACCACAAAATACCCAAAAGATCTCAATGCAAATCAATTGATTGACGAATGTCAATTTGCCAAAAATTATTTCACATTTGATAATTTAAATTATGAATCGATGTACAAAACAATGTTCAATAATAATCTTTCCACCACTTTTCCGAATATCGATATTTTATTACGAATATTTTTATGCATGTTTGTCGATAATGTTATAGGCGAACGATCATATTCAAAACTGAAGTTAATCAAAAGTTATTTGCGTAATACTATGAGTAATGACTAATGATCGTCTGAACGATTTATCCATTCTTTCTATTGACAATGAAATTTTGGACGAAATTAAATTCGATGAAATTATAGACACTTAAATACAGAAAAAATGTCATTTTAATGATATATATATTTCAAACTTGTCTGGTTTTAGTTTCTTTTTTGCTTATGCTTGGGGCCCCTGAATCGCGGGGCCCTGGTGCGGTTGTCTTAAAACTTGTATGATAATCCACCACTGATATGTACTATTAGTAAAAAACAACAACATTTCCCGGCACATAGAGATTAGCTATTATGCAACACATATCCAATAAAAAAAGTCCAAGCGGCACGTATATCCGCTAGAAATAGGTAGATTTCGAGATCAGACAGTTTTGTGTGCCAGTAGAATCTGATGTATCAGATTAGTTTAAACAACACAAACTAATTTAAAACAGATATCGAACAAATTTTAAAAAGAAAATTAGCTACATATAGGCAAAACTAAATCTATCCTATTTTGCAACAAAAAAATATCAAATCTACCACAGAACATGTGTGTGACAATTTATGACACAAGCCTACGCTATATCATATGTCGTCCAATTACTGCAAAATATCAAAATAGTTTATTTCTAAGAAAAAAAATTAATTTCTTCTATTCTAACCTTTTTATTTTTATTTTCATTGACTGTTATAAGGTTTTTGGAAATTGTAGTTATGGATTGTTGCAAACTTTTTTGTTGAAGCCAACAAGTCAAAAACTTCGAACTGCAGAGGTTTATATTTATAAGAAACGGATTAAAATGTTTCCACAGATTCTAAACTTATGAAGTTTTTAAAAATATTAGTATCCAAACGGCCGTTATAACGGATTAAAACGAATTTTTTTTCTAGTATAAAGCCCCTAGTTATTTAACCATGTGTCAGATTTTTCTGATTTACGAACTTGTCCAAGATATTAATAAAACACACATGTTTACGGAAGGTTTTTTGATCTGGCTCCACAAATGCGATCGTGAGAGTGCCGGTTGATTCAAACGCATTTGGTGTTTTACAAGCTTTTTTGTTGGAGCCGCTCACTCAGAAACCTCCAACTGCAGAGGTCTTTTTTTTTAAAGAAACTGATTAAAAAGGTTTTAAAAATCCTAAATTTATGAAGTTTTTAAAAATATTAGAATCTAAACGGCCGTTATAACGGATCTAAAAAACAGAGTTTTTTTCTAGGTTAAAGCCTCTAGTTTCTTAACCATGTGTCGGATTTGGCTGATTTACAAACTTGTCCAAGATATTAATAAAACGCACATTTTAAGAAAAGGTTTTTTGATCTGGCTTTACAAATGGGACCGTGAGAGTGCCGGTTGTTTCAAAAAAAAATTTTTTTTTGCAAATTTTTTTGTTGGAGCCGCTCACTCTGGAACCTCTAACTAAAGAGGTCTATTTTTAAAACAAACTGATAAAAAGGATTTCAAAAATTTTAAATTCATTAACTTTTTTAAAATATTAGTATCCAAACGGCCGTTATGACGGTTTTAAAAAATCAATTGTTTTTAGAAAAAAGGCTCTAGTTCCTAAACCACGTGTCGGATTTTGCTGATTCACGAACTTGTCCGAGATATCAATAGAACACATACGTACAGAAATTTTTTTTGATCTCCCTCAACAAATGCGACCGTGAGAGTGCCGGTCGTTTTCGTCATATCTCATATCGTGTATATATATATTTATATATATATATATATATATATATATATATATATATATATATATATATATATATATATATATATATATATATATATATATATATATATATATATATATATATATATATATATATATATATATATATATATATATATATATATATATATATATATATATATATATATATATATATATATATATATATATATATATATATATATATATATATATATATATATATATATATATATATATATATATATATATATATATATATATATATATATATATATATATATATATATATATATATATATATATATATATATATATATATATATATATATATATATATATATATATATATATATATATAAATTTTTTTTTTTAATTTCGAAATTCCGAGATGAAGCCCATTGCAATAGGTAGATTTTTATATGAAATCTACCTAAAAATATAACAGACCCAAATATGTAATGGGGGTCAATTGCAATTTTATCAGTTTTATCTAACTGGAAATGTAATTGGTCTTCAATGACGATGATTTTCTTGATGGGATGATGGTTTCGGGACGTTCAGTATAGACTAATTGCTAGGTAACCAGTGCAATATGAATCCATTACGGTTTCGTTACCGTATAAATGCACAGTAAGTGAAAAGTTCTAGTTGTTTTCGGTTGAAAAAAAGTTCTGAAACGAATATATATTCTGGTTTTATAATAGATAAGTATACAACTACAAGAAACAATCCTTTTCCTTTTCAATATATTACATTGTATCTAAATTATAATTTATTCAATCCGTTTTGGGCTATTATTTCCTATAATTTTCTTTAACATTATCCATTATTTTCTTTATATATTGAACGGATCATAAACCATTTTGAATTATTTTATTTAATTCCTATTTTATTAGATTTAAATGTTACTTTTATTATGTAAGCCTCTGGTTTTATTTTATACACTTATATCATTTTAATAATAAAATAAATAAATTGTTAGCAATGAAATCAAAGATGATCAAATAATATATGATATTTAGAGATTATTCTCGAGAATTCTTTTTCTTAATATCTCCAGAATTTCTCTATAATTTTTCGATTCTCATGTCTCAAGAAATTTAATTTTATTTCTCAAGAATTTGAGAAAATTACAATAACAAATTAAAAGACAAACGAAGATCACGAATTACATGTTTTAAACCTTACAAGGCTCTTCTACAGTTAGCAAAATTCTTAAGAAATTTTACGAATTTGTGTGTCGGAAAAAATCATTGTTAGTCGGCGATTATCATTTATCTTATTAAATAAACTTTGAAAGCTTTGACGTTGTATTAGAATATTCGCAAAACTTTGTATAAACAAGCAGTATAGCGAATTTTTTTTAACAACTGTCCCAATAGAAATTATGTACTGATACGCTATTTTAGAACCGAGAAAAAGAAAGTGAGATCGTTTTTAGATTGCAAAATTCGCAAGGATAATTTGTAAACTCAAACAGAGTGTTATTTAAAAATAGTTTCTCATACCTGTACCTCAGAGGTAAACTATCGTTACTGGCATTTGGAAAATTTTACAGGAGAGCTCATTAAATTGTTGCATCGAAAACTTTGTGACATGCGTATAGCTCTACCATACATTATCAAATAGTATTAGTTACTGGCTATATCGTTATTCTGAGTAGATACGATATTTTACTATTAAAAATCACCTGCATTCAAAATCATCGATAACCTCAAAATCGAAATAACAAGGAGTTATTATTTGTTGTTTTTAACCATTTTTCGATAGATTTGAAAGTTATGTTGGGTTGAACTTTGTCATCAAATTTTCAGCAACTTCCCAGTATGGAATTGGTCTCAAATTTAAAAAACAAGTTTGATGTACCTGTCTGTACGTGTTTCTAAAAGTTTTAGACCAAAACACATAAGAAAACTGAAAAAAAAATTCAATTTTTAAATAATTTTTTCTCCATCTATAAAAGCTTCAGCATTTATATGCAAATTCATTAGATCTGAATGAGACATTTCCCGCGTTGAAATTTTTATCATATTGAGTATATCGTTATAATCGAGGAATTTATTAGATTATTCGGTGTGTGGTTCAGTTAAGGAAAATAATTAAACAATTATTTTGTAATTTTGCCGACGTTTCGCATTTGTTTGGAAGCTTCTTCAGGCCACTATTTATTGAAAATATATTTATTATAAACATTTAAAAAAATTTTAATTTGGTTAAATAAATTAAAATAATGATGGTTTGGTCTCCAACCTGTTTAAATTAATTTAAAAATAATTTATTTGAAATAAATTGAATCATTTTTTGAAACATGTAACAAAATGTTATTTGAAAAAGTTGTTAAAACAAAAAATTATTCAATTTATTTCAAATAAATTATTTTTAAAAAAAAAACAAGAAAAATATTTACTAATTCTTACATAAAACATTAATTGTCCTCGTCAGATTGATGAAATTATTTTGATTAAAACTAAACACTATAAACAGGATATTACACCTTTTTGTCATTTGTATATGGAAAAATGTTCTTAAATTGTAACTAATGAGTATAAAAGTTAAAGTATTTCATAGTTTTTTTTTGTTTAAAGCTCTCAGTCTTATATTTATAAAATTATAATTCATATTATATCAGTTAATATATGCGCTGGTTTTAGTCAAGAGAAATTTTGTAGTGTAAGCACATAAAAGAACAAAAAAATTGTGACATTCCCATACAAATTTTAGACAGTTTTTAATTCGTTTTTGTTATCTACTGTAAGCTTTTATTTACAGCAAACATTCTTTATAAGCAACCTTTACACAAGCAACATTCTATTGTGGCAACCTCTGCATTAGTAAATTTTTTGATTCCAAAATTTCTGGATAAGCAACCATGGGTTTTATTATTCATTTTAATTTTTATTATTCCGTTAAAATGTTGAAGAAAGGCAGAGTATCAATTTCTTTGAAAACAAAATTATCAATTTAAAATGAACTGCAAGACACCAACATAGATCTGCAGAAGCTACAACATCCATAAGTCGACTTTAACAAGGATAAAAATAAATTTCAAGAAAACTTGAAAGAATTCGCCTCAAAAACGTAAGTGAATCAAAAAATCAAGCGAATGAAGCCGTTAAAAAATCCTCATTTCGATGATGTACTATACGCATGGTTTTTACTACGACGGGAGCCAAACGAATTGGTTTCAAAAGAGATGCTCAAAGTAAAAGCACTAGATTTATAAAGGTCACTCAATAGACACGAAGCATTTTCAGCCAGTGATGGATGGCTCGATAAATTTAAAAATCACCATGGCATAACAATTTTGACGATATCCAGTGAAAAGCTTTCCTGCAATGCTGAGAGTGCTGCTACATTTACAAGTGATTTCAGAAGAATTATTGCAGAAAATGGGTTTTTACCAGAACAGATCTACAATTGTGACTTAACCAGTCAGGTTTACAAGGGTTTGCACAAGAAAACAAACTCTACCGTTTTTGAAAAAACTGCTGCTCGACGGAATACCCTGGAGGAAAGGGTCACTATTATGCCTTCTGTAAATGCAACAAGGACGCATAAACTCGATTTGATGATGACTGAAAAATCAAAAAATCTTCGGTGTTTTAAAAATGTAAATTTATCACTGTATTACAAGTCATCCAAAAATGCTTGGCAAACCTCTGCGGTTTTTAATGAATGGTACAACAACTTATTCATCCCTGAAGTTTCTCGTCACTTGAAAGCTAAAGGCCTACCGGTGAAGCAATTTTATTAGTGGATAAAGCCACCTGCCATGGGACGCTAACACTTTTTCCTATGATGAAAGCTTTAAGGTTATTTTTTTCCAGTTATTTAATTTTTCCAGTTATATTTGTTTGGGTAGTGAAATCCGAAATTCTACGTCCACGCCGTGCTACCTGGGTAACGCTAACAGAATTAGGTTGGTGTAGTTGAGAGGGGCAGAGTAAATACTGCTTATACTCAATGATTCTGCACCATGGCGAGTCATTGGCGCCACAAAACCAATGCAACTCAAGCGTCTGTTCTCCATGTTAGGGGCGGCTTGGAGCGGGCGTCTGTCTTGAATCAAGCGGCTCGCTATATAAACATGTAAAAAGGTTGTTTCTGGTGACCTTAAGATGCAGAACGAACCCATTCACGAAAATTTGGGATGGACGAAGGGCTAACACCCCGTTTCCGTAAAAAATTACTTGTCATGAATTCTGTACACAGGCCTCGGATTATCTCGGATTCATTATTAGAACGACCTCGGAAACTGTACCCGGACCACGATTTAAAAATGGGAACCTGGAACGTGCTAAGCCTTAGAAGACCAGGAGATCTACTAAAACTTACAAACCAAATCAATAGCTATACACTGGATATAGTGGCGTTACAAGAACTAAGATGGCCAGGGAGTGGAATCCACGTAACAGCCAAGGGATACACTCTGTATTATTGCGGTCATGAAAACGGAGGAGAATTTGGAGTTGGCTTCCTCATACATCGTCGCGTGAATCAACATGTTATCGACTTTCGCCCAATTAATATGCGGATATGCACAATGAGAATCCGTACACAAAAATTTAATGTAACGATCATCAATGTTCATGCACCTACTGAAGACAAAGCAAATGACATTAAAGACCTGTTCTTTGTAGAACTCGAAGAAGTCATCAATAACATCCCGCGGCACGATATAAAAATCGTAAATAAAACTTAAAACACATGTCGGCCCTAACAGCTTGCATCATACTAGTAACAATAACGGCTTTCGCGCAGCTGAACTGGCTATGATGTATGATCTAGTAATTTCTAGCACTTTCTTTCCTCATAAGAGAATCCACAAAGCAACGTGGAAATCAAATGATGGAAGAACTGAAAATCAAATCGATCACGTCATGATTTCTAAGAGACACTCTACACTGCTGATATGGACCCCGATCATATGCTTGTCATCTTCAAGTATAAGTGCAAATTATCATCTACATTTAATAGGCAAGCAAAAAAGACCGTGCGCTGGAATGGCGAAGCATTTAAACACCTGGAAACACTGAATAGATATCAGGAAATAATAACGCAAAGCATAGAAGAGCATGACATCCCATCTGAGATGCCATTAAACATACAAGAAGAATGGCAAACGCTTCAATCAACCATCATATCCGCAGCACAAACTACAATTGGAAAACGACCACCGAAATCACGTAACGAATGGTTTGATGACGAGTGCCGCGAAAGCATTGAGCGCAAACAAAAACTGCGAGAAAAATGGCTAACAAGAAACACCCGAAGCTCCCAAACTGATTATCTATGCGCCAGAAAAGCCTCAGCAAACCTCCTACGGAAAAAGAAACGCGAACACATGAAGAGCTGTATCGAAAACATCAACCAACATGCGGCTAATGGAAATTCGAAAGAGTGCTTTGCCAATGCGCGGAATCTGACCAAAGATTTCCACCCAAAATCTACAGCCATCAAAAATGGAAACAACGAGCTTACAACAAGTGAACGTGATGTGCTGGAAGTATGGCGATCCCACTTTCAAGACCTACTGAATAGAACGAATGAAGTTCATCCTATTCGAGCAATTGCTCCGTCAAGTGAGGAGATTTTTGTCCCTTACCCAACAATAGAAGAAGTAAAAGCTGCCATCAAAAAATTAAAAAATTGCAAATCACCAGGTATCGATGGAATCCCTGCAGAACTATATAAGAATGGAGGAGCAGCTCTGGTCTCACGTATATATGATCTGATTCTTGCAATCTGGGACCAAGAAGAACTACCTGCTGAATGGAAAACAGCTCTCATTGTTCCGCTACATAAAAAAGGTGACCGTCTAAAGTGTGCGAATTATCGTGGAATCGCACTGTTGAGCACTGCATATAAAATACTAGCTAATGTCGTACTTGCTCGGCTCATCCCGTTCGCCGAATCTATCATCGACGACTATCAGTGTGGTTTTCGTCCCAACCGTTCAACCACAGATCAATGTTTTACCTTAAGGATGATTCTGGAAAAATGTTGGGAGTACAACATCAGCATTCACCAGCTCTACGTTGATTTCAAGCAAGCATATGATAGCATCATCCGCGACAACCTCTGGTCCGCACTCATATGCCTTGGTATCCCAGAGAAACTTGTTTCTCTGTGCAAACTCACAACATCGGGATCAAATTGTAGAATAGTAGCGATAAGAAAAAGCCGCATTGAGACACAAAACTGTATATTTAACAAATCTAGTCAAATTCTTGGCTATGCAGATGATATTGTGCTTCTCGGACGTAGAACAAGCGATATCAAGGATGGTCTCTCTCAGCTTGAAAGAAATGATAAACGACTTGGATTATGCATTAACACCGGCAAGACTAAACTTTTAACAACATCCAGGAATATACCTCCCGGCAATCTGAATACTGGCGACTATGAAGTGGAACGTGTAGAAAACTTCAAATACCTCGGATCTGTAATAACATCGTCAAATGACATGCAGGCAGATATTAAAGCCCGTGTCTCAGCCGCATACAGAGTTTTCTACGCATACTCAAAACTTTTGCGATCCAAACATCTTTCGCAGTCGTGCAAACTCACACTATACAAAGCATTAATTCGACCTGTGCTTGCCTTTGGAAGCGAAAGCTGGACACTGACTTCCTCCGATTGTAGAATTCTATCAACATTCGAGAGGAAAGTCATACGAACAATTTATGGTCCATGTAAAGTTGCTGAAAATCAGTATAGAATCCGAATGAATCATGAAATCAGACAGCTTCTTGGAGGCTGCAATGTAATCGGATTCATTAAATCCAACCGGATTAGATGGTTTGGTCATGTAGAAAGGGCACCATTAGATAGAATGATTTAAAAAAACGTCCCAACAACAACCAGCTGGTGTTCGTCGAAGAGGAAGACCTAGACAACGCTGGCGTGATGACATCATCCAAGGTCTTCGTGATCTAGGATGTCGAAACTGGGGTCAACTGGTCATGAAACGAGACGATTGGAAGCTGATTGCACAGACGGCAAAATCCCTCCATGGGATGTAAACGCCAGAGAGAGAGAGAGAGAGAGAGTTATATTTGCAAGATAATAATTTCATGTAACAAAACTTTTAAAACTGCTTTTAACAAAATGTGAAATTTCCTTTTAGTTGTTTTATATATTCCTTTCTAATTTGTCAATAAATCTCCATTGGCATATAAATTTTCGCAGCACACAACATCCCAATCTGATAAATGAATAAATGATTATGACTAGATCATTTAACAATAAACACTTAATAATTAAACTAAATAATTTATACTATTTGGAAACGTTATAAATATAACTTTTATTGAATATAAATTACATATTTACTGCAGCATGAACAACAAAAAACGTGTTAACTTTATTTTTTAAGTGTCAACCTGTTATCTAGGCGTTACCAACTATATGTAAAAATTTATTAAGGCTAGTCGCCACAAACACTTTATTATAATTTTTAAGGCTAGTTCGCCACAGATATAAACGATAGGTGGCAGTATAACTTGTCAGTTCAAGAAATACAATCCAGAGGGAGCATGACACACTAGAGAGATCATATTAACCAGAACGTCAGAATATTAATGGCGAACACGTGAAACATAAATTAATATTAAGTGTGGTTTATATATATTATTAAATACTAAATAAAGAGTGTCAAAACGTTTATTAATGTTTTAATTGGTCTCCTGTATAACCCTTGATTAAACTACAATATTTAATTATTATATAATCGAATTTCAAAATTTGAAACATTGATCAAAGTACAAAAAATTGATCAAATGTAATATAAAAAATATGGAGGGGCTGAAATCTCACAGCTCTGAGATATCAAGACTTCGGTCTGGGTAAAGGATTTTGATATAGTTTTCGGCAAAAAACTTTCACGAGGATATGGTTTTTAGTTATGGGCAGCGATGTATGTCTGTAGAATTTCCTTCTTAGCTTAATGAAGAAAGATTCTTTTAGAAAATAAATATGAAATTAAATAATTTATCGAATTTATATAATATATTTATTTAACATTAATTTTGATTATATTTAAATACATTACTCGAATTTTTAATAAGAACATTACAATTTAACTGAGGTCAATCTGCCAGAAAATAAAGAAGAAAACACTTCTTTTAGAAAATAAAGATGAAATTAATGTTATAGATAAAATATTGGGGAAGTTAAAAAAAAGGCAATTGAATTGTCAAAACAATATTCTAGTGTATTTTCAGATAAAGTAGGCTGTTGTACTACATTTAAGGCAAACCTGCAATTAAAGGAGAATGCACAACCAAAATTTTGAAAGGCTCGACCTATACCATTTGCTCAGATGGATATAGTGAAGAAAGAAGTAGAACGGCTGGTAGAAGAGGGAATATGGAAGCCAGTGTCAACCTCATAATGGGCTACACCGATTTTACCAATTTCTAAGAAAGACGGTTCAGTAAGAATAGTTGGAGATTTTAAATATACTTTAAATCCTCAAATAAATGTAGAGCAATATTATATACCGCGAGCTGAAGAATTATTTCATAAATTAAGAGGAGGAAAATATTTTTCGAAAATAGATCTGTCAAATGCCTACCTACAGGTAGAATTAGATGATAATGCAAAATAACTGGTTGTGGTAAATACACCATTTGGAATGTTCCAGTATCAGCGATTGCCAATGGGGGTTTCAAGTTCTGCTGCAATTTTTCAAAGATTTTTGGAACAAGTACTAGCTGGTTTGCCAAAATGTGCAAATTATCTAGATGACATTATTATTACTGGCAAAGATTTGGAGGAACACTTACATATTTTAGAATCGGTTATCAAACGTCTAAAAGAACACGGCTTAACTGTCAAATTAGAGAAATGCCAATTTGCCCAAACTGAAGTAGAATACCTGGGGCACAAGATTAGTGAAGAAGAAATAACACCGTCAAACTCTGGTTTGGAAGCAATAAGGAAAATGCCAATACCAAAGGATTTGTCTCAACTACAGTCGTTTATGGGTAAGATAAATTATTATATTAAATTTATTGAAAATTTTTCACAGATATCTGCCCCTCTAGACGAACTGAGAAAGAAAAATGTGAAATTTGTATGGGGAACAGAACAAGATGAAGCTTACAATATACTTAAAAATAAAATAATAGATGCAACTAAATTGATTCATTTCAATGATAAATATTCTATTGTATTGGCTACAGACGCATCGTCACACGGTATTGGAACTGTTATTTCGCATATATATCCTGACAGCAGCGAACATCCAATAGCTTTCGCATCAAAAACTTTAAACGCCCATCAACAACGCTACAGTCAAATAGAGAAAGAAGCTCTGTCTATAATTTTTGGAGTAAAAAAATTTCACCAGTACTTGTATGGCCGAAAATTTCAACTCCTGACTGATCATAAGCCATTAGTTAGTCTATTTGGATTTAAAAATAAGTTACCTGCAGTAACAGCTAATAGATTAACGAGATGGGCAATTATTTTAATGGGATACAACTATGAAATAAAATACAGAAGAACAGACCTACACTGTAACGCAGATGCGTTGTCACGGTTGCCAGTAGAGTCTGATACTGCTTTCGACAGTTCAGAAGAAGTTTGTAATGAAGTATCAGAAATGTATGAAGATTATTTAAAGGAATATCCAATTACAGCAAAATATATAGAGGAACTAACTGATAATTTTGAACAAGGTAAAATATTTTATTGAATATGGTTGGCCTAATCATTTGTCTATTTTAGAATCAAAAAAACTTCAACAAGAAATTGAGCCATATTTAAAAAAACGAGACTACTTAACGCTTCATAATAGTGTCATATTATTACATTCAGATTATTGAAGTGTAATAATACCATCAAGCATTCAATCGGGAGTAATTGATATGCTTCATGAAGGTCACTGGGGCATAGTACGGATGAAACAAATGGCTAGACGCTACTGTTGGTTTCCTGGAATTGACGAAAAAATTAAAAATAAGACTCATAGCTGCGAAATATGTAATAAAGTTAGTCCAGATACTAAGCGAGAATATAACGATTGGCCAGAGTCAAAAAAACCTTGGGAGCGGCTTCATATAGATTTCGCAGGACCATACTGGGATTCTTATTGGCTGATATGTGTAGATGCTTTTTCTAAATATCCTTATGTTGTTAATTTAAAAACAATTACTTCGGAAACAACAATTAAAGCACTACGATCAATTTTTGGAATAGAAGGATTTCCAGATGTATTGGTGACAGACAATGGAACTCAGTTTTCATCAAAGGAATTCGGCGAATTTTGCTTAAAGATGAATATCAGACATCTTACAACGGCTCCTTTTCATCCTGCTTCAAATGGTAAGGCAGAAAGATTTGTTCGAACTTTTAAAATGGCAATGTCGAAATCATCATTAGAAGGACATAGCCGAGATGATGCAGGTTTAACATTCTTATGGACATATCGAACAACGCCGAGACCAACAATTAATAAATCACCATCGGAGATGCTACATGGCAGACAACCAAAAAATTTATTATCTGCTTTGTTACCAACAACTGTTGTTGTAAGTAACGCAAATCAAGTAACACCTAAGTACAAATTAAAAGATTTGGTTTGGGTTAGAAATTTTTCAAGAGGGGATAAATGGGTAAAAGAAGAGATAAGGTCAAGGCTAGGAAAAATGATGTATACAGTGGAAACTTTAAGAGGGACATGGAGAAGACATCAAAACCAAATTAAAAACCGTAGGGAAAATTCACCGCAGCAAAAACAAATCATTGCGCAGCAAGCTGAAGAAGATAGTGAGGAAATAGTTCCTAAAGAGGGTATTCAAATCGATGGCTCTTCAGCTCCGCGCCGACGTTCAGCTCGAAATAGAATACCTATAGTACGATTTGCTCCGGGAACTTGAGGACCTGTTTTCATCTTAAAAGCGGAGGAATTGTTATATTTACAATGCTTCCTGAATTACTTCATTATTTCATTATTATTGTTATATTTACAATGCTTCCTGAACTACTTCATTATTTCATTAAAAAAATAAACAGGATTTTTAACGTTGAAAGTTTACTTTGTATTGGTTTTATTTTCACTTGTCATTCGGAATTTGACCTCAGTTAAATTGTAATGTTCTTATTAAAAATTCGAGTAATTTAAATATAATCAAAATTAATGTTAAATAAATATTTTATATAAATTCGATAAATTATTTAATTTCATCTTTATTTTCTAAAAGAATCTTTCTTCATTAAGCTAAGAAGGAAATTCTACAATATCAAACATAACTCTTTGTTAAAGTACAAATATTTTTTATCTCTGTTTAAAAATTTATTACAAAACTAACACGAAACATCAATACGTTGCCGGAAAATTATAACCAAAATTCCAAAAATATTGTCAAATTAAATAAAATCAAACTTTTTCAAAATTCCAAAAATATTCCAAAAATTAAAATGAAATCAAATATTTAAACTTTTTCTAAATTCCGATAATATTCCAAAAATTCTTAAAAATTCAAACTTTTTCAAAATTTTAAAAATATTGCACAAATTATTACAAAATCAAAAGTTAAAACTTTTTTCAAAATTCCAAAAATTATAATAAAATCAAAAATTTAAAATTTTTCAAAATTCTAAAAATATTCCAAAAATTTTTACATAATCAAATATTAAAACTTTTTCCGAAATTCTAAAAATATTGCAAAAATCATTACAAAATCAAATATACAAACTTTTTAAAAATTCCAAAAATATTTCAAAAACTAAAACAAATTCAAAAATTTCCATGTCCAATTTCATTTTAAGTTACATTTACGTCATAAAAACAGCTACATTTTTTTCCAAAAAATTGGCTAAAAAATAAATGAAATCATTTTTTGACACACTTGACATTATTTTTGTGACAAACTTATAATGCAATAATCTAGTTTTTGATCTCACATACCAATCCCTACCATCAAATTTTCTCCAAATTTAATGTTCCTACTCGTAATCACTGAAAATGAACGTTTTTTAAGCCAAAAATATAAAAATTTGCTATTTTTGACACACATAAAGATTTTTTTGACACACTTCCGGTACAGTTATCGAACACAGCGTCCTTTCGGACCTGTCGCTTAGTAGTATACTTATTTTTAGAAAAAAAAACTTTTTGAAATCCCTCCAGCGGTTTTCTCTGCAGCGTAGGTAATGACGGCCGGCCGGCCTACAGACAGACATACATTTTTTTTTGCGTTTTTAGAATCAGGAGGTCCTAAAACATCGAGAAATGTCAAAAAAAGTGGGGGTCAGAATTTCACTTTAAGCTCAGGAATGTAATACTTAGGTCTTTCAGACCGAAGTAAATATAAATAGGCGCCGCCCCATCTCATGTTTAATAATAGAACTTAAAATTCAAACACTGAGTAAAGAAACATACTAAAATTTTACACTGGCTTTTTAAATAACATAATAACAATTGTAATAGTGCAATCAATTACTATATTCAGCTTTTATTATTTTATATTATAGTAGGAAAAACACTAAACCACTGAATAAAATATACCTTATTAAAATTTCTTTAAATTTCAATAGAATATTAAATTTTCTGTAAGTGATTTAATTGCTGGTTTTACTTATGATGTATTTTGCGTGTATTGCGCGTGGCCCAAGTGCATGTCCACCACGCTATAGCAGCGTCAGCTGTTGTGGCCAGAACATTCACTAAGAAACAGCTAGGACTTACGCTGATACAGGAACCCTGAATCCACAAAAACAGAGTGAGAGGCCTTGCAAACAGCGAAGCAAAGGTAATATGGGATACTAATGCAAACTCATCTAGAGCGTGCATTATGGTTAGGAAAAACATTAGTTATATTTGTCTTTCAGATTTTCTTACCAGGGACTTGGTGGCCATATCAACTACCATCGCACTCGGAGGTCTTCGCCGCCAGGTAGTGGTAGCATTGGCATACTTGGCAGGGGTCGTGATTGCGTGATGCAAATGCTCACAGCAAAACATGGGAAGTACGGATACAAATCAAAGAGGTGAGTCTCTGTTAGAATTTTTAATTAAAGAAAACCTAAGTGTGTTTAACGTCGGAAACAGGCCCACTTTTGTCACAATAGCAAGACAGGAAGTGTTAGATTTAACGGTAGGAAGTACCAATGTAAGACAGTTCATAAAGAACTGGAGAGTCTCAAATGAACCCTCCTTGTCGGATCATAGAATGATTCTGTTTGAGTTGGATAGTACGAAATAGGAATCACTCCCGGTTCGGAACCGCAGGAACACAAGGTGGGATCAATTTGAAGAGAATTTAAAAGAAGGTCTACAGTTAGAAACGGCTAGAGGGATAGTAAAACACTATGCTGCGCTGGAACAAGCTGTAGCGGAGGTAAACCTGTCAATCACCAAGCCGTTCGAAGCCAACTGCCCAATTACTAAGGTAAAAAGGCAGAAGAAAGCGTTTTGGTGGAGCAAGGAGTTATCAAAATTAAGAACCGAAGTACGGAGGCTCTTTAATAGAGCAAAACAATCTGAAAACTGGGAAGAGTATACTAGGGTGCTTACCACCTACAATAACAAAATCAGGAGGGCAAAAAGGGTCAGATTCAGAATCTTCTGTGAAAATATCTCTGCAACGCCTGTAGCGGCTAGGCCGTATAAAGCTTTGGCCAAGGACGGTGTCAAGATTAATACTTCATTGAGAAGGATGAGCAACAGAGAGCTGCTCTTCTTCTAGAAACACAATTTCCGAGAGGTATACGCGCGTGTGCAGAGGACGTGAGTAAGAAGAAAAGTACAAGGTCAAGCCCAGAGGACTGGAGGGTGGCTGCCTCACTGTTTACAGAGGATCGTATCAAGTGGGCTATAGGCACATAGGGGGAACGAGAGTGAACGAAATAGTTTAAACTCTCCTGCAGAGGGGGCAGAAGTGGCTATTACAGCACCTCCAAGGCATCTGCAGCGGCAGTCTGGCACTTAGACATATTCCAGAACCATGGAGAACGGCGGAAGTGATATTTATTCCAAAGGTAAGTAAGAAAGATGTCACCCAGCTGAAGTCTCAGAGAGCCATCAGTTTAACATCTTTCATGTTAAAAACGATGGAAAAGGTGATCGATAACCTACGAGCCAATATCTTGGTGAGATCGCCTTTGCAAGATAGTCAACATGTGTTTAGAACGGGCAGATCAACGGAAACCGCGGTGTTCCAGTTGACGAAAGAATTAGAGGAGGCAGTGGACAACAAAGAAGTTGCTGTCTGTGCCTTTTTGGACATGGAAGGAGCTTTCGATAATACTTCACATGGAGCAGTCAAGAAGGGGGAAAAAAGTTGACAGTACCACAACTGACTGGATCTGTAATATACTGAGAACTAGAGCAGCAGAAACCAAGAATGGTGATTTTAAAATCAGCCATTGCTCCACTAGGATCTGTCCACAAGGTGGGGTCTTATCACCCCTCATGTGGAGTCTGGTTGTGAATGAAATTCTGGTTGTATTAAGTAACCATGATATTAAATGTCTTGGGATGACATTGTCATTATCGCCAGAGGAAAGTTCGAAGAAACACTCTGTGATATTGTACAGAGGGGACTGAATCTGGTAGACACCTTGTGTACATCTGTGGGACTAAAACTCAATCTGGGTAAAACTACGGTTGTTCCATTCACCAAGAAAAGAAAACTCAGTATGAAGCCAATCATAACGAAAGTGGGTAAAACTTTCGGGTAAAACTTGGGCTGCAACCCCGGTATCCTAAGGTAGATGTATACCATGAAAATGAAACCAGCCATCACTTACGGAGCAGTCGCATGGAACAACAGAGCCCAACTTAAAGCTAGGCAGACAAGGCTAGAAAGTGCAGAGGCTGGCTTATATCTGCATCACGGGGCAATGAGAACCTGTCCTACCACATCAATGGAGATGTTGTTAGGACGTGTTCCACTCCACTTGCAGGTTAAGAGCGTAGCAAGGGAAACCAAACTGAGATTCAGCATGAAGAGTATGGGAAAGGGGAAAATAATCGAGTCTAAATATCGAGGAAGTATTACAAGGGAGAATCCCTTGCTTGAGTTTCCTAAAGACGGAATGATTAAGCAGTTCAACATCGATAGGAAATTTACATCGCAGTTGTGCAAAAAAACGGAGTGGAGCAGTAAATCCACTACATACCATCTGAGTAATGATGTAATCAAATAGTACGCGAATGGTTCAAAGACCGAGGCAGGGCTGAATACAGGAGTGAGCCCATGGGAACCTGCCCAAGCGTCTTATAAGCCGAAATGTGTGCTATCGAAAGGTGCGCAGACTTCAACTTAGGAAGGAAATATAAAAACAAGAGAATTGCCATCTTGTCGGACAGCCAAGCAGCAGTTAATGCGTTAAGTTTATACTCCATCATATCCAAATTGGTTGGAGACTGTGTGAGTAGCTAAACAAGCTTGGGAATAGTAACAAAGTTACAGCTTACTGGATACCTGGTCATGCGAGTATCGCTGGTAATGAAGAAGCATTCAAATAGATGTGACGAGGTGCTGTCACATCTTTTGTCGGTCCGGAACCCTTTTGGGGATTGGGGACAAAAGCCATCCATGAAAGGATGAGGGAAGTAGTTATGATGGAATGGAACAAAACCTGGAGCCACACCGCGGTCGTAAGGCAGGTCCAACGAGTAGATTGGACAGTTTAATCAAACGAGAGCAATAATGTGCTCTAGGATGAATAGGAGCAACCTGAGAATACTGACAGAGGTTCTTACAGGACACTGTAAACTAAGAAAACATTTTAAGAACATTGAGGTGGCACCGAGTAACGAATGCAGATTCTGCCTATTGGAAGAAGAGACCCCAGCCCATCTTCGCAAAGATTGTGGAGCGTTGATCTACACGACAAGGTTGCATCTGGGGGAGTATAATATTTCCGGGCATGACCTGCATAAACCTAACCCTTTCCATATCCTGAAATTTCTAAGGGAGTCTGGATTGGAGGAGGTGCTCTAGCTGGGTATTCACCAGGGAGAAGTAAGGTGGGCTACAATAGATCATTTTGGTCGCAGTACAACATACTGTTATATCACCACCGAATTTTAATCTAATCTAATCTATGATGTATTTTCTCTGAAATAATGTGTTTAACTTTTTTTCTCGGTAAAATTATATAATTAAAAATTGTAAAATAAAAAAACAAATAAAAAATTCAAAAAACACATTTTTTGAAAAACTTCTTACAATTTCAAAGATAATTATTTTTTTGCTGTCATACATTTTATTTTTCATTCATACAAACTATGATATTTAAACAGTATGCTTTGTTTTAACTGTCGGCAATTCTTCTTGTCGTCGATAATTTTGCTTTGTCGTTATGAAAATCCTTTGTTGTCATTTTTTCTTTTAACAAAATGAAATATAATTTCATCTTAGTAGGTGCATAAATGCTATAAATTTGTAATTTACTTTTGACAAATAAACATAAACATGCAATCATTTATGAATGAAAACGGACATTTTAATTATTTGCAATTTTACATAATTTTTTATAAGCTGAATAATTTGTAGAAAAATCTTTATTTAGAAAATAATAATTATTATCTTTTAAACAAAATTATAATTTAAACAAAATTATCTCATTAAATACCACTTTTCATTGAAATTCTTGTCTAAAATTTTTCAATTTGACTCATTAAATTATTTTTAAGCAACACTGCTCCATCAAACCACTACTTACACCACTCGTCCTTCGGACTCGTGGTTTATTGTGCACTTTGACTCGCAGTGTTGCTAAATAATTTAATTCGTAAAATCAAAAAATTGTCGAAAAAATTTCAATGACTCGTTGTATTACAACCGAAAATTTAATTATAAAAGATATAACGCTTGTACGAACATATCGTTTGTTTCTTTGCAACATAGCATTGTGTGTGTCAATGCAAAATTTATTTTCTACTTTTTGGTTCGTTTTTAGTGTGTTTTTTTAATTTTTATATTAGTTATTTGGAGTTTACCTCTCAAGTAAATATATTAAGGTGACCATATTTTCAAAAACGAAAAAGAGGACAAAAAGTTAACAAAAAAACATATTCACCACAAATAGTTTAAGATTGAATTTCAGTTAATTAAATTGCACATAGATATATGTACATAATTAAATATTTAAATTATAAAAAAAGTATCACATATGACTTATGTCACTATTATTACTTATTATTAAATATGCCTAATATAGTTAATATAAATAAAATATAATATAATAAAATAATAGAAACTTCGAAACATAGGAACCTTTTCAGCATTTAATATTTTTCTGATTTGTGGTTTCTACCAATTTCTTGTTTGTTTCGATTTCTTTCAAAAAAATTTCAAAAAATGTTTGCACACATTCTTTATGTTCAAATCTTTATGCACAAATAAAATAACGTTGCTATTCTGTTTCCATGTCCACAAGAGGAGCTACTGCATATAATTTTTTTTATTAAGGCTGCGTTACTCGTTCATACAAAAGTAATAGTTCTAAGGTGGAACACCAGATTTGAAGCTTAAGCCTGGCATTCACATACAACAGAAACAAAAACATACAAGAAACATACAACAGAAACAGAATTTCATACAAATTCGACAGATAAAAATTCGGTTTCTGTAAAATTTGTATGGAATTCTGTTTCTGTTGTATTTGGTTTCAAGCGTTTAGTAAAAATATATTGTACAATTTTGTTTTGTAATTTTATGGGTAAGTAATAATCTTAAATTACCAATAATAAGAAAAGAGGACAAAAGATAAGAAAACTAAAAAAAGAGGACAAAAATACGTCAAGTTTTCTAAAGATGACAGTCGGCCAAAAAAGAGGACAGTCCTCTTCAAAAGAGGACGGCTGGTCACCTTAATATATACATATATAGAAAATGTGTTAACGTTCATGAAACTTCAGACAAAGTGGTGATGATAACAGTCGGGATTGATAGATTAAATCAAAAATAGAAACGAAATTAAAACAAACATAGCTAAGAAAAGGAACAAACCATTAGTCTCACTGGTCCGGTTCTTGTTTTCAAGAATATTATATAATAACCTCTCCGTCGGCATCTTATAAAATGTTTAGTAGATAATGGAATTTAACAGTTTTGCGATGGCTGTAACTTTAGTTTTTCTGTAAAGGTTTAAGACAGCTTTATTTATTTGATTCTTTATAAGCTTGGGGACAAGCTCTGTGAATGTAAGTCACTTATTTTTTATGCATATAGCTTTTAATAAATAATTACAATGTCTGTTTTTATAATTTTCTTTTCGCTAAAATATTATTATGAGAAAGATAAAAACAACTTCGAAAAATCAAACCATTAAAAACTACCGAAAAACGAACAAATGGCTAATGAGGGCCAGAGTTGAAGTATGATTTGCAATATTATTAACGAGTAGTTTGATGTGTTTTGAAAAATTTTGTATAAATGTAAGGATGATTTTGAAATTATTGAACACAAGATACGTAAGCAAATATATATAATATATACTAAAAATCGGATATATGGTAAAAACCTGGTGAAATTTTTGAAAAAGAAAAGAAAATAGCGAAATATGATTATAAATTATTACAAATTATAACACGAATTATGTATCGACTACGATCTAAGACATTAAATTTGAGTTTTATTCCTATAGCAAATTTTGGTATGGTATAATAAAACTGTATATGTATCTTATTAAAAATATATTTAAATAATTTAAACTCTCGTATATCTTTTCTATAAAACAACACCATTTGACATTTTACATATAATTTATTACATCCAATATTATATCCATTACATTCCATAACTGGAATTAATTTGTACCTGATATTCATTAAAACAAAAGCAAAAAAAACATCCATACTCTGTAACACAAATCCCATTAAAACTCCCTACACCCATAAACAAAAAACAACATTAATTTCTATTTCAACTAATAAAAACCAAAATTTCATTAAATTCTAATTACATTCATTTCGTCCAGCGCACACACACATAAATTATATATAAACAGAATATAAAAGGATCGTCTTGTTTCCAGTCTCTAATACTTCTTAATATTTAGCTTGATTTTCTTCTCTTTTATTTTTAATGAAAAATAAAATGAAAATTATAAAAATAAAGAAAAGATAAACTTAACAGAGATCTAAAGTAATTAATCACATCTTCTTCTTACTTTTCTCATTCTCTTACAATTTTTGTTCTTTTAGTCTTAGTATTATTATTATAATTATAAATTTTATTTTCTGACATTTCATTAGCCTTTTTTTCTCCTTGTTGTGTTTTGTTTATTTTTTATTATTACTTAGACTCAATTTAATTAACGTTTTTGTATTTCGTTATTTTAGAGATAAGCATAAGTTATGTCGGGGTCACCAATTGGGTTTTTGCATTAAATCCTGAAAAAATTATCGAGATTTTTGCACTTTTTGAAAATTGTGAGCCTTTTAGTTTCTCTGTTATTTGATTATGTATTAGCAAACGATATCACCTTAACATAGCCTTAAAAAGATAAAACTTTCAAAGTCAAGACATATTTTTTTTATGTTTTCACGAAAACATTAAAAATTTTAATTATAAAATTATATCCTTTGCATGGTATTAAGAAAATATAAAACAAAAAAATTATAATGTAAAAATTACATTTAATGAATAAAACGCGAAGTAAAAATATAATAAATGAAAATAAAATAATTAAACTCAACCCGAAATCTTATTTCACCACCCTCTTTCTCCCCCACATGACACACAGAGCGAACAAAATTATATATTTTTCATTTTTTGCCGGAATCAGGTTTTAATTATTTTAAAATTTATTTTCGTTTTTAATTTTCAATTAAAATTGTTTAATGAGAGGAAATTTCAACAAAATAATAATTAATTTGGTGTTTTTCGTTGTAATTCTGTTTAAATTGAATATATATTTTTTTTTTTGGTGAAAAGTTTGTAATGGTTGTGAAAGGAAAGTTCAATTTGACCGTTGTATTAAATATTTTGATTAATTTGCCTAGAATAGAGTTGTAAAGGCTAAGAGCTGCAGTGCAGTGCGACGGGGTTCTTTAAATTTGATTCATGAAATCATATCGTATGAAATATTGCTGCATGACAAGATATTAAGCAATGTTTTAAAACAATCTTTGTTTACTGTATATAATCATAAAGCTGTTTATTAATTCAAATGTAATGAGTAATGAATTAAAACGGTCAGTGATAAGGATGGTTCTCAAAATTTTATAAAGAGAAACTCGTTTTGTTAAAGATTCGAACTCCTGAACTTCTTTGATTAATGTTTTAGAAAAATACACAATAACCATACGCATTATGTCTCCTGTATATGTATATACAAATATTGTGCGTAAGCTTTTTTTTGTTTTTTTCTGTAGTTCGAGTTAGTCACTTAGGTTGTAGACCTCTAATGCTTTATGCACGTGTTAACAATAGGAATGAAAAGTTGAATGTTGGTATTTAAGGACTTGGGATAGGACGGGATCGATTGTATTGGTATATTGCGGATTTAAAAGCTACAGAGACCTCCAAGGTATGTTTATGGGAATACGATGTAGTAATATCTGTAAGTAGTAGCATCTGTAGTAGTATCTGTAAAACAGTGTAAGAGCTCCAACCACTCTTGTATGATGCAACAAATCCATACCCGATGTTAACATTGGATCATCAATCAGTTTCAATGCACGCCTGTGAACTCTATCGACAAAATCTAAAATGTTGCTGCAGCCCATAAATGGGAGTCAAATTCGAAGATCGGTCGTATATATGGTTTATAGATCGTAATAATTTCCAGTGGAGAGAAAAAGCTTTAACAGCGCTGTAGGAAGCCAAGTCGTTGGGATCCTAATTTTGCCACGGAAAGAATATGATCATACCATTTCAGTTTGTGGTTGATTTTAGTGCTCAATAGTTTGAGCGTAGGTGAGTTTAATAATGGTTGCCGGGAAAACGTTGTATTACCACCATACAATGAGATTTTATGGCACAAAACGCAAGACTTCGTCTTCATAGAATTAAATGTCACAAGATTTTGTATATCCCTGTGCAGGATTAATTCAAGATCTACGATAAGGATTTTTCTACGATAATTATTAGTAGTTGGACTAGGTGGCTGTTGTTAAAAAATATTGATGGAAGATAGTACTGTCGTCGGCAAAGCTATATATTGGGTTTGAGGTGATAGATAACAAATCGTTGATAAATATCAGAAAAAGGGTTGGGGAGAGAACCGAAGCCTGAGGAACACCGAATTGAATTGGGAATTTATCCGACATTTCACCATCCAGCACTACTCTGATAGATTTTTGGGATAAAAAATCTTCTACCCAACAGATCAAGGTCTTAAACACTTCAAATGAAATTAATTTATTGTTAAGAGCCCGACGCCATACTCTGTCAAACGCTTTCGATATGTCAAGGCATATAATATGAGACTAAGCAAAGTAGTGAATTGTCACCAGTAAACCGTGTCTTACAAAATCCATATTGGCGTTCTTGAAGAAGATTGTTGTTTCCGAGATATGACATTAGTTTATAATTAATAATTTTTCCATAACTTTAGCAAGTATCGAGGTAAGTGCAATGGGACGATAGTTTGATGGGCAAGACTTGCTGCCCATTTTCAGGACTGTTTAAACATTATACAGTTTCTATATTGTTAGATAAAGACCCGATCTTAGGGATAAATGAAAGAGACTTATTACTGGATAACCTAGGATATCAGCACATCGTTTTAGTACAATAGGTGGTATACCATCTGGACCAGCAGATTTGTAAAGATCTACTTTAAGCAGTGCACAAATACTTCTAAGCCTTACAAATACTGAGCTGAGCTGATGTTTGTTAAACTTTTTTCTTGGTAAACGTAATCAAAATGGGTTGACTTAGATTGTGTTCAACAAGCAGTGTGCACCAGCTATTGACTGCTCTATTAAATTTTACAGAGTGTAACCTTAAACTTTACTCTGGCATTAGTAAATATTCCAAAGGCATTCTCGAGATATTTGGTGGTATGGTTGACTAATACGGCCAAAACTTAATCTGCGACAAGAATCAATATAGAGCGACAAGAATCAATATAAATCAACAAAAGCCCGCCTTGTGGATATCCTCTAGTAGTATTTAGGCTCTTAACATCTCATACGTATTTAACTTTTTAATTAAGAACCTAATTAATTAAGGAAATACCTTTTAATTATGAACCTAAAAATAATTCCCTCAAGGATTAGCGTCTGAATACAGGATACTCTGTACATTAGAGCCCAGTTCATTCAAAAATGAAAAAAGCATGGTGTAATATTACGTAGTTTTCTAGGTGGGTGTGTTTTTCCTATAAACGATGTAAACTAAACCAAGAAAGTTATCACAGATATTTAGACGTAAGAATTTCTTTAGAGTTTTGTTTGTCAGTGTTTTATATTTGTGTTCAATTTAAGTCATTGAGCATTTGTTTTAAAAGCAATATCGTGTAAATAAAATGTCCAAAAAAGTTCGTATTTGAGATTTTATTTACAAATTGAGAAAAATCAAGCGGAAAGTAAAAAATTGGATGTTTTAAGTGAATCAAGATATAACAAAAAACCATTTCTAGACAGTTGAATTTTCATTGTGAATTTCGAAAATAGATTATTCTATTTATTTATGTTATGCGATTAATAATTAAATGGCCAAATTATTTAAGTTTAGGTTCCAAATAATTGAGCGAGTTTAGTTTTTCACCTCTAGCAAAAAATGTTTAAAATGTTTTATCAAACTTAATTGAAAAGATATATTTGATTGTTTTATTTAAGAACACACGGTTTCGAAATTTAATGATTATAATAAAGTAAACAATAGCTGTTTAATGAATTTGCACTTTGTTTCAAGAGATTGTTGTAAAATCTTATTATCTTCATATTAAAAATTAATTTAATCTCTTCACTCTAAATCCCATTTTCTTTCCAGATTTTTTCCCTTAATTATCATTAAAAATCATCTTAACAAGCAGATTAAATTTTTAATTATTTTCCTTTAATTTGATTAAAAAAATTTTCTTCTAAATCGTTCTTACCTTTCTGTTATTTGGTCAAAGGTTATTTTATATATAACCAAGTACAAGAAAAAACGATAATTAAAAATTTAAACAAAATTATAACTTGAAAAGAAAAATGTTAACAAACAGAATCAAAAATTCATTAAAACTCTACTCTAAAAAAGAATTCTTCAGTTGAAAAATAGAAAATCGACCGACCAACCTGGTGAAAAGTAAAACTTAATGGAACGAGGAATTTAATTTTAAAATTTATAAAATTTGTAATTCAATCTTTTACGTCCAATTACTGCCAATTGTTATAATTATGAGTTATTGTGTTTTTTGTTTGTTTAATTGTACTTTGTACTAGAGATATACTACTAATTATCTTTTTAAGTTAATTAACGAATTAATATATAAAAAAACGTTGTTTTTAAATCATTTGTAAGCTGATAGAAAAATACTTGTGTACAAGATTTTTAATAAATTGAAGAATCTTGTAGATAATGGGGTGGGTGAATAAGAATTTGGGATTGAAATGATCTAGTTGTGGATAGAATAATGATGTTTTATTTTAGGACGAGTGTGAAATTAACATAAAATTAATTATTTTATATTGCTATCAGCTTTTTCATTTTCAGTCATTTCATTTTGATATGTAACTGTAACTTAATCTATCTGAATGTTTTACTCTTTGGAATGTTGTACAAGTTAGCAATCATTCGTTCTAGAACAACGTAGATCCATTTGTCGTTTATTATTCTATTTATTTACTATACCCATTACATTTTTATTCAAATATTCTATTTATCTTTAAAATATGTGTTCCACCATTATAAGTTTAAAAAATGTTGCCAATAAACTTAGTGCAAATTCAATTTGTGTAGCAAAGCAGCATGAAATTGACGTTTTTAAAGTTAATTCGAATTCAAAATCTTTTTGATCAATCAAGTAGGGGAGAGTGGGGTACATTTGACACGAATTTGTAAAATGTCGCCTAAAAACTTTATTTTTGTTACTAAATATCCCAAATCATTTTTAGATCATACAAAGATGATTTCTGCTTAACATTATTGACGATTAAATCTTCTATTTATACTTGTTTTATGATAAATGTTTAATTGAAAATATGTCTTCCAAACGTCAAATGTAGACCATTGTGGTGGTACATTTGACAGTAGTAGGGTCACATTTGACAGTTGGTATTCTTCAAAAAAAAAATCTCAATTCGTAAGAAAATTATTCATTTTAATTCATTTATTGTTAAATAATTCATTTAGTTTCATTTAATGAAATAATACAAAAAACATAAAAATATAAAATTATAAAAAATTAGTCTTTAATTTTATCACATTATCTGACTAGATAATTATTTAAATCTACATTAAAAATGTATTTTGTAGTTGATCGCGATGTTCCGGGTGGATAAACCGGCATTGGAAGTTTGCCCTCGATATCACGTCGCAAAACCATGCTCACATCCTCGATAGCTGGCTCTACGAACATCATTTCTGTACGAGATTTCCTTAAAAATGGTACTATGAGCGAAGCTACGTCATTAATTTCTTTAACTTCCCCAGTAAAATAAAGACTTTGCTTGCTGTCAAATTTTACTAAAACAAAATCTCCAGTCCGAATAACGTCACCATCACATAGTTTAGCCAGTTTAGTTAATTTTGTTTCGTCGGATTCAGAATTTGTGAATTTTTCAAATAAACAATCAGAATCATCTGAGTCCACAAGTAATAAATTTGTATCGGATTCATCGGAAGTTGATTCGAAATCTATTGCTTTCTTAATTTTTTTGAGTTTGGGCTCTTTCTTCTTAGTAGTTTTTTGTTCCTTTGATTTCTTTTTATTTGGTAATTCTTCAATCCGGTATTTTTGTAAAGTCGTGATTTTCCCGTTCGAGTTGTTGTAGATTAAAATGAAGTTTGGGGGTTGGTCTTAACACTTCTGGACTTAAATAGGCAGCTAGATTAGATAAAATATTTTGATTGTCATTGGCTGTTATATTTATTGATTCTGCTTCATGTGGCGGTAGCTCACTGTTAATAACGTTGGGAGAAGCGTTTTCATCGTGCACAATAAAATCTTGTTCCGGGAAATGCATTGAATCATCATTCCTGTGGAGCTAAAACCTTTTAAAATATTTTCGGTTGAAAAAGCTTTCTTAAAAACTTCATCCGGTCATGAAGCCACGTCATAAATGGTAATCTTTTTTCCACAATTATAAACGATAAAATTATTAAATGCAACTTTTAAGTAGTTTTTAAATGGTCCAAATATAGACACATCTAATGGCTGAAGTCTATGGGAGGTATGTGGAGGAAACGACAATAGCAAATTGCCATTATCTCTACAATACAAAATAGAATCGTAGCTGCAATGTGATGAATGATTGTCCAAAAGTAACAAAATAGAATTTTGTTTACTACAGTTAACGTTCCTTTTGATTTGTTTTAACATATCTAAAAATACTCCCACAACCATCCATCCACTTTTTGTCGCAAATCCCACACATCCAGATGGCCCGCCGTTGATAAATACTGCTTTGTTTCGTTGTCTGGGAAAAATATACGCTGGTGGGAGATGCTTACCAGCTGCATTTATGAAGCCAACAAATATGACAAGTGAACCATGCTCCTCTGAAACACACTGGGAATCCTGTTTAATACCTTTTTCGGATAGCACCTAGAAGAAACATAAAATGAAAACCCAACTCAAAAATCTTATATATTAATACGCTAACCCAAAATTTTGTGGAGCCTAAGGCTTTTTTATTCGAATTTTGATTGATTTCAAATTTTCAGTGCTAACTGATATTACTGTAACCTAGGTCTGGGATTGGGATTGGGATTTTTCGGATCATAAATAAAAAAGTTATTATATACGAAAAACTTTTTATATACATATGCATTATAAGTTTACATACATACATACAAAAACGAAATTAAATTTAAAACTTAAAAATTTATTCTATTTTTTTATATTTTCTTTTTTATATATTCTTTGGTAGATGCAATTTCATTTTAGTCTTCTCATGTCTTCGTACATGGAAGGTTAGATCGAGTCTTCGGAATAAAAGAGATTTTATGCGTAATAATGTTGATTTTATGAATGATGAAATTTATTTGTTTATATTTTCTTTTTTATATATTCTTTGGTAGTGGGTAGTAATAAACGTATCGTAACGTAGTATATTAGTAAAATAGATATTCTAATCAAATTTCAGTGTATTTACAAGTTGTATTTTATTTTTTAGTTTTCTTATGTACACTGACGTGAGTGCATGTGAATAATTTTGTCCTGTTCTTCATTTTAGTTTTTAGAAATGCCAATGTATGTGAAATTTTTCTTATGCGTGAGATTTGTTCGTTCTTTTAAATCAATGCATGAATTTTGTGAAAGACCTGAGAATGTTACTGCTGGTGTGTTTGTTAAAATTGTCAGATGATGCAATGCTGGTTGTATTTTATATTTTAGTTTTCTTATGTACACTGACGTGAATGAATGTGAATAATTTTGTTCAGTTCTTCATTTTAATTTTTAGAAATGCCAATGTATGTGAAGTTTTTCTTATGCGTGAGATTTGTTCGTTCTTTTAAATCAATGCATGAATTTTGTGAAAGACCTGAGAATGTTACTGCTGCTGTGTTTGTTAAATTTGTCAGATGATGCTGGTTGTATTTTATATTTTAGTTTTCTTATGTACACTGACATGAATGCATGTGAATAATTTTGTTCTGTTCTTCATTTTAATTTTTAGAAATGCCAATGTATGTGAAGTTTTTCTTATGCGTGAGATTTGTTCGTTCTTTTAAATCAATGCATGAATTTTGTGAAAGACCTGAGAATGTTACTGCTGATGTGTTTGTTAAATTTGTCAGATGATGCAATGCTGGTGGTATTTTATATTTTAGTTTTCTTATGTACACTGACGTGAATGCATGTGAATAATTTTGTTCTGCTCTTCATTTTAATTTTTAGAAATGCCAATGTATGTGAAGTTTTTCTTATGCGTGAGATTTGTTCGTTCTTTTAAATCAATGCATGAATTTTGTGAAAGACCTGAGAATGTTACTGCTGATGTGTTTGTTAAATTTGTCAGATGATGCAATGCTGGTTGTATTTTATTTTTTAATTTTCTTATGTACACTGACGTGAATGCATGTGAATAATTTTGTTCTGTTCTTCATTTTAATTTTTAGAAATGTCAATGTTCGTGAAGTTTTTCTTATGCGTGAGATTTGTTCGTTCTTTTAAATCAATGCATGAATTTTGTGAAAGACCTGAGAATGTTACTGCTGCTGTGTTTGTTAAATTTGTCAGATGATGCAATGCTGGTTGTATTTTATTTTTTAGTTTTCTTATGTACACTGACGTGAATGCATGTGAATAATTTTGTTCTGTTCTTCATTTTAATTTTTAGAAATGCCAATGTATGTGAAGTTTTTCTTATGCGTGAAATTTGTTCGTTCTTTTAAATCAATGCATGAATTTTGTGAAAGACCTGAGAATGTTACTGCTGATGTGTTTGTTAAATTTGTCAGATGAAGATAGAATTGATGGAAATGAAATGATTCATAAATTTGTATGTACTGAAATCTGTGATCCCATTCTTTTTCCTAAATTACATAAATATGTGAAACGTCATATGATGCTTGGACCGTGTAGTGCTCTAAATCCTGTTAGTATGAGAGATGGTAAATGTAGTAAGAATCTTCCAAAACCTTTTTCTGAAAAAACTAAAGAATCTGTGAATGGTTATCCTTTGTATCGTCGACGTGATAATGGTATGAGTATTGATGTACGTGGTGCATCTCTTGATAATAGATACTAGGAGGGCCCGGCGTGCTTCGCTACGCTTATAAATAAAGTTTTTGCGTAGACATTTTGTTGACGTAGAAGCAATGATTTCAAAAAGGGGTAATGAGAAATGCTAGCATATAATTTTTAATTGTTCTTTTTAAATATATGAATGAAAAATAATCAGAACTCTAGCTGATCAGTTCGGATATATGAAAGATTAGCGATCAAATAAGTTTGATCTCTAACTTACTTTGATCTCTAAGCTTACTTACTTACTCTAAAAAGAAAATCACATTAAAACAGAATTGATTTAAATTAGAATTATATTTTAAGTACGAACTTACTCCAGCTCAAAGTTCTATATGGAGTAACAGCAATAAAGAAAATTATAAAACAACAAACTCGCATATAAAAGTTTTGCACTTTTCAAAAACTTCAAACAAAATATGGTGCTGCTTAACTGCTTCTTCTTCATATTAATCCTTTAAATATTCATAATTAAATTAAAACAAAAAACAAACATTTTTTCACTATCATCATGACTAAAGTATCACTAAACAACCACAATATTTTCAAATAAAAAATTAGATTAATAAACAAACCATCACATATATTTTCATGATTAAAATACAGAAAATGATCAAACATGTTTTACCACTCCAAATCTAATTTAATTTAAAGCATAATTCATAATTTTATCAACATTTTCCATCAACCAACATAATCATCATCAACAGAACCAACAACATTATCGTTAACATCATATACAGATATAGAGATTTCGTGTTGTTTTATTTTCATTGTCAGGAAAAATAAAAGGAGTTTTTACTTTTTCCTTTCAAATCTGTAAGAAAGAGTAATTGTCATATATGCAGTTTGATTGCAGGTTTTAAAATATGTTATGCATTTAAACTAAATCTTCTTAATAAAGATTTTCTTTTATACCAATAAAATTTAAACTCTTCCATATTATTTTCCCACCAATTGCCAATAGTAAACTAGAACCTCAAAAACGGTATTATAATTTAAAACAGTTTACACGACATATAATTTCAAAACCATTGGGACCAAAAATAAAAACAAATTTAAAATGACAATTTTCCACACCGTTTATTTTGAATCCATCCTGCAAAGATTGAAGTGAACAAAATACTAAAACACACAAATATTTCTATGAATATATGGATAGATGTGGAACCTAAAAATATTATTAGATATTACAAAATTTATGGAAATTAAAGATTTAATTTAACGGAGAAAAAACAACAACCAATAATGTACAAGAAAATTGCTTGACGATTGTATAATTGGATGGTTGGAAACTCTATTCCCTGTATATTTGTAAACAAATGAAAGATTGTGATGAACAAACATTGTCATTAAAATTTAAAGAACTTCACAAATTTCACGTTCCGAGTCATCAGTTGGGAACTGTTACATCTCCTAGTATAGTTGCTGTTTGTTGTCATTGAATGATTGACTTTCCTGATTTTTTTTGCTTTTTTGCTTGAATTAATTTTTTATTTATTTAGCTTATGGTTTTTTTTGTGACACATTAAAAAATTTTTTTGTATCACAGCCAAGAGTTCGAAATGAAATGTTTGGCTACCAAGTTGAAATAGACTATTTGCGTAATCCAGGGTGCAGCACGAGGAGCTTATCTATTTCACACACCCCTAACACCCACACCCATAACGTAATGCCTCAAACTATCCAAATAGGATCAGGTAGCCCTATTAAGACCGGAGCAGGACCGGACCATTTAAAATATATGGAATTAACTACTACATACATAGAAAAATTTGAAAAATTTACTACTACATACATTAGAAAATCTTTTTTATAAAATTATTCTAACCTACCTATATGTATAGTCATTACGCATAGAGGCGATAACTAAAGTAAACGTATATGTGAAATTTCACAAACTATATATGTCTAAAATCGATAATACTCTAGAAAATTTTAACCAAATGAAATATATTCAAATGAAATAGGGCTCAGATCAGGATAAATAGGGCATGCCTTAATTGGAAAATCATATATTATTCTGATCCTTCTAGAGATGAGAAAGCTTGGCCAGACGGAGTGTGGGCCAGATCGAGACAAATACGGCTCGCCCTAGTAGTGAAATCAGGTATGATTTCTGATAGGGGCCAGCATCCGGATGCAAATACTCTATTAGGACTTACCTTATTACACCCTAATCTGGCCCTGATCATAATAGGACATACCTGAACAAACTGCTAGTCGTGAAGCCATTTAATAACAGCTCATCAAAAAAGTTTTTAAAAAAGCACCATTAGTGGAGCAAGCAATTTTTAGTACAAAAAGTACAAAATAATTTCACCTAACCTTTTACAGATTGCTAGTGCCATATAAATAATTCTTTAAATTTGTGATTGGGAATTTTTAATAGTTTCGAAAATTTTAACCTAGAACATTTAAAATGAAAAACTTGGCATTGGTTAAAATATTTAATACTTTGAACGTGATATATTAAAATAAGGTTTATTTAAATAATTATCTTAACTTTTCTGTTTTGAGTGTTCGAAAAGAAGTGTGTTTAAAAAATTAAACAGAATAAATGGAATTGTCAACCAATTTAACTATATTTGAGAACAACTCTTATTGTTCCGTTAAATAACAAAAGAGACCGTCTTATGTTGGCAAATTATCGTGGCCCGTTAAACACTGCATATAAAATAGACGAAAAATAAGCGATATCAAGGATGGTGTCTCACAGCATGAAAGAAATGTTAATCGACTTAGATTATGCATTAACACTGGAAAAACTAGACTTTTAACAACATCCAAGAATGTGTCTACAGGAAATCAAGATACTGGCGACTACCACATAAAAGACGTGAAAACTTCAAATACTTCAAGTCTTTTACAACATCGTCCAATGATATGTTGGCATATATCAAATCCAGTGTCACTGCCGCATACAGAGTTTTCCAAACATCTTTTGCAACAGTGTAAACTTCCACTTTCCAAAGTATAAATTAAACCTGTGTAACCTTTTGAAGTAAGAGATAGACACTGAATACCACCGATTGTGGCTTTCTAGCAACATTCGAAAGGAAGGTCATTGCAAATAATTTATGGTCCATGTAAAAATGTTCAAAATGATCAATCATCAACCGGAGTCAGACGAAGAAGGTTGTCTGCTAAATTTTAAAGAAAAAAAAACTAATCGAAAATACAAAAATAAATAGTATTTTGTTTTATTTTATTTTTGCATGTAAGATAAATTAAGATAAAATACACTAAAGTGTGTGTTAAAGTTTGTGTTAGTGTTTATGAAAATAAAAAAGGTGAAAAAGGTGAAGGTGACAATTATATAATTGGTGAGATTGTTCATTATTAAAAAACTATTTGGCGTTTTATATTTACTGTTACCAGGCGGTAAGCGGGTAAAATTTTACCTTTTATTGCTTTGATGTATTAAATTTATTTATTACTAGCAGGACCCGGCGTACGTTGCTACGCCTATAAAAAAGTTTGTGTGCGTAGATTTTGTTGAATTAGTAAGAATAATTTCAAAGAGTCGTAATGAGAATAAAAGAAGCCTATTTTAATTTTTTCATTTGGGAAATATGAATAACAGAGATCATTAGCACTCTAGCTGATCAATCCAGATAGTTTGAAAATTGAAAGGAAGGTCAACATTTGAAAGTGATTGGTAAAGAGTTTGGGAGAGTTTAAATTAAACACTTGCAATTTTTCTCGGTAATCGGCTTAATATGTGTCGCGAAAAATTAGGTGAACGTCAAAACATTCGATTATTGGGTGTTACAGTTGTCAATGACTTACTCTGGAACCGTCATACTTGCGATACAAAATAGGCACACCGCACTAAAATTTGCTGTTTTATTGTACCATTTCATGTTGACTAATTTCATTTATCAATCTATCCAGATTATTTGCTGATCTTAAATAAAGTCAATTTAGATTTTCAAATATATTTTACCAACTATTCCCAATGCTCTACATGCGCTCTGCTCTGTGTGCTTTTATTAGTAATGGAGCATGTCACTGAAAGAAAACTTTGAAGAGCAGACTAAATATGCATAGCGCAGATGTTTGATACGAAACACGATTTTGATCGAAAAACCGGTCTAAGAATGACAGCATTTTTAGTGAAGGTTTTCGTTTTTTGGGTTTTGTCGATTTATGGCCATCGTCTTATTTTGACATTTCTGCCAGAGTCTTAAAAAAAAATTTGGACAAACATAATAATAAGACTAATTTGTAGTATAATATAAAAATAATAATAAGAATAATATCATTTATAAATCCAGACTTATATACTAATCTAAAACCAGTCAAATCACTTCATTTGTTGACATATTTGCATATATTTTACCGATTTCTTCAAATAACCTACATTGTTTGTTTGTTTTTGAAATTAATGGGGACGCATATTTTTCTTAATAAGTAAAACACTTTCAACCTGTAGCTTTGATATTATTGTTCATAATCCTTTTCTTCAATACAAAGGTTCCATTGCAAAAACTTGCTGCATCAATGTTTCTAAAAACAGGAAAAGAATTTTCCAATTTTCTATATTTTGAACATGTATCACATCTATTTAAACCAAATAAAATATGTATTACATATGTATATACACCAAACCAAGAACGTGTTTGTTGTAAATTAGAAATATTTGTTGCAACGCAATGTGTTGGATGCATATAATTGAATCATGTATGTATATAATAAATATATAAATGTAGATAATTATCATCTAAATGAATTTGTTTTTCACATTAAACTTTAATTTTCCATTTGAATGGTAATTCTGTTTTGCGGAAAAAAAATCGATCAAAGATACCTGAGCAAAAGTTGAATAAAACTCAAGTATAAAATATAATATACATTTAGGCATACATTTAACCATTAGGAAAATTAAAATTATTAATTATAAAAAATCTAAATTAAATTTTAAAATTTCGGCTCCGAGGTGCATTAGGACCTGTTAATGGCTTTCTCCTGACAAAATTTCAGACTCCTGTGTGCTACAGATTTCGCTGGAGAGCGCACGCAGACAGACAAACACTTTATTTTATTATTATAGATTTTAAAGCATAAATTTGTTTTGTATTGCCTGGTAGCAACAAATGTAAAATTTCGTTTTAGTTGTTAGTAGGAATTTCGAATTTAACCCTTTATTTGTACTCTTCAATTTTGTTAGTGTCTTTTGTGTCCCCATTTTGTTTTGCTTTTCCCTTATCGTGCAGCTGTTGCATGAAACCTGCGATCGTGATTTTGTGACAGAGATATCCAGTTTTGTAACGATCGCAATAATCGCAAAACAATAATAAAACCAAATTCATCTTCGTTTTCAATTCAATAAAAATGTATTTCATTAGTTTCCATTCATTTTCACATTAACAATAATTTAAAATTTTCTAATACTTAACTGCTAGTTAAATTTCAATTGTACTATAAAAAACAAACGAACGTACTAAATTTTTATTTCCAATTCTAACAAACAGATGTCGTTATTAATCTTTATTGAATTTCTTTTTAGTATTACCCGAGCTATTTTGACATGATAAGATGTCAAAAAGAATTAACAAAAACACATTTTTGTTTGAAAATATTGTTTTTCTTTTTTTGGGTCTTCAACCAAAATGTTGAATTGAGATTGTTATTAAACACTCAATAAAACGTATTAAAGAAAAAATACTAATTCCATTTTATTTTGAGTTTAAAAAGAAATTGTTTTAATTTATACAGAAAAAAGGTTAACTTTGTTTTCATTAGTGTGTGATTTGGATGAAATATATATATATTTTTTAACAAAGTGTTTCATTCTGTTATCATTAAGTTTATACTTAATTTATCATAAAGGAAAAAGATTGCTTTATAAAAGTGGCAGTACATGAAAAATAAAGTATCCAATGATGTTATCGAAGGTATGAGTAGTAAGGATAACAGTGATCGAAGCATATTACCACAGTTAGAAACAGTCGAGTGTATGGTGGATTTTCCGGTTGTAGAAACCGTATGGATTTAAAGCAAAATATGAAGTGGAAAGTTAAAGGATTAAAGGCAATGTTCAATTGGGCATTTCGAACAACGAAGGTGTAATTCAGCAGCAGCAACTGATGTTCACAAATTAGTTCATCCAATACAGTTGGTTGATTAGTCAAGGGAATTGGAACACATAGACCAAATCTTCAATCAACAGTTATAAGTTAAGGTACTTACAGTAAATATATTAATTTTTTTATTTATTCCTCGTTCCCCTTTGGAATGATAGGCTAGATTTTTTTCAGATAATAAGAGATTCCCAAATTTAGGATTCTGTGGGGATAAACGCTATCCCGTAGCAATATTATTAATATTATTTTGTACGAAAGGTCCAAACTAACACTCTGGCGCCGAAACAGGGACGGACCGGGGGAATATTTTGGTAATATAATACCGTGATTACGGTGGAGTTTTGTTACCGTTAGGTACGAATTTGTTGTGTTATTTAGAGCTATTTTCGGCGCGAAAAATATTTTTTTTCATTTTTTTTTCATGTATTTGGGCGGTGTCAACCGGTTTGGTTGACTTCGAACTTGTTTGGATAAGAACCAGTTGGGTTTTTTTTATATGTATATTTTTCTTTTACATATATATCAAATATATATAGAATTTTTTCATTTTTTTAATAATTTTTAAGAATTTCACAATTTGATAAATTTAAAAGGAATTTTTGAGAATTGAATTCAGCGGTAGTTGCAATAACGAATTCAAATGACCATTAAATGCTGCACAGGTACATTTAATTTTGGGATATATAAATATTTACTTGAAGAAGACAAATAATAAGCAATTCTAAGACTTATTAGAATTTGAAAGGAAATTGTATTCTGCTTTCGCATTAACCTTTTGGTCTTTGAGTTCTTGGTAGAGCCAGTGTTAAAAATACCATTATTTGTTTTTCTCTAATTAAATATAATATTCTAAAAGATTAAATTCTAATTCTAACATTTAATTTGGTTTTTACAATAGTGTAGAATTGTATTTGGATTAACACTATATTTCTTACACTCAAAAATGCACACAGTCAGAAATTTTGGCTCGTTTAGGAGCAAGCGTCGGCCGGGGCCAGGAGAGTTGGGTCAGGCAGCGGTTAAGCCGGGTGTGAATGAGGTAGATGAAGTAATGCATGAGATTGTGAGTGAAGTGATGAATGTGGTGAATGAGAGGGAACAGGTAAAAATGAATGCAGAACTGGATGAGAAAAGGAATCAACTATATTTAGAATTGATGGATGACATAGCGAATGAGCAGTATGATGAATGGTTGGATGTAGTGATAAGTGAGATTGTAAATGAGGAAGTGAATGAGTTGGCGGATGGAGTGATGAATAAGGAGATAAATGAGTGGGCAGATGAGGTAGTGCATGGAGTGGAGGAAGTGGATGAGATGAATGAGGAGTTGGTAGGAGAAGTGGTAGTTGATGAAGTGAATGAGTGTGTGGATGAAGTGATGGATGCGCGAGAGAGATATCGATTGAGGAGGCTAGAAAGGGATAGGAAAAGGTGGAGGGAGAAAAAGAGTAGGAGGAAGAAGCAGAAGGCAGCGTGGTTGGCCGAGGAGGTAGAGTTCTCGTCAGTCATGCACGCTTATGCGGAGATATTGGCTGAAGAGAACGCTATCTCTGAGTCCAATCACAGGGGAGAGAACCCTCGACGGTGGTTGGGACCGCAAGTGGCCCCGGGAAATTGTGTGCATCTTTGAAATGTATTTTGTTCTGAATTTGGAAAAAAACCGTTTTGGGGCAGTAATTTTTTTCGGAGACTGTTTTTTTATACTGTCATTGTACATAGTGTATATAGTAGGTTAATTGTTGTATAATTGTACATATTTGTACATATTTTTGGTATATAGGAAGCGGATGTAGTGGTTTGTGTGGAGTGTTATGTTACAATAGCACCAACGAGATGAAATTAAGAAACCAAACCGATGAAACGATTTAGCCATTTGAACTTTTTGTGAGTAGCTTTGGCAAATATTATACATTGATAGGAATTGGATAGTAGATCATATTTAAATATTTATACATTAATAAATTAGATCTGGAATCTGATGCTCGTTTTAACGGTGCATTTTGGCCTGCGTGAAATAAATACATGATTTTAATTTCTTTACCACTAATGGTTATAATCGGTGAAAATCCTGTTTTGGTTGTGGTAGATTCGAACTATTTTTAATTTCGCGATGAAAATATTGTACATTCCACTACAGTTGAGCGTTTGTTAGAATTAATTGATTTTTTTTTTTGGGTGTTAATTTTTTTATTGTTGTGTAATGATTACAAGTGTGTAATTGATAATTTCTCTCAGCGGTACCTCTAACAAAGGATCCATGGGGCTTATCTCCTTAACATAATTATGTTCTTAGATCGCCTCTGTCCATTATGGACATGCGATCGAAGTTCATTGGTTTCTTCTCTTCATTTCAGAAGGAGTTTTCTGGTGATAAGGGAGTGACTACTGCTGGTCTGTACTTAGGTACAAACCAGTAGTACCATTCCCTGCACAGAAGCTTCTTTAACGAAATGAAGAGGAGAACCAATCATTTTTTTTTATCAGGATCGAGGCTTCACCTCACACAACTTCAACATTTTTCCACTCTTACATTTAGCTTGCAATAGACAGTTTTCATTAAGTTTAGGATTTGAAGTCTGGTGTTCGGGAGCGTTCTTCGACTATGGCATTAGTTTAATGGTAATTTATTTTTAGGTAGAACAACCGCAGCTGGGTCAGTAGAAATGGGCCTGGAGTCTAATCGTGACAGTTGCGATTGTTTTTGTTAGGTTGGGGAGATACTGTTCTGTAGAATCTGGTCGTTAGGGGCTTTTCTAGTCGGTTCTCACATGCATTGTTGGAGTGGGCTCGCGAACGCGATAATTCAAATACTGAATGAAATGGATATTGTAGCCATACTTACTTTTATGTGTCTCCAGACGAATCTAGATTTTGGGAATCTCTTATTATATTAAATAAAAATAAAATAAATCAAACAAGTTTTTCAAAAAATTAAATAAATAATTTTTATTAAATAAAATAAATTTTCGTAAATTAAATTTTAGGTAACTAAATAATTTTTTTTAAATTTAAATAATTTTAGGTAATTAAATAAAATAAATTTTTTATTAATTAAGCAATACGTCAAGAAATAAATAAATATTTTTTATTTTTTTTAAAAAATAAATCAATATTTTGAGCTAGGACGTTGCATCCAATAAATAAACATCCTTTTTGAATATTTTTTATTTTTCAATTTTTTTTAAAATAAATAAATATATTTTAGGGGTGCTATCGTCAATAACTAATTTTAGGTATATATATATATTTCAGTATATCTGAAATTAAATAAATAAATTATATTTTAATATACAATATCTTAGGAATTTCTGTAAAGATTCAGCAAAGATTAGCTACGACAGTTTTTTTGTTCCTTTACAAGTTTGGTTTTTACAAAAATTTTCTGTTTTTTTGGGGCGTTCGTTGTTTTTTTCCGTTTTGCGGTTTTTATTGTTTTCACTTTTACATTTCCGTCGTACTAACTCTACATTTTTTTTTTTTTGGTTGTTGAGAATTGGTTTTATTATTGTTGTTTGATTTTGTGAATTCTGGATTTGATAAATTTTACCATCAAAATGTCAAACCAAATAGACGTTGACCATCCGTTCTATGGTCTAGAACCCAGCGAACTGCAGATCGAATGTCTGGTTCGGGGTGTGGATTTTGGAGGGGTCAGTTGGGCAGAGGAACTGCGAAACCACGTGGATCATGGTGCAGTTCCAGTAACGGTATCTCATGCGAGAGACTTGGTAGCTGAGTCTCAAACGGTGGTGCAGGCAGCACAAGTTGTTTTAGATCAAGTACGTCGACTTCAGTCACCGATTGATCAGACCCTCTTGGATGGTTTGGCGAATCGAGTGTTACATTATACGGGTAGGATGAATAGGTTGGGTCCTCGCAATGACTTGCAAGAAGCCCGCACCTACGCTATCTCACAATTGTCACGCGCTTGGAGTATAATAGGATCATTATCAACACGTCCAATTATGCAGAGTAAACCAGGAGTATCATCTGCTCCACCTGCTTCACCTGCTTTTCAACCAGATGAGAGATCCACACCGATCCCAGTACGGCCAATATCGGAAACAATAAATAGTCTGAATCGTCCAAACCAGCAACATCAGAGACGGTCAGATCAATTACCACCGGCTTATTTCCAGCAATCTGGGTTGAGAGCCGAGGACTTTGCAATACCACAATTGGGTCCATCACTCCAGTCTGAACATACACATAACAATCCAGCATTGGTACAACCACAACCACAATTAAATTATCCATCAGTACCACAGGTACAACTACCACCAATATATCCACCAGCTCCACTAACAGCACCACCACCATACAACCAACCTTCTCAGGTATGGCGTGACGCGGCTCCAGCGTTAGCACCAGTGGAGTACCGAGGGGTTCGTGGGAACAATTTGAGTCGTTATGACTCAAATTGGGTTCCAACCTTCACAGGGGATGGTCACTCTCCTGATATTCATGAGTTCATTCATAGAGTGGAGGCGGCTGCCAGAAGAGACCGTGTGTCATGGGACGACCTTAGGTCTATCATACCACGGTATCTGAAAGCAGCGGCCAACAGATACTATTTGAATTTAACTCATGAATATGAGGTGGTGACCTACCCAGTGCTAAGGGAGGGACTCCTACAGACCTTCGGTACGCTAACTGATGATAAGGCGATCTTGCGCGTTCTTCTGAACCGTAAACAAAAATCCAAGGAGAGCGTATACGAATATCTGGTGGAGATTGGTTCGTTAAACCGTCGCTTAGCACGTCCATTTGCTGATCGTGAAATGCTAGAGATTGCTCGGGAGGGACTGAGTGTGGATCTCAAAAATGCTACATTAGCAGCAACAATACACTCAATGGATGAACTTCGGACTTTATGTCAGAAGTTTGAACGTTTGTGGTCCACACCAGTTCCAACCAGAACATCAAATTTAAGAATTAGCGAGGTACAGCAAATGGATGATTATGAGGTGGATGCTGAACCAGAACAACATGGATATATTGATGCGGTGGATTCAACACAGAGACGGATATTGCAGCGACCTAGCATAACCTCTGACAACAGTCAACCTGGTCCATCAATATCCAGACAACCAATAGTGTGTTTCAGATGTGGAGTAAACGGTCATCGAGCTCCTGAGTGCTCTAAGAATAGAATTAAACTATATTGTTGGAAATGTAACAAGCCGGATGTTATATATGCAAATTGTTCATATTGTCACCCGTCGTTAAACTACCGTCCGAGAGTACATGCTTCGGGGATGGTACCCTCGGTTCAACATCCAATGAGCCCGAAGAAAACGACGAGAGATGTAGCAACGCAGGACGATCGATCACCACTCAGGAAACCAGAATAAAATCACCTAGTACATTTAATTTCCCATCATTACATCGAACGTATTTTAGACGTCTAGAACGTAATATTAGATATTGGAGGATGAGGAAATTATTTCGTAAAGCTTGTATTTCATCTATCCTTTCAGAAACAAAGGATCCTCGGCCGCGATTAACAATAAGGATTTTGGACAAACACATTTCAGGACTATTGGACAGTGGAGCGTCAATCACAATACTTGGAAGAAGTTCCTTGGAATTATTGGAGTCAGCAGGTACAACTTACCGTAAGTACACTTCGTGTATTCGTACGGCAGATGGTACTGCAAATAAAATTTTGGGTTACATAGAAGTTCCAATAACTGTGAATGGCTCCACTAAACCAATGCGGTTTCATATTGTCCCTGGACTACGAGAAGAGCTCTACCTGGGCATAGATTTCTGGGAGAAATTTGGTATTGTTCCTTCATTTGTTAGTGAACTGACTCGTACAGAGCCACAAAATTTAAATATACATAACCTCACCACTGACCAGCAACGAGAACTGGATATGATCAAGGATTCTTTCCCGTCATTTGAAGTGTCTGGACTCGGAAAGACTTCTTTGGTTGAACATGTCATCGATGTTGGTGATAATGCACCTGTTAAACAGAGGCATTGTCCCACATCGCCGGCTGTTCAACTAAAGGTCTATGCTGAACTTGACCGAATGCTTCAAATGGGCGTGATCGAAGAGAGTAACAGTTCTTGGTGCTCGCCAGTGGTGTTGGTACAAAAAGAATCTGGTAAAAACAGATTATGTATTGATAGCCGTCGTGTCAATTCACTAACGAAAAAGGACGCTTACCCACTTCCCTTGATTGATGGCTTACTAGGTCGTCTAAATAGCACAAAGTACATTTCAAGTATTGATCTCAAAGATGCTTTCTGGCAGATTCCTCTGGCAGAAGCATCTAGAGACAAGACAGCCTTCACAGTGCCTGGTCGTCCATTGTATCAATTCCGGGTTATGCCCTTTGGATTGTGCAATGCTCCCCAGACAATGTGTCGGCTAATGCACAAGGTGATACCACATCAATATCACGAAAATGTCTTTGTTTATTTAGATGATCTATTGGTAGTCTCTTCCACGTTCCAGGAACATATGGAGTTGCTGTCCAAAGTCTCTTCATTGTTAAGAGCGGCTGGGTTAACCATAAACCTCAAGAAAAGCAAATTTGTTCTGAGAGAGGTGAAATACTTAGGATTTTTGGTTGGTGAAGATGGTCTTCGAACAGACCCTGACAAGGTAAGAGCTGTTGCTGAGTATCCAGCTCCGTCAACAGTGAAACAAATACGTAGACTATTGGGAATGGCTGGTTGGTACCAACGTTTCATACCAAATTATGCAAGCGTGGTATCACCAATCACAGATTTATTAAAGAAGAGTTCGGGAAAATTGAAATGGACATTGGAAGCGCAAGCTGCTTTCGAAAATTTAAAACGATTGCTGACTACAGCACCGGTATTAGTAAACCCTGATTATAATAAAGAGTTCTTTATTAGATGCGATGCGAGTCTGACAGGGTTAGGTAGTGTACTGTATCAGATCGACGAAGACGGACAAGAGTGTCCGATAGCCTTCATGTCGAAAAAAACTTAATAAAGCTCAACGAAACTATTCTGTTTCTGAGCTTGAATGTCTTGCGGCAATTCTGAGTGTGAAGAAATTCAGGGGCTATGTTGAAGGTCACCGATTTACAATTGTGACTGATCACTCAAGTCTGAAGTGGCTTATGTCACAGAAAGACTTGAGTGGTCGTCTGGCTAGGTGGAGCCTAAAACTCCAACATATGGATTTTACCATTATCCACCAAAAAGGTACCCAAAATATAGTCCCTGATGCTCTATCTCGTCTTTATGACGATACACACGAGGAATTGACGGAAGCATTATCACATCACATTAACGACATTAAAATCGACAATGAAGGTTATCGGCACAAAGAATATACGGATATGATAGCTAAAGTTCAATCATCACCAAAGGACTTTCCATCAGTTAAAGTCGTGGATGATAAGCTATACATACGTATTGAGCCAAGATCTGATGCAATACCCAACGATGTTCCTGTGTGGAAGCTCTGGGTACCAAAACCGATGACTTCCAACATGATTCGGAAACATCATGATGATAGTACTGCTGCTCATGGAGGTGTTAAGAAGACTTTAGAATTACTTCGACGTCTTTATTATTGGCCGGGCATGGCGTCACAGGTACACAACTATGTTGTGTCCTGCGACACATGTAAACAAACAAAAGCCACGAATCAGATATTGCGTCCTCCGATGCAATATCAATTCGAAACAGCACGTCCATGGCAGAGAGTCTATATAGATTTTTTGGGACCGTATCCTCGTTCTACACTTGGGAATACGGTGTTATTAATAGTTCTGGATCATGCTACGAAGTTTGTACTACTGAAACCACTTAGAAACGCAACTTCACCGAAGGTGAATGCTTTTCTAAGGAATGAAGTGTTTCTTACATATGGGGTACCAGAGTTTCTACACAGTGACAATGGCAGACAGTTCACTAGTAGGAACTTTCAAAGTCTTTTGTCAGATTTCGGCATTAAACACATTAGGACCGGCGTTTATAGTCCTCAAAGTAACGCGTCAGAGCGGGTCAATAGGTCAGTCCTGGCAGCAATTCGAGCGTTCATTAAAGGTCAACATGCCAAGTGGGACTCACAAATTGGTGAAATCGCATATGCACTGCGGGCTGCAGTACATTCTGCTACCAAGTACTCACCGTACTATTTATTATTTGGTCAACATCCAATCTCGGATGGAAATACTTACCATTTGTTGAGATCACTACACCAGCTTGGTGAAGATGCTGGTGAGGAAATAGAACGCACTGATCATTTGACTCTGCTTAGGAACCGGGTTCAACAAAATTTAAAAGCAGCCTTCAAAAAATCACAACATCAGTACAACCTGCGATCTAAACTACGGACTTTTCAACCACAACAACGTGTGTTTGTACGGCAACATCATTTGAGTGACGCTACCAAAAAGTTCTCGGCAAAATTGGCTCCAAAGTTCTTACCTGCAATGATTAAGACTAAGTTTGGAAATGTACTCTATGAGTGCATAGATATGAGCGGTAAGAGTCTTGGAGTCCATCACGCGAAAGACATCAGAGAATGATGTCTGTTCGTTAGGTAGGGTCGTTCCTCTGGCTGGTTGTCGTCTCTGGGGTTCACATCTTCAGCATCATATATTACTGGTTGTATCGAGGTTTCAATGGTGCTGACGTTAGATGGATGGATGATCGATTTCGGTACTCACTGATAGTTCCTAGGAACTTCATGAGTATTGAAATTGATCATCGACCCTGACGCTGGTTACCATTGGTATCTCGATCCCAGATACAGTTTAATAGGTGGAAGTAGTTCGGTGGTTTTCTGTCATGGAGGGGATGGCGACGTTTTTGTGATTTCAAGAGTAAAAATCTTGGTTTCTACCTTGAATTCATGGTGTAACGATCGCAATAATCGCAAAACAATAATAAAACCAAATTCATCTTCGTTTTCAATTCAATAAAAATGTATTTCATTAGTTTCCATTCATTTTCACATTAACAATAATTTAAAATTTTCTAATACTTAACTGCTAGTTAAATTTCAATTGTACTATAAAAAACAAACGAACGTACTAAATTTTTATTTCCAATTCTAACAAACAGATGTCGTTATTAATCTTTATTGAATTTCTTTTTAGTATTACCCGAGCTATTTTGACATGATAAGATGTCAAAAAGAATTAACAAAAACACATTTTTGTTTGAAAATATTGTTTTTCTTTTTTTGGGTCTTCAACCAAAATGTTGAATTGAGATTGTTATTAAACACTCAATAAAACGTATTAAAGAAAAAATACTAATTCCATTTTATTTTGAGTTTAAAAAGAAATTGTTTTAATTTATACAGAAAAAAGGTTAACTTTGTTTTCATTAGTGTGTGATTTGGATGAAATATATATATATTTTTTAACAAAGTGTTTCATTCTGTTATCATTAAGTTTATACTTAATTTATCATAAAGGAAAAAGATTGCTTTATAAAAGTGGCAGTACATGAAAAATAAAGTATCCAATGATGTTATCGAAGGTATGAGTAGTAAGGATAACAGTGATCGAAGCATATTACCACAGTTAGAAACAGTCGAGTGTATGGTGGATTTTCCGGTTGTAGAAACCGTATGGATTTAAAGCAAAATATGAAGTGGAAAGTTAAAGGATTAAAGGCAATGTTCAATTGGGCATTTCGAACAACGAAGGTGTAATTCAGCAGCAGCAACTGATGTTCACAAATTAGTTCATCCAATACAGTTGGTTGATTAGTCAAGGGAATTGGAACACATAGACCAAATCTTCAATCAACAGTTATAAGTTAAGGTACTTACAGTAAATATATTAATTTTTTTATTTATTCCTCGTTCCCCTTTGGAATGATAGGCTAGATTTTTTTCAGATAATAAGAGATTCCCAAATTTAGGATTCTGTGGGGATAAACGCTATCCCGTAGCAATATTATTAATATTATTTTGTACGAAAGGTCCAAACTAACAGTTTCTTTTGTACTGTGTAGTGTTGAAATTTAGGCCTGGCTGAATTTCAGTATCTATACCTGCAATCTCAAAGAATAAGTCTTTGTCTCAACAAAATGGCAGCAGAGTGAACTAACAGCTTAGCATTGACTTCACCAACATAAGAGGTCTCAGTTCGAATCTAAACGAGGTTCATCACTACATCGAAAAAAATAAACTTGACATATTGTTTCTTACCGAAACAACAATTGTCAGTGGCAAAGCATCGAAATTGGATCTCGAAAAATACCGGATGCCTAGTTACGAATTGGAACATTCCTTTTATAACAAGCATGGTGTCTGTGTATTTGTTCGAAATTCACTTTTATGTATGAGAATTAAGGCTTACGGGTTGAACTCTAAACATCACGATTCTCTAGCAATGAAGATCTCAGGTGTTGATAAAACTATGTTAATAGGATTACACAGATCCCCAAATTCCCTCAGGATGTCCCTTTTCCGATCAAATATCGGCTAATCTAAACAAGATTACCACGGACTACCCCAAAGCAAGACTGGCCATTCTTGGAGACTTTAATATTCATAATAAAGGGTGGCTTAAGTATTCATCGCGCACTGACGACGTAGGAAGACAAGCCGAACTGATACTCGCAGATTATCACGGTTTGACGCAAATGATAGAGTGTCCCACTAGAATCTCAGATTTGCTGGATTTGTTTTTGACAAAAAAACTAGATACTACGAAGACAAAAGTTGAACAACCCCTCGGAACATCGGACCATTTGCTAATATCAGCAATAGTGCAATTTACATCACCGACACAAATTAAAGCAAATCCTCGTCCCGTTTGGAACTATAAACGCGCTGACTGGGAAATTGCTAAGACCTATCCCGTATGCGTATTTTTGATGTATATTGCGTTATCGTGACAGCCATTTCAATCTAGTCAGACCTACGAATCTAAAATTCTAAAATCAATAAAAAATATAATTTGGAATACATATTTTACTTTTTTCTTTTAATACACTGTTCTACGTGTGTACGGATACAAATAATGTTTTGTTTTCTTTAATTCTCCCAAACAACAAAAACAAATAAAATAAACATAAAATAAAAACAAAAATATAAAAATATTTACACAAAAAATTAATTAATCATTTTAATACTTGTTTCGCTAAAAAATAATAAAAAAAGAATCTTACCATTTGTTTTGTATATTATATACTTTGTTGCTCGGTTTTATTTCTACTTCGCTTGCACTTATTTTTCACTTACTTATTTCTTCAAATGAAAGATTGTATTCTGTAAATTTAATTAACGTTTAACGTCGAGAATAGGGCAAATAAAATGTAATTTATGACACGAACAATTATTTAATTACTATTTCGGTTTACCGTTCTAAGGTTTTTAGAGTGGAGGAAAATTCTAAGACACTCAATTTTATCAATACGAAAGCATAAAGTTGCAAAAATATTTGCCAATGTGAAAATTATCAAATTATGTTTCCATCAAACTTTTATTTGAAATTTTGTGAAATGCTGGTTAATTTTGTTTATTCCCTTATAACTTTATTTATTTTTTCTACAACCAAACTATAAATTTTCGCTCATAATACTGTTGTCAGTAATTTAATATAGGATGTTTCATTATTGTGTATCTATAATGATAATATAATGTACTCGTGCGTAATGAAATAATAAATATTCCAATATTGTCATGAGATCGGTTGTTATGAAAAACACATCAAATTTCAACAAAAAGAAAACATTCACATAATATAAATAAAATATGGAGGGGATGAAATTTCAATGCTCTGAGATATCAAGACTTCGGCCTGTTTTAAGGATTTCTATATAGCTTGCGGGAGAAAACTTTTATGAGATTATTGTTTTTGATTTTGGGCATATGCATTAAACATAGATATGCATTAAACATAAAACTTTTTGCAAAAGTACAAATATTTTATTTCTGTTTAGAAATGTATTACTAAAATCAACGTGTTGTCAGAAAGTTATATATCATATCATATATTAATACAAAAAAAATTAAGGGAAACGAGAAAACGCTCCGCAAACTCCTCTAAAAGTTCATTACTTAGCGTTCTACAGTTTCAACTTTTCCATAAAAAATAAGTCCAGAAAATTGAAGAGATTGGACTTTTATAAAAGAATTCGGAAACACTGACTCTGAAAATCTTCTATTTATCACAGAAAAATTAATAGGAACTAAATAGATCGTAAAATTAGCTAACATAGAAAATAATTTAACAATACAAAAATAAATTAACAAAAATTATATAAATTAAATTAAATAAGATTACATTATTATACCTGTGATCTGCTTCGTCAGTCAATGTTTTCTTTCTTAACCTCATTATGTCGGGCACACATCCAGCACCGCAGTATTCCATTATAATACGTAAATCACTTTGAATTAAATGATTTCCATAATATATTACAACATAAGGCGAATCACATTGGCGCGTAATTGTAATTTCATTAATAATATCATGTAGATCAAAATTCAACGGGAACCTGTTTAATTGCACTCCGTGCCTACTCTCTTCTTGTAATGCCCTATACACTGATCCATGATTTCCTTCTCCTTATTTACATATCTGTAATATCAAATAATGCTTCTGGGGGGGGTGGTATGTCAAATTTTCTTCGGGTAAAAATTCATTTTTTCTTTAATTCACTTGTTGAACTATTGGAAGACATATTTTTTTTAGTATGACACAACTTTCATAAATGAAAACACAATTTATTTTCTCATACTATGAACCATCATCTTATATATTAATACGCTAACGAAAAACTTTGAGGAGCCTAAGGCTTTTTTATTCGCAGATGGATTCATTTCAAATTTTCACCTCTAGCTGATATTAGTGTAACTTAGATTTTAAAGATTTTTCACACAAATCGGATCATAAATAAAAAAGTTATAGACGAATTAAAATGTATTTTTGAATTTAGCGGCCCCCCCCCATACAATGTGAAATGGACTTACCCAATACGATGTTATTTTGTTATTATTTGATACATTGTATTTTATTTTTTAGTCTTCTTATGTACATTGAAGTGAATGAATGTGAAAATTTTGTTCTGTTCTTCATTTTAATTTTTAGAAATGACAATGTATGTGAAGTTTTTCTTATGCGTGTGGAAATGAAATGATTAATAAATACTAGGAGGGCCCGGTGTGCTTCGCTACGCTTTTAAATAAAGTTTTTGCGTAGACATTTTGTTGACGTAGAAGCAATGATTTCAAAAAGGGGTAATGAGAAATGCTAGCATGTAATTTTTGGAACGAAGTTCCTTATCACGCATTGCGAAAGAAGGTTTCACGGAAAAAATTAAGACCAAAAGTTGTAACGGAAATGATGAAATGAGAAAAAAGTAAAAAAGGAGCGATCTCTGTGTTTCGATATAAAAACTAAATTTACACTTAAAAATGTTTAGTACGACAATATTTTAATGGTTGACACACTTGACATCTTGACGCCGTTGACACCCTTGACACCCTTGACACCCTTGACACCTTGACACCCTTGACACCTTGACACCCTTGACCCTTGACACCCTTGACACCCTGGAAAATAAAATTTTATTACAATTCCTTCACTAATTTTTTTATTTTCTATTGATTAGAAATTAAAAAACCAATTTCCCAAATTTCCCAAATTTCCCAAACTTAAAAAAAATAAATTTTTTTTATTACAACCATTCCTTCACTAATTAATCGAAAGGAACTTCGTTCCATCCGGGTGTTCCTTGACACCTCTTTACTTTTAATTTTTCTTTTTAAATATATGAATGAAAAAGAAAACGAAAATAAACGAAATAAAATTTAGTGTAAAAATCCCCTAAATTTTATTTCGTTTATTTTCGTTTTCAATTGATTGACAAATTGATTGAAGGTCTGTAGCCTGCTTTACGATGTTATTTTGTTATTATTTTATACATTGTATTTTATTTTTTAGTCTTCTTATGTACATTGAAGTGAATGAATGTGAAAATTTTGTTCTGTTCTTTATTTTAATTTTTAGAAATGCCAATGTATGTGAAGTTTTTCTTATGCGTGTGGAAATGAAATGATTAATAAATACAAGGAGGGCCCGGTGTGCTTCGCTACGCTTATAAATAAAGTTTTTGCGTAGACATTTTGTTGACGTAGAAGCAATGATTTCAAAAAGGGGTAATGAGAAATGCTAGCATCTAATTTTTAATTTTTCTTTTTAAATATATGAATGAAAAATAATCAGAACTCTAGCTGATCAGTTCGGATATATGAAGATTTAGCGATCAAATAAGTTTTCAAGTAAGCTTATTTGATCTCTAACTTATTTGATCGCTAATTTTTCATATATCCGAACTGATCAGCTAGAGTTCTGATTATATTTCATACATATATTTAAAAAGAAAAATTAAAAATTATATGCTAGCATTTCTCATTACCCCTTTTTGAAATCATTGCTTCTACGTCAACAAAATGTCTACGCAAAAACTTTATTTATAAGCGTAGCGAAGCACGCCAGGCCCTCCTAGTTTTAATTAATCACATATATTCTGGTTGCAAATTGAATTATAGTACAAATTCTTACACAGTTTCCATTATAAATTTAACAAAACAATACACAAAATATTTTTTTTCATTAAAATTTACATAGTAAAGCATCTTAATACCAGAAACTATTATAATTCATAAATAAATTTTTCTTTTTCAACACAATTTTTATTTTAATATCACAGTTTGATTTAATTTTATGTAATGTGTAATTGATTGAAATTAACATAATGTCCTGGCCAAACAAAAATGGTCCAGCATACATAGTAATTGGCACTTCAGTGTTTTGTTTCTCTCTTGTTTCTTTTTCGTTTAAAAAATTATACATTTAAACTTCTATATTTCAACTGATCAAACAACTTTTCCAACAATCAATACATTTGAACAGCTGTATTACATCTACATGTAACACCCAAACAGTATTATTAATTAGTATTTAGGGCAATGAACTAAAATTAAACGTTAAAATAGCATTGTCCAACTTGTAGCATACATAAAAACTTTTATATCCTTTCCTTCTAAAAAAAGGCCCGAGTTGAAACAAATTGACAAATTATTAGCGAAAATCTTTATATATGAATATTCCTACTTTTAGAGAAATATTCAAAATAGTCAATCGTTACAAAATCTTCATTTAAGTTTTTGCTTATTTTTAATAATTACAACTTTTGTGTGAATAGCATGTTTATTCTAACACCACCTGATATTTTCTAACCTATTAGTACAGTCACAAAATTTTTTAGAAAACTTCTCCATTTAGACTAAATAAACCTTTCTTCAATAATTACAACTATTAAGAAAAACGATATTTAAAATGAGCCGACCTGATATTTTCCAACCCAACTTTTCCTATTAATCCAGAAAAATTCTTATAAAACATTTAGTCCAAGCACCTGCTATCGACGATATAGCATATGGATTACTAAAACCTTAACACAGAATTGGAATGCAGCTAGGATACCAATCCATAAAAGAGATAATCGACTACGACCTAGGATCGCTCTCCTCTGCACAGAATATAGTATCTTTTCATACATTTTACAAGTCAACATCAACCCTTGTTCTGAGCAACTGTTTAAAGAAAATCATTGCGGTTTTTGGCAAGGTTGAGAGACCACAGATCCTATTTTCTTCTATTTTCTGGCGTCCATGCTTATCATATATATAGTCGTTTGGCACCAAAATTTTTCCGAAATTCCGAAATGAAGCACATTGCAATGGGTAGATTTTTATCTGAAATCTACCTAAAATATAATTGATGATATCACATTTTCTTAAACTCCCCTCTTCCTTTTCGTCACACTTTGTCACATATCTGAACAGTCCTTAGCAATGCCTCAGTATTCAAGTGAAGCTATTGTCATTTTTTAAAACACTCGTAACAATTCATGAATGTCCATGACAAGCGAAACTAAATAGAATAATATTTAATTAAGTTTTCTTTTTTTTTTTCAGAAGGTTTTTCAAGTATATTTTCCACTTCAAGTAAAACTAACTTATGAATAAAAATAAAAACAAAATAGATTTTGAAATTTTAACTTATAAAATGAAAATTTTAAACTTTATTTTGCAAAACAAAATTAATTACATTTTCTAAAACGATATAATAAAAAAATATTTATTTTCTAAAACTTGTGGAAGAAAATTCCAAATTGAAAAGTTATTTTCTTTATTTTATTTGAAGTGGTATTTATGTCAAATAGAAAATCACTTGTGTTTTAATTGAATTTTTACGATTTATTTATTGTTCAATTGTTTTTGATGGATTTAACATGAAAATATATTTGATAAAGTGATATGACGGGTAGTTTTAATTTTGTGAAGAACAAATAATGTACTTTGTACGAGTTTAAAACGAATCAAAAACATTCATATAATATCAATTTATTTTATATCAAATTTAATTCAGATTTTTGAATATGAATTTTTTAAGTTTCCAATATTCATAGCAAAGTTAAACAAATGTAAACAAACATTATGTTAAATTCGAAAAGAAATTCTATTTTAATATTCTTAAGTTGATATCAATTTTCGAAATCATTTTATGTACACATAATTTTATTTCGGAAAAAATACGAAACAGTTCCGTCGAAAAATGTGAAATAAAATAAAAAAAAATTGTTTTATTTTTAACTAAACAAGTAAGACATGAAATCCTTCAGGACAAAGAAAAGAACATAAGAAAAAAATTATTATAAAAGAAAATGTATAAGAATAGAAAAGAGAATAGAAAATTCAATTGAAAGCAAATCCCAATTCTATTATAGATAAGTCCATCTTTTTTCTTATTTTTCAATTTTCCAAAATAAAAAGTTGAAATGACATTATGTTATTATTTGTTGAAGGTGGATTGAAATTTAGATAGGAAATAGAACCCAATGGTTATCGTTTTCTGTTTTTTGTTCTATTAAGATTTATTTTAAATAAAATTGAATTGGTTATTTGTTTTTATTTACTGATCGACGTTTTAATTTCTTTTAGATTGTAAGGTTTGTATTTTGAATATCATAATTTCTTCTTGCGCTATTTTTTATCAAAATGCGTTGTGCAATAGAAATTTCAATATGTGTCACAACAACAAACTTACGAGTTATCGTTTTTTTGCAAAAACTCTGGCTTTGCTTTAAGAGATTCCTCATCTAAGATTGATATTGACACTCTCTAGTTGGAGGTAATAGTTTAGTTAAAGCTTATAGAAATTTTTATCTCCCTATTATCGATGTGACGCTGACAATTTTCTGTAAATTCCTGACGTACCATATTTTAGCTATCGTGAGTGACTCTGACCTGTTTTTTTAACTTATTGAAATATTCTTTTTACATTTATGCCCACGCTTTTCACATATATATGTAGCCTTCCAATTTTTTCGGCGTCCTCTTATTTTTTTTATCTCAACTATACTCTCGATCTCATAACCAACTTATTACTTTTGAATCCCCAATCCAATTCCCAAAGATGCAAAATTTAATTAAACAAAAATTCAAAAATTTTCCCAGAAAAACTTTAACGTTGCAGTGTTTCTTATTCATAAGTGATAATGTCACGACTGCTACAACTCTTTTCGGGTAGGAACTGCCAATATTAAACCAATATTGGGCCAGTATTGTAATGGAGAACTGGCTTCATTGATAATCCAAAGAAGTTGTTTAGCAGGCAGCGTACCTAGAGATATTTTAAAGCCCCAGGCTAGCTTCAGCTTGTGGGAACGAGAAGAATAACCTGCCCGCTCCAGCACAAATAATCAGTATAGTACGTGTGTTTCATAATTTAATCGGATCAAAGAAAGAAGACAAGTAAGATAAGAAGACTCTGGCAACCCCCATACATGAAAAAAAAAACGCGATCACCACGTCCACCCCCATATTTTAGCACCCATTCACACACTCTCGCACCTCATACACTCACACATACGCACACACTCACCCACGCATACACACTCTGTCATGCATAAAAACATACATCCGCGCAAATAAAAACCATAAATTTGAATATTTAGCGGATTCCAAAATCAATATTTTGCCCGAAACGCTTTATAATATTTCTAAAGTAGCTAAATTAAAATTGGCTGATAGTCATGTTTTGGGATTGTCCCATTCTATATAATAAAACAAACGTAGCATGGGTTTTATTGATTTTGGTGAGACATTAACAAAAGAATTAGGTAAATTGTGATTTACACTTAATAGCAAGGTAATTACAATAATCAAATATAATAATTGGTTGAATCCATCAAGTCATGTGGAAAAACTGAGATTTTGTTTCGCCACATCTCATGCTTCTTCAATCTTCCGTTTCTTTTATTACATGAATACAAATACGAACCAAGACGTGCTCGAGACGTAGCAAAAAATACATCGAATTCTGGTATAACCCATATCAAAATCTTTTATCAAACACATTTGATTCGTAACTTGACGTTCACGGATTAGAGCTTTCACGAGGATATTTAACCATTGGTTTGTTTAGTTCAATCAATTTCATTTCATACCTTTTGGTTCCATTAAAATAAGACGTTGCCACATTAAATGTTGAATCCAATTCCAAAAAACAAAATACTTTACATGGTAAAAGGAGCCTCAGGCTTAGGTAAGGTTTGGTTTATTTAAATTAAAATTAGATGAATGCTTCACCAATATAGTACTTTTCAATAATTATGAATCCAATACAACATCTGACTCTTGATTTATTACCCGCAATTTCGCTACATGCACCTATTCGTAAATGGAAGTCAGCAACGGAAACTTCTATCTTGGGCTTACAAGTGAAATTCGGCTCAGACAAGGTTTTCCATATTAGTATTTTCCTAAACGCCATTTATAATCAACATAAACCAATTGCAAACGACATCAGAAATGAAGATTTTGCTAACATTGATAGCCGGGCTGGTCGCAGTAGTATTACCAACGCGGTAATAAAATTCTATAATAAAATAGCGCTATAATCAAATTTTATATTTTGGAGTATGTAATCAAGAAAATTATATAATTTATGCAAACCTTCAATAACAAACCAAATTGTCAAAAAAAAAACCATTTTGCTTTTAACAAGATGTTTAGGTGTGTGCATAGGTAATTTTGCCAAGCCAGTATTAGTAGCTGACACAAATATTGACATTTGAAATTTCACCCAAACTATGGATGAGCCAGGATTACTTCTGGTCTGGGAATAACTATGTAATGCAGATGTGTCATCTAAACTTGCATGTGAATACAAAAAAGGATAATTCTGGTTGTTTTAACTCAAGAATTTGCTAGAGTTTGAATTGCTGATTGGCTCATATCGCCACTTCTGTGGTTGAGTTATCCAATAAATTTGCATTTTTACCATTTTTATTTCATCCACTCGGTTTGGCCACTACCGCAAAGTAAGATGAGAGACGGAGAATTGACAATTTCACCTATAAGCTACAAATACCACATTAATAGAATTTCAAACTCTATTCTTCTCTGCGCACTCACACATACACTTCTATGTATATATAAAACTAAAAGTACTCACCCCCCATAGTGGAGTCAGATCCCACTCCTCACTCCTGCTCACTTTAGACGGACATTAGGTTTGGCTTAACTTCACAATCATATCTCAAGTGGTGTCCGGTATTCAATAAAACCGTTTCCATCTACCCACGGGTTGTTTTGGATTGCGTCAAATGCCTTACTATTTGCAGTAAGATTACTATCGTTTGGTCTCCAAACTACTATCGGTTGCTTTCTTCAAAAAAACAACCCTGCTTCAACTTCCAGATTTGCCACACACTAGTAAGGTTACAGTTAAGTTTAATATATTGGTTCCTTTCTATTGGTTCTTTTAGGATGAGGTTAATATGTCACAAAAAAAATAAATTACATATTAATGTAGGCTGGAGACGAAAAATCTTTAATAAATCGTTTGGTCCTTATATGGTTTTCTTTTCTTTTTTTTTATTATGCCCTAGGGGACTTTTCTTATTTTATCAATCAACAATGTATTTTAATTTAGCCTATGTAACTTAGATACGCAATGTTAAATTCGTTGACAGCACATACAGATAATAAATTTTTTCTTTTATCAGGTCTGATTTTTTTATGTTTTCTTGCTATGAACATTGAATAACTTTAACACAGAATTTAACTCTTTTCTGTCCTCGTTAAGTTGTACTTTATCTGACATGTCTAATAAAAAAAATTTTTGTTTAAACAGAAAAAAAGATAATGATCCACAAATTTATTCTAAAATTTAGCATAACCACTTAAATAAATAGACACATTTAATGTATTTACAGCACATACACCGATAATCTTTTTATAATGCCAGATTTTTGTTCTTTGTTTTCATATTACGAACGGTGCCCAAAAACATATGCCAGAGTTCTAAATGTGCTTTTAATTTTAATTACTTCGGGTCCCGCCAGTTCTCACACAGTTTGACTATGACCGAAAACGAACTTTATGAAAAAAAATACTATTTTGGGTACTCTACAGTTTGTTTTTCTCCGACCAATAATTCTCATTTTATGTCATCACTAACCACAAGATATAACAACAAAACAAATTAACCTCTCACCTCACCAATCCAGCTAAAAAACATCGTCCACCTCTTTTCAAACGTGTCCGGCATCCATTTATTACATCAAAAATCCAATAACACAGCTTCACGAGAACCACAGGTCAGCAAACGTCAACAATACCAACAAGACAATAAAAATAAAACTGAGAGGTACTCTATACTCGAAACCGAGTATTTATAATTAAAGAAGGAGGCCGTTTTAAACGACAACAAAAACGGTAAGCAATATCTTATAATTTTTTATCGATTATTGAACCCACTAAGAAGGTTGTGATGGGTTTTATTTATTGCATCATTACAGTATTGGTGAGCCAAGCCTTGGCTATTAACTTTGGCTTCAGTCTGAACCAGTTGTAAATGCCTATAGACTGAACCAAAATTCAGGTTATTATATTACGTGTTATTCACTAGATTAATACATTGTAACATGTCCATATCATGTTTATCTTTATTTTTATATATGTTATTCTTTTCATAACCTCTTTCAACACATTTAAAGGTGGGCTGGGGAAAAATTGGGTTGAAAGGCCTGGCCCAAGTCTTGTTTGCCGGAATTGATCCAAGCCTGGTTTGCCAAACTTGGTCCCAGGACATCAGTTCAAGCTTGGTATTACTTAAATTGATAGTTGACATGGTATCTTCGGATATTCAAAGAATCTGAATAATGAATATTTCATATTTAGTGTACTAAACATGTCTAACTAAATAATAAAAAAAAATTATTTAAATCGGCTCTGTTAAATTTTAATCCAGAAAAATTAATTTGACTTGACCGGATTCGAACCGTCTACCGGGATAGGATAGGATATATATTATATAGTCTAGAGTGTAAACACACTCTGCTGTACGTCGCCCAATTCAATGTTTTAAATCAGTTTTATTTTAGTTTTTTTGCTTAAAATACTCCAACTGGCTGAGATTGTACAACAATGTATATAGTACACTTCTAGTTTTTACATAAATAACAATTTTGTGTTTGTTATGCATGCTAAATTTGTAAATATGCATAACTAATAATTGCTACAAATATTGGTTTTAGCATCAGTGCGTTTTTAGAAAGTAAATCGCAAACAGAATTTTTTTATTGCAATATTAGTGCTTTAAACTTGGGCGCATATTTTTTAAGAATTGATAGTTTAAAAATTTTAAAAATATAGCATAAATAAGTCAATATTTCATGGGAGAATGGAGGAAACAAAAATAAAATAAGAGATTAAGAGCAAACATTTTAAAAAATTTATTGGAGCAAAAACCAAAATGGTGTTGACAATAATCTAGCTGTTCGTATATTCTTCGATCATGTGATACACTCCCTTTCTCAATGTTTAAATCAGACATATAAAGTTGTAAGGGAGGCCTATTTCTTTGAGTAAGCAATAGGGCGACATCATCAAGGATTACTCCATCCTTGATGCAAGGATTACTGAGTGTGAGATCAAAGATTAAAAAGAACATGCAAAGCAACAAAAGCTGATTCCTTTATTTGTATAAAGCTCTTTAGTTAAGTGTAAAATAACCTTAAGATCTTAAAATATAGATGTTACCAAGTTTCCATACCTTTCTGGACTATTTTATTTCATAGAAAACAACCAAAAACTACTAGTACTATATACTTGAATAAATTTTGAGAAATGCAATATTTCTTTTATATCTGAAAATTTAAATTCAACTGCCAGCGTTCATATGAAGTTGAAAATGATTTGGTTCTCCACGTTTCATTAAATTGAAAAAAATGCGTATAGTTTTGATATTAAAACATCACATTTGACTTCAAAACACTTTTTGACTATCATCTATTCTAGTAATTAAATGTAAAATTGTACATTTAACTTTTTTTAGCTTATATACTCCCTATAGGAACGTATGCTGTCAACAAGTGTCCCTGACCTGTATTAATTTCAATTCACTTAATTTTATGGTCGAGTTTCACTTGATTTAATTTAATCGATTAATTTTATATAGGAGATCAATCCATAGAGTGTTTTTCCAATTTCCAACCCATATTGCGTTGGCTATCGATTAATTGTAAAACCGGTGTGTTGATGGTTGTTAATGTTTTGCTTAAAAACTCTTTGACCTAGATGACAGTCGAATCCGGGTCTGGTGAGCTCGAGAACAGCATACAAACCACTAGGTCACTCAACACACTATATTTAACAGTAGAAGTATATTATTAATTAAAATAATTATTATATTTGTTGATTTAATAAAAATGTTTTATTTTTCTAACAACTTTTTTTAAAGTTGTTAGAAAAATAAAACATTTTTATTAAATCAACAAATTTAATTATTATTTAATTTATAACCAACTTGGAGACCAATTCCATAATACATATTTTTTGCATTTATGTAAATTATATATTTAGCCATGTCTATATTATTAAAGCTAGAACTATATTATATAATTTATAAACATAAGTACATATATAAACTAATAAATAAATAAAAATACATTATATAAATTTGAAATTATAGTATTATGGATTAAAGCTTGTTGCTTCTTATCATTTTTATATTAAAAATTTGCTTAATGCAATGTTAATACATTACTAATTTTTTACAAGTCAACATAAAAACTAAATAAAACAATAACGAAAATTTTTAAGTTCCTCTTAATCGAACGGAGTTTTTTGTCATTTTCATTTCTAATTTACACAAAAAGTAAGAAAAGTAGTTTAAAGAAAATCTCTTAGAATATTAAAACTTAAAATTCTTAATTAATATCGATCCAATCATTTTATAATTGCAAACAATATACGATTTTCTTTTTCTTATATCTATTATCATTAAATTTATTTAAAATTCATCGTTATTATATTATAATCATTTTGTTGATCATCATCATCATTATTATTATAAGAATTTTCACTATCGTAATAGTTTACATTATTTTTAAATGAAAATTTATTAGAATTCTTAAGGATAAAACTTTTATTATTTTTTGTTTTCAATTTTAATTTTACTCAAATTTTCCAAAGAGTGAAGCCGAAGAAGAATTAAAATTATGATAAAGAAGTTTTTATTTTGTGGTTCTACTTTGTGCTTATTTAATTAAATTTTGAGTTTATGTGTGTGTTTGTGTTTCAAATTTACTTTTGCTAATTTTTTAATTGAAAATTATATATAAATACACAATTATTATACATAAATACACTGTGTCTGTTAAGATGCGTAACCTATTTATAGGAACGACTATGAAAAGTGCGTTAATAGAAAAAATAAACTTAAACGGCGCAGCACATATCATAACCCAACCCGATTTGCCTTTAATATGTAACAACTTTGAATGCGAATTAGCCTGAGTTCATGTGTTAAATCTAATAATTCGATCACCCTCTTATATTTGTAAAAGTCTACCGATGAAAATAACATCAAAAACATCTTTCTTTAATAAACAACCCCTATTAACTCTATAAAAAGCCCATTAATATTCCATATGTACACCCAAAATCAAAATAATAAAAAAATGATATTAAAAAACCAAAACTAAACTTTTTAAATTAAATTTTAGACTTTTTAATATCTACGTAATATTAGGATTCGGTTTTATTGTTATTTTCATTTTTCTGCTTCAAACAAACATAAGAAAATAAGAGGCTGAAAAACTTAAAGAACGAAATTTAAAATGACAAACGACTTTAATATTACATTTATTGGCTCCTTTTAGTTTTTATATTTTTATTTTATTTTTTTGTTTGTTTTTTAAATTTTTTAACCCATATGACAGTAGAATGGAATACCATAATGCGGCCAACAATGATAAAAAATATTTTTAATTTGATTAATTGATTTTATTAGATTAGCTATGTTTTAATCTTAATACACATCCACCAACAAAACTAAGTTTCAAATCAAAACTTTCAAGGATTTAACATCTGACCTTGCTTAAGAATCTCACAATAATTCAATGCATAGAAACAATTATTTTCAAAATAACAGAACGTGTTCATAGATTTTTTTTTGGCTGGAAATTCTTTTACATATAATTTTATTTGTTGTGGAAATGAGTGAAAAAGAATAATAAAAACGAAGAAAAAGATTGGAAATATAAAATAAAAAGCATACTTTTTTTATTATTTCAATAATAGAAAACGAATATTTTTACCAAATGGAAATTGAGAAAATTGTTATATTTGTGTTTTTTTATGATTTTATAATTTATTTAAAGATTATTGGATATTTGATTAAATTGAACCATATGTGAATGATTTGTTGATTGGACTTAAAAGGTTTTTATGTATGGGTTATTAGTAGGCTTAGGATTTTTATGCACTAAAAAACTAAAAATATGTACTTAAAATATGTGCTTAAAAACAAGAAATATGCAAGTAAAATAACAAAATATGTGATCAAAAATGTAAAAATATTTTAAAAAAAGCACCCAATACACTTTAGTAAAATATTTATTTCAATTTTCAGTAGATTCATACTACATAATATATAACTAAATGTGCAGCCAATATTTTACAAAACAATAAAATCAAAATAACAATAACTGAAAACAATCGGTACGTACGAGTATTATATTGTGTCGTTAACCTAAATCTTAGCGTAAATCTTAAATAACATAATTATCACAAGAAAATTTCAAAATCAAATTAATTGCATCACACAAATCTGGTTTAAGTAAATCTTAAATTTAAGTCAAGTATAAATCTTATTTTGCTAAATATTATATGCACTTTAGTTTGCATTCAATGCTGTATTGCAATATATAACAAAATACATTTTTAAATTTTCAAACAAAAACTTTTCGCGGTTGGGACGTAACATATTTTTGTACATAGAAAATGACCTTTCTACGTCAACTGATGTTATTGGGGCATGTTTAAATGCTGAAATTTCAGATACCGTGAATTATTCGATCTCATTCGCATTTCCAGGATCTTCAAGAGTAGTTTTAATATTTTGTAAAATATTCAAACCAGTGTTTTTGGATATGATGATTTTCAATTTATTTTTAATTAGTTCACCAACCGCTCCACTTATTGCTTCAACTTTCCTATTAGCTTCCAGAAACAAGTTTAATTGTTCCACTAAACTATTACTTGAAGACTCTAGGCTTTCTATTGTCGTGGCTAGATGACTATAGTTGCCATTTATGTTAGCCAAATCATTTTTTAACGTTGATTTACTTAATATTGCCTTAGCAGTTTTAATGTATGTTGAATCTTCGTCGTTTAGTTCCATAATAATTTCCTTAATTTTTTCAAAATTTTTATTATAATATTTCACTGCATTAAGCCTGGTCCCCCAGCGAGTAACTATTGGTTGAGGTGGCAACGAAAGATTTGGAAATTTATTTTTAAAAAGCGCAATCCGAGAAGGTGCTTTCAAAAAAACATTTTTAACCGCCGAAACTAACCGATTTACATCGCTGAAATTTGATCGAATAGTTTCGCAAACTCTGTGTAGTCCATGCACTACACAGGTCACATGTAAAATTTTGGGATAAAATACCTGAATAGATTGAGCGGCTTTCACCATGTAAGGCGCCGCATCTGAAATAAAAAGCAAAATGTTTTCCCTCTCGAAATTTTCTCCTAATAATTTGACAGAGTCGTCGAATAACCGGGTAGTTGTTGAATGGTTAGTTCTGTCGAGGTCAGCAACATTCAATAAGAATTTTTGTTTGGCTACCTTTTCATCGACATCCAATATCCCTAGTATCACATTGGCAACATACCGTCCAGTACTATCCGTAGTTTCATCGATTGAAACCCACAAATACTTATTTTGAGTTACTAGCTTTATTTTGTTCATTTTTTTGTCGTATAGTACTTTAATATATCGTTTTCTTAAAGTGGATTCGTCCGGTATGATCTGGTTAGTATATTTTTTTAGAAACGATGAAAACACGGTGTTATTCAATTTCGCCAAAGGAATATCAGCAGCTAGCATTGCCATACACAAATCCTCGTTGAATTTCGAATAATTCGTGTTTGCCACGGATTCTTGAAAAAACGGCTGAGCATTTTTGTCTGTTCGTCTTTCTTCCAGTTCTTTGTGTTTCTTACTTTTGACGTGCTGATCTACGAGAAATTTTTGATTCATTGATACAGTTTTTCCACATACATTGCAGTATAACACTGTCCCTTCTGTCTTGAAAATATCACCATATTCCTCAACAATTAATTTGGCTTTACTCTTAAGGCTTTGTTTGACTTTCGGCATCTTAAAAATAATCTATTTTTTGCTTGTTATTTTTAAAAATAGTATAAACAAATTAAAAAACACAAGGCGTTTAGATCATACAACAAATTGAATTGTCAAATTTTAAAACATAATACATCTGAAGTGATCACCAATGCATCAACTAAAAATAAACAGATAATGTTTTTTTGGTAGCGACATCTAATAGTGAATATTATCTTTAGTAACATTTTCAAATAGGAAATGTTCGTTATTAAATTAGATTGCCTACATGTAGGGATTTAAAGTGTTTTGCAAGAAAAATTTCATAATCGTGATTTTCTGCAATAGAGTATTCTTTAATTGTTAAAATATTTAATAAAATATGTATTTATGGATAAATTATGTACTAAAATGGGGAAATATGGAAAAATATGTATTTATTCAAAAAAATGTAAAAATATGTTGTAACAAATATGGCTCATTTTTCTCGAAAAGTTCTAATTCGTAAAACTTTCTTATTCATTTTCCTTGTTCTTAACCCAAAAAAAAGATGTATTTACATTAGAATCCGAAGCCTAGTTATTAGTTATTTGCTTCTTGAATATAAATTTTGTTTTTAAATTATTTGTAAATTTTTCAAGTTTAATAACTTTTTTGCACGAGTTATATATAAAGTTCAATTCCGCTCCCTCATTTGCGAAAGCGGATTGCATATTTTATTCTCTCTAGGGAGTAAAAACTAACAACCATGACAGCAATGAAAGTTTTCATGGAAACAGAAATTTTTTACGAAAAATTCAAACAAATTTGAATAAAAACCGCCTCCTATGATGAACATTAAACATTATAATTTTCGGTTTCTTTAAATGGTTAAGCCGGGCATTCACATACAAGGGAAACAGAAACAGAAACCGAATTTCATACAAATTTGACAGATAAAAATTCGGTTTCTGTAAAATTTGTATGAAATTCGGTTTCGGTTTCGGTTTCCGTTGTATGTGGTTTCAAGCCTTTAGATTTAGTTTGTAATATCAAAAATAGTATATACACCTTTGGAGAGAGCATGTTATCTCATGCAATTCTCTCAAAAAAAATGCAAGTCTGTCCCTTAATGTATAATCTACTACTACGTAGAGATTCGAAATGTATGAAAATTCCAGAAAATTCTTCTTGTTTTCATCAACATGTAGAGTTGTAAATGTCATTCATATTCAAACTTATCAATACACCAGATTCTTTTAAAATAGGAAGATATTAAAACTCGGCAGATAAAAATCGATTTTAAAACGTTATTTCAAACATATCGTCATGTGCATCCAACTTATCGTCACAGTTATCCGTAATAAAACGGTATTCTATAAAAAGTTCATCAATATGTGTATCTAACTCACATATTTATTTGATAACAGATAAATCAAAATTAAAATTAATTTAACTTAAAAATAAAAAGCAAAACTTTTTCACATTCTTTTTTCAGTCTTTATACTATCCCATTGGCTCTTTTAAGGACCTGTCTACTAAAATGGACAATTTTTTCTATATCATTTTCAATTTTTTCCACTCTTTTTTCGTTTTACTTTTTATTTACATGATATTGCTTTTAAGAAAATGCACATTGAATAAAATGAAATTTAAAAATAAAGTTACTAAAAGATTTTTTGTGTCTTTTTATTATAAAATAAAATAAAAATTGTGATTTTGTTGTTGTATTTTTTCACTTTGAAACAGATCTTAAATCTTAAAAAAATAAAAAAAAAATATTGAAAACAAAAATTAAATTCATATTGCTTTCAATTCTTTGATAAGAAAAGAAAAAAGAAAAGGCATTGACAAGTGATTTTATGTTTTGTTGTTGGCCTTGTTAAAATTTTTAATTTTATATTTTTTGCTGTTGTTTTACACGAAACTCTTTTAAAAGAAAAAGTTGGAAGTTGTGTTTTGATTTACATGAATGATTAGAGTTGATGATCATAGCACTAAAAAATATGGAGGGCGGAAATCTCAAGCTCTGAGATATCAAGACTTCGGTCTGGGTTATTTTGATATAGTTTTCGGCAAAAAACTTTTATGGAGACATGGTTTTTAGTTCTGGGCAGCGATATATATCAAACATAGCTTTTTGTTAAAGTACATGTTTTGTTAAAGTACATGTAGTACACGAAACATCAATACGTTGTCGGAAAATTATAACAGATCATAAATTAACATAATTTTGTGAAAAGATTATACAATCATCCAACTACTCAAAATCTCCATTTAGCGTTTCGATAAAAGTTTTCAAAATCACAATTTCATATTTCATTCAAAATTCCAAAAATATTGTAATAATTAAATAAAATCAAAAACTCACACTTTTTTCAAACAAATTTCTAAAAATATTTCAAAAATTATATTACAAAATCAAAAATTAAAACTTTTCCCAAAACTTCTAAAAATATTGCAAAAATTATAACAAAATCAAAAATTAAAACTTTTTCCAGAATTCTAAAAATATTGCAAAAATTATTACAAAATCAAAAATACAAACTTTTTTCAAAACTCCAAAAATATTTCAAAAACTATAACCAATTCAAAAATGTCCATGTCCAATTTCATGTTCAATTACATTTACGTCATAAAATCAGCTAATTTTTTTTCCCAAAAAATTTGCTAAAAAAATAAATGATATCATTTTTTGACACACTTGACATTATGTTTTTGACAAACTTATAATGCCATAATTCTCTATAATAATAATAAAATTTCATGTCATACAAATAATTAGTTTTATTTTTTTCCAAAAAATTGAGTAAAAAAATAAATAAAAATGTTTCTAATTATTTTTATTTTTTACACTAATCAGTCTTTAAAATTAATTTTTTATTATTAAATTAATAAAAAAACAATATTTCGGCACATTGCCATTCTGTGGTTAAAGAAAAAATATACAAAATATTATAAAAATATTTATTATAATAATTTTTATAATATTTTGTATATTTTTCCTTTAACTTGGGAATGGAAATGTGCCGAAACATTGTTTTTTATTAATTTAATAATAAAAAATTAATTTTAAAGACTGATTAGTGTAAAAAATAAAATTAAATATAATAATCAAAAAATCTAAATATTTTTTTCCAAAAATGTTTCTTTTGACACACTTGACAACATTTTTTTGACAAACTTATAGTGTCATAATTCTTAATAATAATAATAAAATTTCATGTCATACAAGTAATTTATTTTATTTTTTTCCGAAAAATGGGTTAAAAAATAAATAAAAATATTTCTTTTAACAGACTTGACAACATTTTTTGACTTAAAACTTAAAATACCATAATTCCCGATAATAATAATAAAATTTCATGACAAACAAATAATTAATTTTAATTTTTTCCACAAAATTGAGTAAAAAAAATGAAAATCATTCTTTTGACATACTTGATAACACTTTTTTAATAAACTTATAATGCAGTAATCTAGATTTTGGTCTCACATATCAATCCCTACCATCAAGATTTCTCCAAATTTAATGTTAATACTCGTAATCACTTAAAATGAAAGTTTTTTAAGCAAATTATATGCAAATTTCCTTGTTTTGACACACTTGACGATTTTTTGACACACTTCAGGTACAGCTATCAAACACAGCCTCCTTCTTACCATTGGGTGTGCCTTTTTTTAGGAACCAAAATTTTTCAAATCCTTTCAGCCGTTTTCTAGATTTCGTCAGTTGTGACGGCCGGCCGGCAGACATACATACATTTTTTTTTTGCTTATTTAGAATCAGTAGGTCCTAAAACGTCGGAAAATTCTAAAAAAAAGTGGGGGTAGGAATTTCACTTTTAGCTCATGAATGTAATACTTAGGCCTTTCAGACCGAAGTAACTTTTTCTAAATTCTAATAATATTCCAAAATTCTTAAAAATTCAAAAATTCAAACTTTTTCCAAAATTCTAAAAATATTGCAAGACTTATAACAATATCAAAAATTGAAACTTTTTCCAAAATTATCGAAATTATAATAAAATCAAAAATTTAAAATCATTCCAAAAATTCTTACAAAATCAAAAATTGAAACTTTTTTCAAAATTTTAAAAATATATATATAAAATTCAAATATTCTATTTTTTTCTTCAAAATTCTAAAAATATTCCAAAAATTAGAATAAAATCAAATATTTAAACTTTTTCTAAATTCTAATAATATTCCAAAAATTCTTAAACATTCAAAAATTAAATTTTTTTCCAAAATTATTAAAATTATAATAAAATCCAGTGTTGCAAAACGAAATGAAATAGCGTTATTACTAATAATTACGTTTTAAAAATTAAACTACATTACAATAACGTAAAACGTAACGATAACGTTAATATTAAATTTCGTTTTTTGGATGACTTTTTGTATAATTATATGAAATCAAAACGCAAAACCCGGTTGAATAAAATCCAACTTATCTGCTCTTTATCAATTTTTGTGGGCGCTTAAACTACAGATTTTGATAGTTCTAAAATTTTATTTATTTTAATTTTGAAGTAATTGCAAGTCTTTACTAGCCATTTCTGCATCACAGGTGTTTTAAATAATTTTAACAAAAAATATTTTTATGCTGACCCTGAAATCATTCTGAAGATCTATTAAAAGCATTTCTAATTGTTATATACAAAGTTTCAGATTTGCTGAAAACTCCTCCCAGATTGCTTAGTTTTGTTAAAAATTAATTAGTTTTATTTTGAAATGAGTCAATTTTTTTAATGTATTTAATTACTTACCCGAGCAGAAATTTGTCAGGGCTCAATTAAGGTTCTGATCAGGTTTGTCCTAGTCCTGATCAGGCATTGGTAGGGCAGCCTGATTGGGCCCTGAGCATGAGTGTAACGCTTTTGCCTTATCAGGTCCTGATTGGGATTACCGGATCAGACCCTGATTGAGATAATCGGATCAGGCCCTGATTGGGATATTGAGATAGACCCTGATATATATTTATATATTATATACGTAAATGAATCAAATTAAAATAAAAAAATTACAATGGAAAAAATTAAAACCATACATACCACCTTAATCACTATTATTATAGCCTTCCAGCCGAGAAGCGATAACTAAAACATGCATGAAACGATTTTAACTATATACTTCTAAAATGGATAATACTCTAGTGAATTTTAACCAAATGAAATTTCAGCTACAAAATGTGTCGGTCAGAAAGGTGTCCGGTTTGTAAAAGAATGACCCATAAACATTAATCGTTCATTATACAATTGTTGCCCACTTCCATAACAGTAGTGTTGACATCTTCTAGTTTGCAAAAAGCTACAATCTCAATACCACATGATGTCGAATATCCTTTATGGAGCTTGGCGTTGCCATTCTCGTCGATAAGATCATTCAGATTGGCTTCAATTTCCAGGATGGTACCACTTATAATACTACTTAGCCACGTACCGAACGATTCAAAACTGATTTTGAAGTTTTTGAAATAGTCAAAAAGAGATTTCGAGTTTTGCTCTGTCAAAAATCAATTGCTTTCATGTAAAAATCAAAATACGTATGATATTATTTATCATACATGTAGTGAATGCCTTAAAAAAGTTTGTATTCATAATTCAATACATAACGCCTAGGCGTTACATTTGAATAAATATTTGTTTATTTTTAGTTGTAAACTATTTGTTTACAACGCCTAGGCGGTTTTTTTTTTCGGAGGAAGACTTTTGGGGTCAATGCGAAAAACCTGATCGAGGCCGGACATATTCAAATAAGGTTAACCCTAAAAGGGTATTCTAAATCAGGCCCGGAACAGGCTCACATCAGATTGCCGTAATAGGGATTGCCCTTGTAGGAGTGACCAGGCCCTGATCATGCCTTGACTGTATTTAGGTTTTCCCTAACTAATTTCTGCTCGGGTAGTTTTATTTTACTATGATGTTTTAAAATTAATATTTTTATAATTATTCATTAGGGATTTTCAATTTTTGTACATTTAAGTATAACGTTATAGTTACATTATTTTAAAATTAAATGTAATTGGTCATTCCAAAGTGACTAACATAACATTTATACCAAAATTCACAACTTTGTTTACTTTAAGCACTTGTTGACTTTTTAAAATGTAAATCAAATGTGTTTATCTAAATCAGAAAGCTTTTTTATTTAAATTATAATTTTTAGATATTTTTTTAATAAAAATTTAAATGTGACTAACGTAACATTTTTTATACCATTATATTAACACCTAAATTATTAACAAAAATTCTCTAAATGTTGAAAATGTAAAAAAAATTTTTTTCAAAATTCTAAAAATATTGCAAAAATTAGAATAAAATCAAATATTTAAACTTTTTCTAAATTCTAATAATATTCCAAAAATTCTTAAAAATTCAAAAATTCAAACTTTTTCCAAAAGTCTAAAAATATGCAAAAATTATAACAATATCAAAAATTGAAACTTTTTCCAAAATTATAAAAATTATAATAAAATCCAAAATTTAAAATTTTTCAAAATTCTAAAAATATTCCAAAAATTCTTACAAAATCAAAAATTGAAACATTTTCAAAATTCCAAAAATATTTCAAAAACTATAACAAATTAAAAAATTTCCATGTCCAATTTTTTGAATAACATTTACGTCATAAAAACAGCTTCATTTTTTTTCCAAAAAATTGTCTAAAAAAATAAATGAAATCATTTTTTGACACACTTGACATTATTTTTTGACAAACTTATAATGCCATAATTTTCTATAATAATAATAAATTTTCGTGTCATACAAATTATTAATTTTATATTTTTCTAAAAAATTGGGTAAAAGAAGTAAATAAAAATCTTTCTTTTGACACACTTGACAACATATTTTTGACAAACTTATAATGCCATAATTTTCAATAATAATAATAAATTTCATTTCAAACAAATAATTAATTTTATTTTGTTCCAAAAAATTGGGTAAAAAAAATAACTAAAAGTCTTTCTTTTAACACACTTGACATTATTTTTTTGAGAAACTTATAATGCCATAATTCTCAAAAATAAAAATAAAATTTCAATTCAAACAAAAATTAATTTTATTTTGTTCCAAAAAATTGGGTTAAAAAGTAAATAAAAATTTTTCTTTTAACACACTTGATAACATTTTTTTGACAAACTTATAATTTTTTTTTTAATAAAATGTGTTGTGAAGTAGGAATTACAATATGTGTCACAATAACACATATAAACCTTTTAAGACCAGGGTCCCACAACAACATACGTTCAAAGGTGTTGATGGACGTAAATCTTTCTTTTTTTTTTATATTTTTTGTTAAAGAATGGATAACTAAACAAAACATCCTATCACTGACAAAATATGACATAGGCTAATATTTTATGATAGAATAGAGAAAATAAAAGTAAATTAAAAAGTAAATAGCAACTTTTTACAAAAATTTGATAAAACAAACCAAAAATGTAGTTGTCAATAATCCAGCTAATGGCATATTCCTTGATCTAGTGATACACCGTATTTCTTAAAGATTAAAGCCTACACATAGTTTTATGAAGGCTTGTTTCTTCAAGGAAGCAATAGCGTTTCATCATCAAGGATTATTTCACAGCTAAGATTGAGGGTGCTACCGTTGACTGTATACAGTTCATCCGCCACCACCCCTAAGATGTCACCTTGGCTAGTGATATCTCACTGCTATTACCAGTGGTATGTGATATCTCACATTAACTCATATGCCAATAGCAGAAACTGGAGTAAGCGGGGTTGTCACACCCGTAGATAAAAAAAAAGAAATTTTCAAAACAATAAAAACTGATCCTTCCATGCGGGAAATAATCTAGTTTTTGATTTTTCCACATTCTTTGTTCCTACTCATTATCACTTAAAATTAACGTTTTTTAAGCCAAAAATATGCAAATTTCCTTCTTTTAACCCACTTGACGATTTTTTTGACACACTTCCAGTACAGTTATCGAACACATCGTCCTTTCGGATCTCACCATTGAGTGCACCTATTTTTGGAATTCAAAATTTTTCAAATCCCTTCAGCCGTTTTCTAGATTTCGTCGGTTGTAACGGCCGGACGGCTGGCAGACAGACATTCATTTTGTTTTGCTTTTTTAGAATCAGTAGGTCCTAAAACGTCGAGAAATGCCAAAATAGTAGGGGTAAGAATTTAACTTTTCTCATGCATGTAATACTTAGGTTTTTCAGACTGAAGTAATTCATTAGCAGTCTATAAGGTATTTAATGTCTATTATCGAGTACCCAGGTACCCGGGTATTTTTGGGTTTTTCTCCATACTAGACTACCCGGGTATTTCTATTGACTACCTGGTAATTTGATCGACTATAAAATTGTGATTTTAAACAAGCAACCAACAGATCCCTCAGCTTGAATTCATTGGGGCGTAGAACCTTAGACCGCTTAAGACCTAAAGGGTCCTAGGTCTTCAGAGGATTCTATGTGGTGTTGTGACTCATATTGCAAGTCCTAGTACACAATTCATTTTATTACAAAAAATATCAGTCAAAAGATAATTCATGTAATTCAGGCCGAGGGAACAGCATGTGGGAAATAAGGTGAATTTTATTCTTTTCAACCAAAATCTTGTACCTATGTGTGTGATGTTCTAAGGAAATACAAAATCTCATGTTTAGGATATTGAACGGAATGATATGATCATGCAGAAGATGCTGGTAGACAAAACTATTTGGAATTATCGTTAATGAGAGTCTTTTCCTTCCAGACACCTGATAACGCTAGGTAGCGCTAGTTTGTATAATAAATAGAATTATAGAATTACCAATGATGAAATTTCTTTAATTTTCCGATCTTAAGAAAATTGAATTATTCCTTTTGATGATTGACCATTGGTGCAAATTTTAATATCTTCTATAGACGAAACAAAAACATATTTTAAAAGGAAGTTATAATAGTTTCTTTTGATTGCGTTATTCAACTGCTGACATCCAATAGAGTTTTTCAATAATCACAATAGTGCAATAGTATTGTCGATGTTGCTAGTGAAAAAACTGGTATTGAATACTCTAGTCTCTGTACTGGTTGAAATTCAGTTAATTATAAAACAAATTTACAAAAATTGCATACAACAAGGTTCAATTTAAATTTGAATTGACTTCGTAAGACCTATTTACTATAAAAGAAACTTAAATATATTAACCCTACATGGCTGAACCCCCGCCATACCATAACTTTTCTAGATATATATTTAATTTATATTTCAAATAGGCGTGTTACTCGGGTATACCCGGGTATTTCAGAAATTAAATACTCGACTACCCGGGTACTAGGAAAGTCGAGTAATTTGGGTACCTTAGCGGTACATGTAATAACTCCAATATGGTATAAGATTCATTTTCTAAATACTATTAAAGATGAAATTTGTGATCTAGACGACCAACGCTGAACCCGACAGTTTATGTTTGACTTCATAGTTTAGTTAGGTGAATACAAGTAGTTTAGGTAAAAAAAATGCGTGTTGTTTTAGAAATAGTTTAGAGTGTTTAATTTGAGAACAAGGTTGCCTGTTAGAATTCTGGAAATTCAAATTCAGTGTCGACATCAACTGTCTTATTTGCTTCGGAAATATAAAAGACTGGAATAGTGAAAAATATACACAGGAAACATTTGGCTTGCACTGTTAAAAATATTACGAAATAAAATTTTTGAAGACGGTGCTGAAACCGTAGTTCAAGCATTCCGAGCCGTAGCCGATGGGCCTGATACCGTGGTTCAAGCATGGACTATTTCAATGCATCATTTTCTCCACAGCATTGAAAATCCTCGAGTAACATATATTGATTAATTTCTAGTCGAAACAAACCATTGCATGTTTAAAATGTACGGTTATGTGTATGGTAATAGGTAAAGCCAGAATGAGAATGAATCTCACCATCCCAGTACCTAAAACTTCAGACAACCGGATTTGTTTTCCATATCCAAGGAATTATGCAATATGTTACATATTTCTATAGCTAATTCCAGGATTGTTTTTGCATGTCTAGCGTCAAAAGTTCTGGTCAATATGACTCTAACGGATGAAGTGAAGCTGTTCGAATGTTTTTACGGCGGCTGGATGAACAATACAAAGTTGTTTTACATAATAACGTCTGCATTTTCACTACATAATGGTTCTACTATTTCGATTATTACAAATCTAATCCATAACCTTAAATTTTACAAACGTCCAAAAGATTGATCAATTCAATATTTATTTTTTAGGAGAAAAACCTGTCAATTCGGATTATATTCCAGTTGAGATTTAAGTCGCGTATATTGATTCAGCTATGTTGTAAGATTATGTTATAGCAAAATCACAAAGCTTATATTAAAACTAAAAATAAAAAAAGTAAAGGAATTTGAAACTTCATCTGTTTGAATGAAAATGAATACATACAAGATAACAATTAATAAAAATATATTCAAATCCGTTTTATATAAACGGATAAGAAATTTAAATTACCTATCAAATTATCTATCTTTCTTATTACATATACTTTTATATTTGTGCTTTTCTATCTTTGTACGGTAAAACTTGTTTCCTTATCCTCTTCTTATTTCATATTAAGTTGATTGCTATTTGCATAGATAATTTCCATGAGATTGCTAAAAATTAATAATTTATAAAGTAAAGAAAATCTAAATTATAAACAAAGAATAAGGAAAATTGTATTTAATTAAAAGAAAAGTAAATAAAATTAATTAAAAATGGCTTGATTAAAATTTTGTTGTTGTTTGTTAACGAGTTATTCGTTGTAATATGAGAGTTATGATACTAAAGTTGTTGGTTCGATTGGAATTTTATTTAATTTATTTTTGTTTGAGGTATGGTTTACTTTTTTCGAAACCTTATTCTATAAAATTTTTTCTTCGAAAATGGGATGAATTTACATTTAGAACCATTGAATTTCGTTTTATTTGCTTTAAAGTGTAGCAATCAACTGTAGAACAAACCTTGGGTCTATTGCAGTCAACTTACAAATACATAATATTGTTTTAAAACAATTTCTGACTGGTTATTAAAACAGAAAAACGAGTGTTTAAAAAAAATTGACAGCTTCAAAAGATGCAAAAATTATTCCACTTCATATAAGGTGACCATATATTCAAAAATGAAAAAGAGGACAAAATGTTACAAAAATTTTTCCATATTTATTTTAAAGCGCCCTACAGACGATCCAACTTGTCGGACGACCAAATTGGATGTTATCTCCAGACGATCCAACTTAACATCCGATTTTGACAATTCGTTTTTGGTTTTTGATTAACAAATTCAATTTATTAATTCATATATATACCAAAATACTTTTTTAAAATTTTTTTGTTTCTTATTCTATGAAATTTCTTACACAATTGAATTAAAATCGTCCGACAATATAAACACCAATCGTTTGTTTGGTTGTTCTTACGGTCGGATGGAATTTCCACTTAATTTTATCGGAAAGACATGCATACACACTATCCGATTTTACATCCAATCCAACCAAATCTGTCCGACCTTCGGATCGTCGGTAGGGCGCTTAATACTAATTTCCGCTTACAAACAGGCTAATGATAGTTGGAATTTTTCTGCTGTCCAAATATCATTCACATTTGAAAAGCAACGCTCTACAGCTGTATTTGTACCCGGCAGTGAAAAACAATACTGCACCACTTTTACGATTTCAGTCAATGAAATCTTGGCCTTATAAAAGTGTGCAAAAATTTCAACCGTTCATCATATTCTACATTATGGTCGTTCCATTCAGCAATTTTCACATCATTACAATATATATTTATTTTTTGGATCTCATCAAATATAATTCATTCATTTATCGGAATCATATGGAGTCTAATGACACTGGAAAAATTCAAATTGTCATCGCCTCAACGGCGTAATTGCTAGTGAGTCTGTCTAAGGATTCGAGCCAGGTACTGACGAGGAAGGTTTGAATTCATCCGAAACACGAAAAATGTGAAGTGGAGTTTTTTTTCTGAGAAACTTTAAACCATACCTTTGAATTGAAAAAATTCCATTTACTTCTTTACTTACTTGAGTTTAATTGATCTCAAAAATCACCAATAAATTTAAATTCCCTTAATCTAGTCTAATATTAATACATTTAGAACTACAAATTGACCAAGTGTCAGCCATTGATTTCACATTGATTGGAAACAATCAATAATGACTATACAAACGTGACTTAGGATGTTGATTAGAATAGAAATGTTCTCCATTCTATGAATTCACACAGAGTATTGTCTAGAAATTTAATGCAAAATATCCCATATTTTAGAATGTTTTTTGTTTTGTAGTTTTATTACTTTTAAGAGGAATTGTTGAAAACTTAAATTACCAATAACCAGAAAAGAGGACAAAAGATTCAAAAACTAAAATAAGAGGACAAAAAGAGGACAAGTTTTCTAAAGATGACAGTCGGCCAAAAAAGAGGACTGTCCTCTTCAAAAGAGGACGGATGGTCACCTTACTTCATATCAATTACTCCACATGTCTTATGTTCGTTTCTTTATGGAAAACTTTTGTCCAGCACTTGTGCATCTGATTTTACAGAAACATATTACTAAATTCTTTTTTGCAAAAGTTATTTCCAAAACAATTCCATTGAAAAAAAATATAAATTTACGAATCGAAATCTAAAAATAATATCTACATCAGTTTTTAAAAACGTTACCAAATTCAATTTGTTTCCATTGAATGTTAATTTACCATTTAAATCCAGTACAGTGTTGTTTAATTTTAATTGGATTTATTTTAACTGAATTAAATTTCCAGCCGATTAGTTTAATTGCATATTTTACTGTGTTACAAGCATAAATTGTGGTTTTGTTTTATTTTCGACAATATTCAAGGGAATATTAAAAGGTAGGAATAGAGAAATGATGGGTAGAATTAATTTAATTGAGAAGGGGTTTTATTGAATTGATAAATATATAAATTGGAATACAAATATATTGGTGTATTTGATTACGTTGATTTGTATTACATTGATTTTTTCTACAACTTTGGTTTTAGTTATAATTTATTATATTTGAATTTCAAATTAAACCTCAGTAACGGTTTTACAACGGATGATTAAACATCAAAAGTTCATTATAACATTTATACAGATTTATACAGGCTACAAAAATTTTTTAAATTTAAAAATCAAATAAAAAATATAATTCCGATAAAGAAGACTCGTATAACAATTTTCTCAATTGTTGAAGTTTTATGTTGATTTAGCATAAAATTCAAAACCAAATTCATTTATTTCATTTTGTTAACATTTTGATGATAGAAACCACAATCAAATTAAACAGAAAATCGTAAGAACTTCAAAATTATAAAACTCAGTTTAACAGACATTGAAAATAAAAATGTAGATCTTGTTGGTCGTTTCAATTGAAACAATAAAAAATTAAAATGTTCAAATGTAAAGGATTGAGATAATTGTCATGTCCTTAAATTATTAATTTTACTGTATCATACATTAAAAATAGACGAAGAAAAAGGGAAAAATACCAAAAACCAAAATAAAATTAAACAGAAAAAATATTTTTATTTTATTTCATTTACCACCAACCAAGTCAAAAACCATTAAATTTCCATTAGCGAAATAAGAAAAAATTGGATATACTTATACAGAAAAATTACATTTTTATATAATTTCACTTCTCATTTTTTATTCGTTTTTATAACAAAGTGGTTTTGGTTATTTTTATTTTTTCGGTTAAAACCATTAGATTATTGTTTTCTCGAAGTTCATAATATTTGCCGGGGTATTTCAGTTATTTTGTTTTTATTTTTATTTTGATACTCATTCCCAAATTATAAAGATATATAAACTGTAAAAATGGAGCTAGGCAACTGCTTTTCAAAATTATTCAATTTCGATCAGTTTGCAATATTGCACGTGGTATGTATATGTGGGTTGTGTGTATGTGAGTTAAAATCAAATTAAGTCATGTTGGTGGTTTCACCACTTACATAATATTAGTATATTTTTAATTCAAAAGTTGTTATTTGGCGTATAACAATGAGAAAAGGCTTCTTTAATAACTAGGACCCAAACGAGCGAACAGAATTTGGTATATCATTATATAGTTCTTTCTTTTCGTAAGACCATTCTAGAAAGATTAATATAATACTTTTTTAGGTACTGAAAGTATGTTCTTACAAACCATATAACAATAAATTTATGGATAGTTTGATAGTTTTAGGAATGGTTACACCATTGCCAGTTAAATTAGAGTTATATAAAATTTCTGCCAAGACTGTTATTCAATTGTGAAAAGTAGATAATAAGTTAAATTCCTTAAGAATTTTATTTGAATAGGGTTTGGAAAAAAATTTCTTAATTTTATTCATCGCCGATCCTAGTGATCTTCCAATAATGTCATTAGCGGTTCAAATGCAACTTAACATTTTACAGTTATATTTAATTTTGCCAGATCTCTATAAAAACTAGAAACATTATTCAATACATCTACAATGAAAGTCATACGCTTTTACCATTTTTCGGTTGTGTTTTTTTATGTTTTTAATGTTTTAGGCATCTGTTTTATTATTGAATGAAAATGAAGCGATTAAGGAAATAAAAATAACAATAAAAATGTGTAATTCGCGATTTCTTTGTTGCTCTTTCGCTGTTGTTTTATAAAAATAAGTGGCAGTTTTACTGAAATTATTTTGTTTGATTAATGAACAAAATACGATATACAATGATATTTTTTAAATATTTATAGTATTGTTATTTTGTAGTTGTACGTCTTGATAGTTTTCTAGGTGCATTATCTGATGCCAACAGTTACTGCCGTGCCGTCCTAAGCAGAGAAATGGTAACTTGCATTTTTGACATTTCGATATATTAACAATTTTTAATTTTCAATTTTCACAGTAAAACTAATCAAAACTCTGTTTACAGTCAAAAATAATTCAAGTTTTGGTTTGGATCAGAAAAATAGAAGGTTATATTATTTGTTAATGTTGTAAAATATTAATTATTCGATAATTGAATAGGTAATTTAAAACTTTTAAAGAAGATACGTAATATGTAAAAGGGTAATTTTTGAATGAAAAATTAATTAAATGGTCTAATTATATGATTAAAATGTCCATCGACTGTAATTATATCATCTTAGATGCATAACTCATGTTTGATAAAAGAGTAGGTTACCACCTTTATGCTTAGCACGGCAAAGTAGCCTTAAAGCATGTAAATATTTAAATTTAAAATTAATCTAGATTCTAACGAAATCTTTGAAAGTGTTCAGAAAAAGTATGGCAAATATTGCAGTTATTAGAATTTTATAATGCATAGTTTTTGAATTATTGTCAATTTCAAACAATTTCGTGCTAAATTGACAGAAAAATTTGAAAAAATTCACAGAGACAGGAAGTTTGATAAACTCTGAACGAAAATTATAGTGAATTCACAAATAATTATATTTTTGTGCTTTTAATTAAGGGATTGGGGTGAGGAAAGGTGAAAAACCCGTTTTTAACCCAAACGAGTGGGGCGTCATTTGAAAGAGCAGCTAATTTAAGAAATATTGCAATTTTTTTTAGAATTTGGCGATGCACCGTTTTTAAGTTATTGTCAAAAAAGTGCAAATTTCAGACTGTTTCCCTACGTTTCGACACTGATTTACAGAAAAAATTGAAAAAATTCACAAAGACAGGAAGTTTGCTATATTTTGAACAAAAATTATAGTGGACTTTCAAATAATTATACTTCTGTGTATTTAGGAGATGGGTGTGGGGAGTGTAAAACCCAAGTGTTTGACCCAAGCGAGTGGGGTGTTATTTGAAAGAACATTTGATTTAAGAAATAATGCAATTTTTTTTAGAATTTCGCTGTGCACAGTTTTCGAGTTATTGTCAAAAAAGTTAAACTTTTAAACCGTTCCTCCCCCTACGTTTCGACACTGATTGCCAGAAAAATTTGGAAAAATGTCCATAGGCAGGAAGTTCGGTAAACTTTCAATGACAATTATAGCGAAGTCTCAAATAATTATATTTCTGTGTTTTTAAAGGATGGGAATGGGGAGGAAGAAAAAAATCGTTTTTGACCCAAATGAGTTGGGTGTCATTTGAAATAGCACCTAAATTAAGAAACAATTCAATTTTTTTTAGAATTTTGCGATGCACAGTTTTTTAGTTATTGTTAAAAAAGTGCTATTTCAAGTGCATGTATACCACCACCACCCTAAATTTGGACGCTGATTTCTCATGCGTTTGCGTATAATGAAAATAACACCCATTTTTCAAATTTTCTTAAAAAACTCAACAAGTAAGATAGCAATTGTTTATACAAATGTCATTATAAATGTCTGACATGATGACAAACAAAATGGGAGGCAAGTGGTCTTGATAGCATTATTTATTCTCGTAATATTTGCAAGAGATGATTTTCTGTTGTTTGAAAACCACTAAAAAATAAATGAACTGATTTCATTAGAAAAGGACTGGGCTGTAAGGTACGCCAGGATATATCGATTGTGACCATTAAAGTTGAAATCGGATCATCCGTTGTTGAGAAAGCGTTGGACAATTTTTGGTCCATATACGACGATACACACGCACATACCCACACACATACATACTGGCAGCTAAATATAGCCTAAACAGCTTCACGAGGTCTTGAAACGTAAAGATATTATAAAAATTTCTATTTTGAAAATCGACCCAAAAACAATAACTTCTTATATCGGGAAGTTAATAAACAGTTGACCACGCAATCTACTCTCGAACCTCTGACCCTTATGTCAAATTAAGAAAAAAACTCAGGTTTTTGATATTCAAGTAAATTCGGATGCGTTTGCAGCTCATTTACATACCAAAGTTTCTTCTAGATATCATGCGTTTGCATAAAGAAAATAACACGTAGGTTTTTCACATTTTGTTAAAAATCTCAAAAAGTAAGACAGCAATTGTTTATAGAAATCTCATTATAAATGTCTGACATAATGACAAACAATATGGAAGTTTCACGACCTTCATAGCATTATTTAATCTCATAATATCTGCAAGAGATGATTTTCAGTTTTTTGAAAACCACTAAAAAACAAATAATTTAATTTCGCTAGAAAAGGACTGTGCTCTAAGTTACGACAAGATACACGTATTGAGACCATTTTCGTTAAAATCGACCCATCCGTTGTTGAGAAAGCGTTGGGCAAAAATTCTCCAGCGATATACACACACATACACACACACACACACACACATACAGACTTCCAGCTAAAAATAGTCTAAACAGCTTCAGGAGGTCATGAAACGTAAAGATATCATAAAAATTCCGATTTCGAAAATCGACCCAAAACCAATAACTTCTCATATCGGGAAGTTAATTATTAAAAGTAAAGTTCAATATTATTAACAGAGAATAGCCAAAGTTTTACGTTTTTCAAAAAAATATTTATAGGATGAAAAGATTTGATAGATAAAGGTAGACAATTGTATAAATAGGGAGCCATGAAACCATAAAAACGCCGTATTGGCTTCTTTCTCGTGAAATTCACTACGCAACGAGTATTGGTTAAAAAGAGATATGTTTATTTAAAACCTGAAATCAAAAGCATCGAAATCGTAAAAAACTGTCTTTGATATTTGATATACTTATAACTGAATTTTAAAGAATTATAAAACATTTAAGCGAAAATTAAAAAAGTATTTGTTTATCTCCCTTTATTAACATCTAAATTTCAATTAACATCAAACTTTTTTATTTGTTATAAAACTTCTCTACTCTACTATCCTTTTAAAACAAATAAAATTGAAAATAATATCAATTGACCCTTATCAAAATAAATGAACTTTACGATTTTCTCTAAAATATTTTTTGAATTAAAATGTTTGAGATAATCAGTTTTTCTTCTATTTTCCCTTCCTCTCCTATTTTTCTTTCAAAACAATTTTAATTTAATCAACATATAAATTGATTTCATTTTAATTTATTTATTTCTATTCAACAAATTCTTGTATATTATAAATGTAGTTTCCGAAAAAAAAACATTTTATTTTATTACAATTTTTGGGGACAAATTTAATGTCCTTTCGAAATTAAAAAAAATTAAACCAAATGAAAATGAAAATACTAAAATTATTTTTCTAATTAATTTTTATTTTTTATTTATAGTTTTAGAACTCAATTGAATATTTTATTTAGAAAAAAAAATATTGAAATAATACTAACTCTGATTAGAAAATTGATTAGATTTTTATTTTATGTTTTATTTTGGGGAAAAATTTTAATGAATAGAAATTAATTAAAATAAAGTGGATATTTGGAGCTTTTTGAAAAACTAAGAGCTTTTATTGTTGCTTTATGTAAACGAAATTGGGAGGTTTTAGAATAAAATTTATTATATAAAATTGAATTAGTTGCCATATGTTGTACGTTAGAGCTTAAAAATGCTTAGAAATATTGAAAATTTATTTGTATTGTGATAATGAATATGATTATAACATATAGTATATCAAATATTTTTGCAACGTACGTTACGTTTAAAAAAAAAAACTAAACAAAAACATGGAACCAAAAACAATCCTTTCCCTTATCTCCCCCTGTAAAATCTAAAGCATAAACTAAATGAGAACATTATAATGTTCAATACCTTGAAATTGAAATCCAACACATCATAAAACTCTTGGGCTTATCATGCATATGACATGAGGGACAAAATAAAATAAAAAAATATAATCATAATTCTATAAAATTTTTGAGAGATGAGCACATTCAAAAATAAATAACCAAAAAAGGTATAACAATAAAATAAAATTTGATGGCCTAAAAACTAAGCTGGCGAAAAAAATTGAAAAAATTGAAAGCTTATAAAAATTGGATTGATTTTATTATTACTTTTTCAATTGATTTTTTTTTGTTTTGAAATAAATAAAATGAAAAATTGGGTAGAAAGCTTTGTTTTCCTTTTGTTGCTCGTACTGTTTGGTTATATTTTTTAGAAATATTATTAAAAAATTTAATTTGTTTTGGATTGAAAATTGAAGAATAATGGTGTTTGTTTATTATTTTTGATGTTTATATGATTATTTGAATTCATTTGAAAATCTCAATTATATTGATTTCCTTTGATTGTTTGGTCAAAACTCAGGTAAGATTTGAATAGAATAGGTATTACAACCTTTTAGTCTGTAGTCCCTGCTATCTACATACAAATTAACGTGTGATATCACAAGAAATATTCAACTTGCGGGATTATGGGCAGATTCATTTAAGTTTTGTTTCTGCAAATTTATAAACAATTTGCATTTCATCTATAAAAAGTGCTGCGTAATATAATTTACAATATGTGTCACGACTCACGAGCACATACAATTTTAAGAACTGGATGCAAACAACCACATGCATTGTAAATTGTTAGGTGACGCTTTCTTTGATTTATTTTTTGCTTGGTGCGCAGTCTATCAAATTTCGTACTATTGATATAATCAATAGACCCAGTGTCCATTAAAATTTTTTCACTTTGTTTTTATGTCTGTTGCAACTGAAGTCTTCATTCAAAAATCAATTTCTTTAAAACGATGTTAATTCTAGCAAGGAAAGGGTTATTTTTAGAAATATTCGACATAGTAATGGGTGTCTTCCAAGGATATGTTTATTAAAAACTTTTATAACTTTAGCCTGTGATAAGCGATTGATGTCATAGAATATACCTTCTTTGAAATTTGTTCACTTCCAGTATAAAAATGTTTGCTTTACTTAAGGGAAAAAATGTATTTTAATTTTATTTAAGGGGATTAAAATCATGTAATATTGGTGAAATTGGAAGATATATTTGAATTCAAACATTTACCTATTTCATTTTATAGGAGTTAATGTAACTACGTTTTCTATCAAATTACTTTATTATATTCATATTTACCAATATCTTTAATTTGCATTTGCTAAAGTTCTCATGATAAAATTATACGCAAATTGATCTTCCTTATCAAAAAATGAGTTTGATGTTTCCAACCAAGTAGAATTCCTCTTTTTTTTAACTGTTGTGCAATAAAAACTACAATGTACAATATGTGTCACAACAACAATTAAATTTCTTTTAGGAATCAAAAAAATCCTTCTACTTTTTGTCAGTGTGACATAGAAGATCTTTACAACTAGATTGTTTGACCTAATCGACTGATGAATTAAACGGGTATGCGAACAATTGTGAAACAAGTAATAAACTGTAAGTAATAAAGGTTAGCCATTTGTCTATTGCAAATTTATCAATACGACAAACAATTATCTTTCTTTTATTAATAATTATAATTTACGTATAATAACTAATCGGTGCAATTATCTTTTCGTAAAGACATAAAAACATCGTTGTTATCATTTCATAACCCCTCATCTACTTGATTATTTTGGAGGCAAATTGAACAAATAGAACAAATAAAAAAATTAAATCAAATAAAAAGCAAAACAAACAAATATTAGCATATCTTATTTACCCAATTATTCTGTTCTCTGCCTTAACATAAGAGTTCCTTTGTATATTTTTTAATAGTATTTTTATGTATGATTGTTGAATATGAAATGTACTTTTTAAAACCCGTTGGTATATAAATAACGCTAAACACAACGATCAAATAGAGCATCGCTTTTTGTCGTCGTCTTTTATAAGGATTTAATGGCTACAAATCTAGATTAATGTGAGCCAAACAGTTTCTAACGCTTAATATAAGATTATTTTACTCAATGACATAAATATAATTACTACAACAAATGAAACGTTTTCTATATTATATTACCGAGCTCGAGCTTTCTATCAAATATTATATTGCCTTATTAGTTAAAATAATTAATTATTCATTGCCATTTACAAAATTATAATCTACTGTACAGATAGAAATATAAATGTTTATCCCTGTGCCTTACTGACATTTAAATTAAGTTTATTTTATTTTGGGCTGGTTTTGAAAACAAATTTCATTATAATATAATCATGGTATACTAATAAAAAAGGTAGATGAAGCTTTGCTCTTACAACCATCCATGATATCGTTTTAAATAGAACTATCCATGTTATTATTTTGCATCCATCCATTGCATAGTTTTCAATTGCCATATACTTACAGTTTTGTTTTGAAAAATATTGAGCTATTAATACACTTCTCAATGCTTTTTGTTTTGGAGAAAAAATCGACAAATCATTTTCAACTACCTTTCTAAACAACCTTCTTTTATAGGAAAAACATGAAATTATTTTATCAATTTCACAACCTTAACTCCTGGTTCCACTTTAAAATTTCTTGTATGTTTACGATTATTATTATTATTGTGTTTTTCCTTAATAAAATCATTATTTTTATTATTTTATATCCCCACCCACTTACACCAATTATATCAACAAAGAAATTTATTTTAATATTTATTTATTATCTCCTTATAAATTATATTAAATATCGAATAAAAAACAAAAATAATATTATATAAGCCAAACAAAATCCAAAATTTTTTTTCCGTTTTCCCCTTTCTATGTGTTCGTTATATTTACGTAATGTTTTCATTCTGGTGAACAAATATAATTTGCCCTTAACGTAATGATGTTTGATTATTATAAAAAAAAAATATAAAAAATTTTTCAATGTTGGTTTTAGTATTATTAATATTGTAATTATTTTGTAGAAATAACTTTACGGAACTATGTTTCTTTTAAATCAATATCTAGCGTTGCCAGAAGATTATTCAAAAATGAAAAGCGATATGTTTTTTTATAATTAAAATATGTTGGATCAAATCTTTCCATCTACCCATCATTTTAAAATTTATACCTACAGAAATAAAACTTTTAAAAATTCGGAAAACATGAAAATCAAAAGAATAAGAAAATAAATCGACCTATAAAATTTAATCATTTCTATTACAATTCCACTGTGATCATTATAAATATTATTATTTTCAACTTTTTTCTTTGCTTAACGAGTCTCTGCAGTCATCATTAGTGTTAACAGGCGTCCGCATTCAACTTTTGTATAATTTGTTTTTTATGCTCCTTCTTTTTAAATTCTTTTAACAATGTAGTAATATATTTTTCAATTTCATCCTTTTTGTAAATAAAGGTGGATAGTATGTTGTGTCGGAGACAACGGCAAATTATTTTGAAAATATCATGGTTTAAAGTTTTAAACGATATCATCAACCAGAATTGAGTGCAATTGACAAAATTATTGTCGGGTTTGACAAACGCTTTGTTTTTATAAATCTTAATTTTAGTTGAAGCTGCAAATTTAATTAAATCCATATTATAGAATACGGCCAACATAAGTTTTTTAGTGTATGGAACAGTAAAATATTTTATATGTGAGAATAGAAATTGCATTTTTATATGTGACAATATAAATAGATTTGCAATTTGTAGCTTATGTCAACTATTTACTTAACTCTACTTAATCTTACACATTCATCAAACGATATATACCAAAATCTTATTCATTTGTATAGCTGCACGTTTTTTCTGTTTCAAACTTCAATTTTAATTCACTTGAAACCAATTCTCATCAATCCGTTTTGGGATAAAAACATTGCTTTTCACTAAACATTGTCAACAATCGACAGACTTAACACGAATCAACAAAATTTTGACTGATTTCATTAAATAAAGTTGATCTTGATCTGCTAACCCTCATAATCTATTCGCTATGTTATTACAAACCATATACCAACATCTGTTAAACCACGGTTGTAAAAAAATTCCATGTAATATTTTCATATAACTTGTAAAAATGTCAATATTTATTGCGATATTTAATATTAGAAAAGTTTCTTTTACTTTTCCCTAACAAAAATTGTTAAAATCATTATCATTACAATTTTCCTCTTTATTTTCTGATTTCTTACAGCAATATTTACATTATTTTCATTTTTCATACCTTTTTCAGAGGAAATATTTTCATATGTACAAAAGAATTCCAGGAAATAATAGAAATGATTCGTGATCTATAATTTAAATGTTTCTAGACAAAAAATTTAAATCAAAAAATGATTGTATCAAATTAAAATGTTTGAATGACGCTCACATTTTCAGAGCGTTAAAAGTTTAACCAACATTACTTTTATCTTATTTCTAAGCAAATAATAATTACAAAGTTATACATAAAAAAGTGCGTTCGATTTGACTGAAACAACTGAGAAAACAACAACAATTGCATACAATTTTTCAGTTGTTACAGTTGCTTCAGTCAAATCGAACACGGCTAAAATCAAATTCATTTTTCACCAATCATTTCTAATCAATTTTCTTTTTCGTCTCACATTTAATTCGTTAGATTTAGTTTTTCTATTTTGTCTTTCGCTCTCAAACATCCCAATTTCAATCTGTAAATAAGTTTAATATTTTAAGAAGATCAAAAACAAAACTGGATCTAAGAACATAAAAAATATAAAGAAATAGAAAATAAAAAAACAAACAGAAACATTTTCCACAATGAGAAAATGTAGAGATGGACACTCAAATGCTTTTAAGGGAAATGAATTTTGTATGTAGTCAATATTTTAAGATAAACTTAAATTGTATTACATAAGCATGTAGTATGTCGAGTGATTTATTTGTGTTTAAGCAAAATTATTTGGGTAATACAAAATTTCTTCTCATTTACTTTTTATTTAATGTGCACATAAAAATTTTGTATATTTGAACGCTATGAAGTCAACTTTCCATATAATAATTATTGAATACAGGTACTAGGAATAAATAAACTGTAGATAGAAAAAAAATATAAAAACCTTGAATTTAAGATCTCAAAAAAGCAGACAAAGCCTCATCAGAATACTGGCGACTATGAAGTAGAAAGTGTAGAAAACTTCAAATACCTCGGGTTGTAATAACATCGGAAAATTATATAACAGCAGATATCAAAACCCGTGTCTCTGCCGCATACAGAGTTTTCTAATTGTTGCAGGAGGGATCGATTTTGATCGATTATGATCAATGTTGATCTACGGGTCTGACTACCCTGCGTACTCCAGTCCCTGCCATTGACATATGAGTTAGCGTGAGATATCACATACCACTGGCAATGGCAGGAGATGTCATTAGCCAAGATGATATCTTAGGGTGCTGGCGGACGAACTTTAATTAGTCAACGGCAGCACTTCTAGTCTTAGCTGGGCAGCGTTCCGTAGCGGTACCGCTCATTAGCTCTTCCGAGGATTCGGACCAACACTTAGTTATGTGTGGGCTTTGTGCATCGATTGAGGTGGTGGGCGTTGCGTCTGGGGTAAGCTGCATCAGCTGGATTATTGGCATTTAGTTTTGTTTTGTTTTCTGCAAATTTCTCACAATTTGTTTTTCACTTATTATTTTGTTATTATTTCTTCATCTTATCATGAAATATTGGCATATGTCATATTTTGTTGTATGATAGGATTTTTTACTTAGTTATCCATTTTAAAATAAAACATAAAAAAATAAAATGAAACCCTTTTGATATAAATATGGCAGTACAACCGAAAAAAAATAAGTCTGCAAGTGGTAAAGCAAATTTGCGCAATCCACCCGCCCATAAAGCGGCACGTCCACGGAATTTGCAGGGACAAAACATATATGATTCAATAAAAAATTTTAAAATACATGTTCAAAACATCTGCGGATTAAACGCTAACCATGACCACGTGCAACATCATCTTGAGCACGACAAACCGAACATTCTATTCCTTACAGAAACACAAGTTTCTGAAAATTTTCTCTTTATAGAATCGCTTAATTCCAAATATAAGCTCGAATCAGCTTTCAAACTCCATCAGGGCGTATGCGCATTCATTCATGAGAGTGTTGCGTACACGCGCTTTCCAAATTTTGAACTACACGGTGACAGCTTCAATACAATGGTTTTAAAGATTTGTCTTCCAGAAATGATTTTTTTTGCAATAGCTTTATACTGGTCCCCCAACAAACGTAACCCAAACTTTTTTAATATACTGACAAAAATTGTGGACGAGATTAGAGCAAAGTCCCCTAATTGTGAAGTTATCGTTACCGGTGACTTCAACGTCCACAACAAATCATGGTTGGAATTCTCCAAATCGACAGACGATGTTGACAATAGTGGAAAACTGGCAGAAATTTTTGCCGCGTCTCAGGGCCTATTCCAAATTGTTAAAAGACCGACTTTCACTCCCCGTAATGGCGGTGATAATAGTTTTCTTTTAGATCTCTATCTTACCACAATGCCAGATATTACGAGTGTCGATGTCGCGAAAGGTAGTATTGGAAATTCTGATCATTATTTAATCTCATCAGTTATCAAAACTGATTTACTTAAAACTACAGCTCCCAAACCCCGTAAAATATTTCACTACTCAAAAATGGATAAGAGTGGTCTTCTAAATTTTTTCCATGGTTTCCCTTTCGACCGTCATTGTTTTTAGACTGACAATGTAAATGTTTCTGCTCAACTGCAATGTTTCTGCTCATTTGCTATCAATAAATTTGTCCCTTTCTCAATAGTAAAACCCAAACAAAAATACTTGCATTCGAAAGCTGCCAAAACGGCACTTAGAAACAAACGTAGATCATTTAATATTTGGATTCATAACAAAACTCCCACTAATCGATCCCAATATCTAAAGGCCAACAAAATATCTAACCAGATTATCTCAAACGAAAAGTTTAAAATTGACAAAGCGAAAGTCTCAAAACTTACGTCTATGTCTGTTTCTGACAAGAGTTTTTACAGTGCCATTAATTCTTTAAATTCTGGTACAAAATTTTCTATTCCCCCTATTATTGATGGTGATTTAATCGTCAATGATCCCGCAAGAAAAGCTAACTTGTTCGCTGTTTTGAAAGCTCCTAAAGAAATACCCAAAATCCAGTCTTCAGGAGTTAATATGAATGAACTTCACTTCAAACCCAAAATAGTAGCTAAACTTTTAAAGGGGTTAAACATCAACAAAGCCTCAGAAATGGACAATATTCCACCCATTATTTTAAAAACCTTTTCCAAAGAACTTGCACCAACTTTAACTAAAATATTCTACCAATCCTACAAACCTGGTATATTTCCCTCGTGCTGGAAGTTGGCAAATGTACAGCCCATCCCCAAAAAGGGACCAAAATCCGATATCTCAAATTATAGGCCAATAGCTTTACTATCGGTCCTATCCAAAGTCTACGAGCATTATATTAATACACATATTTCAAAATTTCTGGAAGAAAATCATTTAATATCCGACAGCCAATACGGTTTTCGATACAAAAGATCAACCACCGATCTATTAAACTATGTAGCGCATTGTTGGAACAGCATACTTGATAAAGGTAGTGAAACATACGTTATCGCTTTAGACATCTCCAAGGCATTCGATCGAGTCTGGCATGCCAACTTAATCAACAAGCTCGTTGCGTACGGTTTTCATCCCAATGTTGTGAAGCTGATTCAAAATTTTCTATCCAACCGATACATTTCGGTAACCTTAGACGGATTTTCTTCTGAGTCTAAACTATTTAACGCTGGTGTACTCCAAGGCTCAGTATTGTCCCCAACCCTATTTATGATTTATATCAACGAATTGTTGAAAATCACCAGCAACCCAATAAATAGTTTTGCAGATGATAGTACTCTGCACAAGTCGTTCGAGCCGCTTCCTTCAAAAGTTAAAATGCACGAACGAATTAATCCTGCCCGGAGAGACGCTGCCATAAACGTGAACAAAGACCTGAATAAAGTCGTTGACTGGGGTGACCAAAACCTTGTCAATTTCAACTCTACCAAAACACAGCTGTTGATTGTTTCCAGATTAAAGACCGAGTTCCCCAAAGATATTTTATTTAGTATGAGTGATGAACAAATAGGTGAATGTAAAAACATTCGTTTATTGGGTGTCACAGTTTCAAATGACCTACTCTGGAACGATCATGTAATGGCGATGGCAAAAAGCGCGTCTAAAAAACTCGGCCTCCTAAATAGATGCAAAAAATTTTTCACTCCATACCAATTGCTCCATGTTTATAAGTCCTATATTCGTCCCTGTATGGAGTACTGCTGTCAAGTTTGGGGTGCTGCCTCTGTTTCTATCTCGGCCCTCTTAGACTCTGTTCAAAAGCGAGCTATACGAATTGTGGGTGATCGAACTTTGACATCAAAACTAGATTCCCTACAACATCATCGCACTGTTGCTGACCTCGTTGTTTTTTTACAAATATCGTCATCAGCAGTGCTCAGATGAAATCAGCGGCATCATGCCTCAAACTTATTCTTACCCCCGTTCCACTCGGCAATCGGCTGCCGCAACCGGTGAAACGGTAAAGATCCCGCGCTGTCATACTGGCAGATCGCAGAGGGACTTCTTTGTCCGAACTGCGTACAAATGGAATAGTTTGCCGGAACACTTAGTCTCAGGTGGCTTCAACCCACAGATGTTTAAAAAAAACGTTAATCTACACCTTAGAACGCCAGTTGTTGTGGGACCCAGGTCTAGACCTAGGTCTTAAAAGGTATTTATGTATTGTTGTGACACATATTCTAAGCCCTATTACACAACACATTTTATTAAAAAAAAAAAAAAAATACTCAAAACTTCTGCGATCAAAACATCTTTCGCAGTCGTTCAAACTGCAAACTCACACTTTACAAATCATTAATCCGACCTGTGCTTACATTCGGAAGTGAAAGCTGGACACTGACTTCCGCCGATTGTAGAATTCTATCAACATTCGAGAGGAAGGTCATACGAACAGTTTATGGTCCATGCAAAGTTGCTGAAAATTAGCATAGAATCCGAATGAATCATGAAATCAGACAGTTTCTTCGAGACTGCAATGTAATCGTATTCATTAAATCCAACCGGATTAGATGGTATGGTCATGTAGAAAGGGCTCCATTAGATAATGAATGATAAAAAAAGCGTCCCAACAACAACCAACTGGTGTTCATCGAAGAGGAAGACCTAGACAACGCTGGCGTGATGACATTATCCAAGACCTTCGTGATGTAGGATGTCGAAACTGGGGTCAACTGGTCATGGAACGAGATGATAGGAAGCTGATTGTAAAGACGGCAAAATCACTCCATGGGATGTAAACGCCAAAGAGAGAGAGAGAGTAGCTTGTAAAAAACTCAATGTATTAGATACTCAACATGTTTACATTGCAACATGTTTTATCCCAAAAATACTTGGTTGAAATAAAAACAACGCGTGTTGAATCGGAAAAGTTTTTTCTACAGCAGGGCAAATTTGTATTAAAATTATATTGAATTTTAATGATCGAAAAGTCGTCACGATTCGTTTTTTACGACGATTTTAGCATCCAAAATTCAAAAATAATAAATAAATATTGATAATATGCTAAAAAATTTCACATTATCTCTACTGTCAAATTGGTGGTTTGTATTATTTTAATTTTAATAAAAACACCTATAACCGTTAGATCATTTTTTTAACTTTGGTCGTCGAAAATATTTGAAATATTTCGAGGATTGTTTGTCCTCATCCTTTATTTTACATCTATAAGAGAAACCTCTGCCACAAAAAAATAATAGTTTCTCCCTCCCTACGACTGTATAAAAGGAAATGAAAACAAAATGACGTTTTGGCTTTCATTATACCCAATCATATAATTTTTGAAATTATATCAATGAAAAGTAAAATTGTCCATTATGAAAGAAGTTTGACACCAAGTTTTTATAATATACTTTGAAAATATTTATATAACTTAAATATTTGTTCGTGTCGTTAGAAAATATTGCTTGTCCATTATAATATATTTGAGTTAAATAATCACTGGAACTAACACAATAAATTTATATTACTCTCGTAATTATTTTCATTCATTTTATAAAAATTAGCTAAACTATAAAGAAAACAGTTAATTTGTTTTGACATGTTGGATTTAGAATTGTTTTTCAAAATTTATTTAAAACTATTAAATTATTTAAAATTTAAATTATTAAATTTTAAATAATTTAATATATAATGTATATAAAATATAATTTAATATAATTTAATTTAATTATTTAAATTATTTAAAAATATCAGTGATCTCCATTTGTTATGTCTTCATACAGTTTTAAAGTTATTTTCTCTCTATCTTATATATTAATACGCTAAAAAAACTTTCTGGAGCCTAATGCTTTTTTATTCGAATTGTGATTCATTTCAAATTTTCACTACTAACTGATCTTAGTGTAACTTAGGTTTTAAAGATTTTTGGGATTTTTCGGATCATAAATAAAAAAGTTATAGACGAATTAAGATGATTAATTCAGTAAATTATTTGTGATATAACATCACCCCGATGGAAAATCTCCCATCAAGAATAATATAAGAACTGAATCTAAAAAATTATGGTGCAAATTATGAAACATTTTGCAATCCATACAATTTTAGAGCGATCTAGTTTCGAACCAATGAGAAAATTTTAAACTTTAAAAAAGTCTATCATTCTCATCAGGGCTAGCCGACTAGATAAACTCTACCAAAAAATGTCAACGCTAATGTATATAACCAAAAATTAGGTTACAACACTAGCGAAGTGTAAAAACAAAAAATTTACATAAACATACATTTAATAAATTCAGGTTTAGTCAATTAATTTCTCTGGTGATCACTGTTTTGTTATACTCTAGACATTCTAGTATTGAATAACAAACTTGTATCTGTGAGAAGAAGATGACTAGTCTTCACTTGTGTCTATTGACACATGATCAACAATTAATTCAGTAAATTATTTGTGATATAACATCACCCCGATGGAAAATCTCCCATCAAGAATAATATAAGAACTGAATCTAAAAAATTATGGTGCAAATTATGAAACATTTTGCAATCCATACAATTTTAGAGCGATCTAGTTTCGAACCAATGAGAAAATTTTAAACTTTAAAAAAGTCTATCATTCTCATCAGGGCTAGCCGACTAGATAAACTCTACCAAAAAATGTCAACGCTAATGTATATAACCAAAAATTAGGTTACAACACTAGCGAAGTGTAAAAACAAAAAATTTACATAAACATACATTTAATAAATTCAGGTTTAGTCAATTAATTTCTCTGGTGATCACTGTTTTGTTATACTCTAGACATTCTAGTATTGAATAACAAACTTGTATCTGTGAGAAGAAGATGACTAGTCTTCACTTGTGTCTATTGACACATGATCAACAATTAATTCAGTAAATTATTTGTGATATAACATCACCCCGATGGAAAATCTCCCATCAAGAATAATATAAGAACTGAATCTAAAAAATTATGGTGCAAATTATGAAACATTTTGCAATCCATACAATTTTAGAGCGATCTAGTTTCGAACCAATGAGAAAATTTTAAACTTTAAAAAAGTCTATCATTCTCATCAGGGCTAGCCGACTAGATAAACTCTACCAAAAAATGTCAACGCTAATGTATATAACCAAAAATTAGGTTACAACACTAGCGAAGTGTAAAAACAAAAAATTTACATAAACATACATTTAATAAATTCAGGTTTAGTCAATTAATTTCTCTGGTGATCACTGTTTTGTTATACTCTAGACATTCTAGTATTGAATAACAAACTTGTATCTGTGAGAAGAAGATGACTAGTCTTCACTTGTGTCTATTGACACATGATCAACAATTAATTCAGTAAATTATTTGTGATATAACATCACCCCGATGGAAAATCTCCCATCAAGAATAATATAAGAACTGAATCTAAAAAATTATGGTGCAAATTATGAAACATTTTGCAATCCATACAATTTTAGAGCGATCTAGTTTCGAACCAATGAGAAAATTTTAAACTTTAAAAAAGTCTATCATTCTCATCAGGGCTAGCCGACTAGTCATCTTCTTCTCACAGATACAAGTTTGTTATTCAATACTAGAATGTCTAGAGTATAACAAAACAGTGATCACCAGAGAAATTAATTGACTAAACCTGAATTTATTAAATGTATGTTTATGTAAATTTTTTGTTTTTACACTTCGCTAGTGTTGTAACCTAATTTTTGGTTATATACATTAGCGTCGACATTTTTTGGTAGAGTTTATCTAGTCGGCTAGCCCTGATGAGAATGATAGACTTTTTTAAAGTTTAAAATTTTCTCATTGGTTCGAAACTAGATCGCTCTAAAATTGTATGGATTGCAAAATGTTTCATAATTTGCACCATAATTTTTTAGATTCAGTTCTTATATTATTCTTGATGGGAGATTTTCCATCGGGGTGATGTTATATCACAAATAATTTACTGAATTAATTGTTGATCATGTGTCAATAGACACAAGTGAAGACTAGTCATCTTCTTCTCACAGATACAAGTTTGTTATTCAATACTAGAATGTCTAGAGTATAACAAAACAGTGATCACCAGAGAAATTAATTGACTAAACCTGAATTTATTAAATGTATGTTTATGTAAATTTTTTGTTTTTACACTTCGCTAGTGTTGTAACCTAATTTTTGGTTATATACATTAGCGTTGACATTTTTTGGTAGAGTTTATCTAGTCGGCTAGCCCTGATGAGAATGACAGACTTTTTTAAAGTTTAAAATTTTCTCATTGGTTCGAAACTAGATCGCTCTAAAATTGTACGAATTAAGATGTATTTTTGAATCTAACGGGCCCTCGCCACTATACAATACCAAATGGAATTGCCCAAGTCTTTTCTTTGTTTTTTTATTATTATTATTTAGTATTTTATATTTTCTTTTCAAATTTCAATTTAGTTTATGCATTGATTTAGGAGTAGATAGACGTGTTATTTTTCTTTGTTTTTTTATTATTATTATTTTTCTTTGATTTTCTTTGATTTAATTATTATGGTTTATTTAGGTCGGTTAGGTCGGTTAGGTCGCAGTGCTACTTGAACTGTAAGTCTCAAGGCCCTCCAATAAAAAAAAATGGTTTATTTATTTAACGTATGGTTTTTGTTGTGACACATTAAAAACAAAAATAAAACAAAAATAAAACTTAAAATAGATAGATTTTCATATGAAATCTACATAAAACAAAACATGAATACACAATAAATGAGCTTGCTTACAATCAATATGATTGCGCGTCTTTTAGTTAAAAATTAAAGAGTAAAATATTAAAATATTTGAACATTGGGCAGTATATTTGAAAATTAGATGTTTACATCGAGTGAGTCTATCCATGCTACTAGATTGGGAGTTGCCAATTGGATGTCTGAGATGTCGCTATTGTATCCTCGAAGTGGGCACACTGTTGCAATGTGTTTTATGGTTTGTTGTGGAGCTCCGCAGTCACATTGAGTGGACTCTGAGATTCCCCACTTGTAGAAAGAATCAGCACAACGTCCATGATTCGTTCTTATTCGGTTTAGTGTGGTCCAGGTATGACGTGGCAGATCAAAACCAGGTTGGGCAGAAGTCGGGTTAGTAATAGAAACGCCAGGAGTGTTGTAATCATTCCAGGAAGTGTCCCAGGCATCCAAGATATTAAAATTAGTTGCCAGCAGGTTGCTGGCAGTTTTATGTGGAGGTTTTCTTGACTTCAATCGACAAATAGTGTGGTCACCGTAATATTCGTGCAAGGGTAACGTGATGTTGTTGGTTACCTTTTTATGTTCACGCATGAGTGCATGCGAGCGAGCTCTGTGTGCAGGTGGAGCGATATTGCTCAACACAGGGAGCCAAGGTAAAGGAGTGGACCTGATAGTACCACTTATAGTACGCATCGCGGCATGCAGCTGGCAGTCAACTTTTTGAGTATGTGTGCTATTCAGCCAGACTGGTGCGCCGTACTCAGCCACTGAGTAAACCAGACTTAGGGCAGTTGTGCGGAAGGTTGCTGGAGTAGCACCCCATGTCGAGCCTGCCAGTTTATGCAATATATTGTTTCTCGTTTTAAGTTTTTTTGACGTATTCTCTAGGTGGAGCTTAAAAGAAAGAGTTCTATCGAGAGTAATACCCAGGTACTTTGGCTGTTGATTGTATTTAATGACAGTGCCGTTAAATAACACTGATAGTTCGTGTTTTGCCAGTCTGTTGTTTAAGTGGAAACAAGCTTCTCGGTTTTACTTAAATTAGGAAATAAGCTCCAAGTTCGAAAATAGTCATTCATTATCGCCAGGTCAGTTGACAGCAAATCTTCCAAGACACTCATGTTTTTATTTTGAGTGGCCAGGGTCCAATCATCCGCGTACCCAAATTTTTTTGATGTTGTGTCAGGCATGTCATGGATGTACAGATTAAAAAGTAATGGCGCCAGGACGGAACCCTGTGGCAAACCATTGTTAAGCATTTTGGACCTACTACAGGAATTATTTAGATAAACTTTGAATACACGATTACTCAGCATGTTGTTAATTAAACGTGAGATGGTGCTACAAGTTATTGCATTGAACAGCTTATATATAATCGCAATTCGCCAGACAGTGTCATATGCTGCAGTGAGATCGATGAATACTGCGCCTGTTTTTAATTGTTTTTGAAACCCAGCTTCGATGTAGGATGTTAAAGCGAGCAGTTGATCAGTGCAGCTGCGATTGTGACGGAAACCAGCTTGTTCGACTGGGATTTGGTCATTGAGAATGGTGCGATACGGTTTTATATGAGCCGTTCTAGCAATTTGTAGCTGGTGCTCAAAAGTGCGATTGGACGATAGCTGCCTGGTTCATTGGATGTTTTACCTGGTTTAAGTATCGCTATCACTTTCGTAGTTTTAAAGTGTTTTGGAAGATTGCCGGTTTCTAGGATAATCGAGAAAAATTTAGTTAGCCATTGTTTTACATTTTTTCCCGCATTTCTAAGAAATTCTGGAAATTTTGCCATCGTAGCCCGCTGCTTTTCCGTTTTTTGTTTGAGACAGAGCTGATTCTAGTTCTTCGCTACTAAAAGAGTTCGCATACTTCGATGGAAACGAGCAACTGCGCTTCATTTCTCTTAATTTACGTTTAATTGTTCTCTTTTGAAGGCGATTAATAGAAGAACGAGACATGTTTACGATATGATTTGCAATGTCCTCTGGATTTATTTCATTGTTAGCGCGAGTAATGGAGTTTGAGCCACCCAGTTTCCGAAAAAGACTCCATGCTTCCCTGCTTAAATGGGAAAAATCAATGTTTTCAACAGCGCTAATCCACTTTTGTTTCCTCACGGCGTCCAGTGAGTAAATTAAGTCATCAGTACTCCTCATACAATTTATCGCTCTCTCTACTCCAGCCTGGAATGTATTCTTCACGGAAGCCTCTTGGGATGCATTTCTTTGCAGTTGAGATGATGGCACCAACGAACCTTTCATAATTTTTAGGAATGGGTGGGATCCAGCGAATCACTGCATCCAACTCCAACCTATATTTATCCTAATCAGCTTTGTTAAAATTCCATCTAGGTTGAGGAGAAGAGTTAACGAGTGGGATTTTGATTCCAACCTCAAGAATTACTGGACGATGTTGAGAGCGTGGAAAACCTTGTAAGACAGCCCTAGATATTGGAATAGGGCTACGTTGTTCGCTTTTTGTGGAAAAACAAAGGTCGGGATTGTAATCACGTTGCCATCTAGCAGATCTAAAGGTTTTCATATCTTTTGCATCATATACCAGGAACATGTTGTTATAATCCGCCTAGTCAGTCAGTTGTATACCATTGGGATTGTTGTTTGAGTAGGACCACTGGGTGTGATGGGTATTAAAGTCACCAGTATATATTGCTGGGTGGTGAAATAATGGTAGGGTAGCAGCTGTCCATCCTGTATTAGGAGGTTTGTATACGTTTACAATCTTCATGTCCGATATATCAACAACAATAAGATGAATATCGTTGTCCGTCTGTGTAAGTACATGGGTGCAGTTCATGATTTCTGACTTAACATACGTGACAGAGCCATATGTTTGATGGTAAGAAGCACTAATTAATTTGTAGCCAACAATGTTTCCTCTAGAGGTAAGTTGTGCTTCATCTGCTGCATGCGTTTCTTGCAGAATTACAACGTCGATGTCGAAGTCTTTTAATAGTCTTTGTAAATGTTCAGTTTTTGACCTGCTTATGCCTTCAAAATACGGACTGAGGGTTCAATATTTTTTGTCTTATGGTGCTGAAAAGTACCATTGTTATTGTTATTTTGATTTTGGTACATTTTTTATTTTTTATTTTTTTTTTTTTAATGGTGTTAATGGTGAAATGAATGTTTTGAATGAATGAAAATGGTATTAGTGAGTTCATGCATTTATTTAGGAGTGGATAGACGTATTATTTTTCTTTGTTTTTTATTATTACTAGGAGGGCCCGGCGTGCTTCGCTACGCTTATAAATAAAATTTTTGCGTACACATTTTGTTGACGTGGAAGCAATGATTTCAAAAAGTGGTAATGAGAAATGCTAGCATATAATTTTTAATTTTTCTTTTTAAATATATGAATGAAAAATAATCAGAACTCTAGCTGTTCAGTTCGGATATATGAAAAATTAGCGATCAAATAAGCTAGAGATCAAATAAGCTTACCTTAAAAATCATTTGATCGCTAATTTTTCATATATCCGAACTGATCAGCTAGAGTTCTGATTATTTTTCATTCATATATTTAAAAAGAAAAATTAAAAATTATATGCAAGCATTTCTCATTACCACTTTTTGAAATCATTGCTTCTACGTCAACAAAATGTCTACGCAAAAACTTTATTAATAAGGATAGCGAAGCACGCTGGCCCTCCTAGTATTTATATATAATCTAAGGTTCATACTACTACAAATATTTTGTTTCTTTTTTCGTGCTTTTAAAGAATGGATGCACAATTAATCCTATAACATAATAAAATATGACTCAGAACAATATTTCATGATCAGTTGAAGGAGATAAAAATAAAATAAAAGATAAAAAGCAAATATTTTTAAAAAATTTGGAGGAACAAAACTAAAATGGAGTGGCCAATAATCCAGCAAGAATGCTTCCTGGATCATGTGCTGCACTGGATTTCTCTTTGATTAAAGCTTATATAGAGATATATGAAGTCTCGTTTCCTACTGCAAGCAAAAGTTTGACCTTATAAAAGAATATTCCGTAACTCAATTGAGGCTGCTACCGTTTACTGAAAAGTTTATACGCCAGAAACCCTATGATATCATCCTTCCTAGTGATATATCATTGCTTTTTCTCTCTCTCTCTCTCTGGCGTTTACATCTCATGGAGAGATTTTGCCGCCTGTGCAATCAGCTGCCAATCATCTCGATCCATAACCAGTTCACTAAAGATACGACATCCTACATCACGAAGGTCTTGGATGATGTCATCACGTCAGTGTTATCTAGGTCTTCCTCTTCGACGAACACCAGTTGGTTGTTGTTGGGACGCTTTTTTATTATTCTATCTAATGGAGCCCCTTCTACATGACCAAACCATCTAATGGTCCATACACTGTTCTTATGACCTTCCTCTCGAATGTTGATAGAATTCTACAATCGGCGGAAGTCAGTGTCCAGCTTTCACTTCCAAATGTTAGCACAGGTCAGATTAATGCTTTGTAAAGTGTGAGTTTACACGACCGCGAAAGACGTTTTGATCGCAAGTTTTGAGTATGCGTAGAAAACTCTGTACGCGAAAGAGACACAGGCTTTGATATCTGCCGTCATGTCATTTGACAATGTAATTACAGACCCGAGGTATTTGAAGTTTTCCACGCGTTCCACTTCATAGTCGCCAGTATCCAGATTTCCGGGAGGTATGTTTCTAAATGTTGTTAAACCTTTAGTTTTGCCATTGTTAATGCATAATCCAAGTCGTTTAGCATTTCTTTCAAGCTGAGAGAGACTATCTTTAATATCGCTTGTTCTACGTCTAAGAAACACAATATCATCTGCGTAGCCAAGAACTTGACTAGATTTGTTAAATATGCAGTTTTGTGTATCAATTCGGCTTTTTCTTATCGCGTACTCAAGCGCCAAATTAAATAGTATGGGCGCGAGAGCATCATTATTCCAATTTTTTATGGCTGTATATCTTGGGTGGAAATCTTTTGTCAGATTCCGTGCATTGGCAAAGCACTCTTTCGAATTTCCGTTGGCCGCATGTTGGTTGATTTTTTTGATGCAGCTCTTCATGTGTTCGCGTTTCTTTTTACGAAGAGGGTTTGCTGAGGTTTTTCTGGCGCATAGATAATCAGCTTGGGAGTTTTGAGTGTTTCTTGCTAACCATTTTTCTCGCAGCTTTTGTTTATGTTAAACGGTTTGGCGGCATTTGTCGTCAAACCATTCATTGTGTGATTTTGGTGGTTGTTTTAATTGTTGTTTTGATTTAAGCGTTTGCCATTCTTCTTGTATGTTTAATGGCTTTTCAGACGGGATGTCATGCTCTTCTTTATATCTATTCAGCGTTTTCGGATGTTTAAATGCATTGACATTGAACGGCACGGTCTTTTTTGCTTGTCTATTAAATGTAGATGACAACTTGCACTTGTACTTAAAGATGACAAGCATATGATCGGTGTCCATATTGTAATGGATAGTCTGGACTAATGTCTGAACATAGTGTATTATAGTCGCAGCTTCCTTAGTTGTTGTTCCTTATATTAATCTGTACCGCTTGTAATAGTTTCTCATCCATTCATCATCAATAGTCATATTTCGTATAGTTCCCTTAACCCATAGTTTCCTTATTTTTCTTGAAACCTAACTAAATCTTCAATAGCCGGACAAACGTATGGGAGAAAGAAAATTGCACTAATTACCCTGATTTATTTATTCATTAATATAACATAAGGTTGGTTGATTTGAATTAATTAATAATTTTCTTTAATTATCATCCGTATAACCACTAAAATTTAATCAGAATTTAATCTTACAACACCCTAAAGTTGACGCGCGCTATACTTTCATTCGATTGTTCTCGCCATACTACTTGAGTTTGAATTTCTTTTAAACACCAACCGTAATGAAACAACGAAATTTTCAAACCTTATAACAGCTATGCATATTTATTTCCAATCGTCAACATGCAAAGAATTACTATTTTTGCTTTGTTAAACATTTGATTTGTCTTTATATGAGTATTTTGCTTTAAACAATCCTTCCGTTATTGAACTGAACTTCACTGTGCTGATATAGTAGATTGTAGTTTAATAAATGTCTAAACAGCATAACATTGATCGAATCTGCATTTAATTCATTTTGAATTCAATTATTAATATTATGGATGTGTCGGAAATATTTTGTGTCACAACCTTATTTTCGTACAATATCATCAAATAGCAAACGGTTTTGTGTAACTATAAAAAAGTTCCCAATAATTTGAAAATCTGATGTAAATTAATTATCTCACATCTAAACACTGTATTCGAGTTATTGCGAGACTAAAAATTTGGCTATATAATGAGCCACTGTAGCCTTTTCACTCTCTTATTCTATTACAATTGGATTCGGGCGTTTGACGTCTCTTAGTCTACGTTTTTCGATTCTGGTGTGGAAAACAGCTGATCATTGTCAGACATGATCGTTTTGGTCGGGCAAAAATAAAACAAAAATTAAAACCGACTTAAAGAAAACCCATGTGGGTATTTTATTGTTTTAGTTTCAAATTAAATTAAATTATTACTGTTCCTAATGTTGAATGTCATTGTGTGTTTACGTTGGCATAGTGTTTTTTCATTAAATTAGTCATAGTGGAATTCTTATTCATATTAGTTCACAATTAGTGTTAATAAATTAAATGTTTTAGTGAAACAAAAATCAAAGAAAACCAGTTGCTTGGTTGTGTCACGAAAAAGTTTGGGTTTTTGTTTTTTGTAAATTAAGAAACCACCAAACCATAAAGAAAATCATTACATGATCTAAAATTAAAAGATCTAATATTAATACGGCAACTTTTACTTTGTGATAGTTGGCTTTATTGCCATATACGCTATTCATTTCAAAATAACACCGTTTATTAATACAATATACAAAAAAAGGTATTTCTAAAAATAACAAGAAAATATGGCGGCATGTGACACGACCAAGTTGTCTGTGTTGGAACTTAATGATTTTTTTTAAGTAGCAGGTGAAATCACCTGTGTTTTATTAGTTTTAAACCCCCAATTATTTATTTAAATTGAGTGAGGTTATTTCAAGTTTACCATAATAAAAATAAAGAAAAATGAAAATAACACCTAATATAGAGTATTAGGTCAAACCAAACAAAAAAAAAATAATTAATGTTTCTGTGTGTGTGCCGTCCTTGAGTAATGTTAATTTAATTCTGTAAATAAATCAAAAAAAAAAAGAACATTTAATTTCTAACAAATAACATTACATAAAATTAAGTTTGAATGTTCAATTGCATTTATGTGAAAATAAATTACAAATATCGGAATCGTATGAAGTAATTGTTATCATCGATGACGACCAAAAATTAATTTTTTTATTGGAAGAAACTTTATATGTTTTTTTGTCACCCGTCCAGTGATATTTGCTTGGCCGGTGGTAATGTATTGAAGAGGGACTGTTAGAAGACGGAATGCGGGGATAAAAACCGATGGGTGAGTAACCATGTATATATTTATTTAGGTGGGAATCAGTGTGAGTGCGCGAATGTGTGAATGGGGGTAGGTGTCCTTGCTGGATGATACTGGGTTGGTTTTTTGTTTGTAGTTTCTTTTTAGGTTTACTTTCAAAGCGGACCTAATTTATATAATATTTTGTATATTATTTATCTATTATTTCAAAATATATATATACTGTTTCAGAGCTTAAACAAACCAAATAAAAACCAAAACTTCAGGCAGCAGTTTTGGTGCAACAGTACAAATATGCAATTTTAACCCATCTTTTATTACATCTAGGACATGCTCGGTTATAGGGTAACCGGCCATCGTGTATCATCCTAATAGAGTTCTATGATTTCAAACCAAAAATTTCTGCTTATTCTAGCCAAGGCGACATCTTCATGCACACGTGTGTGTGTGCGTGTGCTTGTGTGGGTATTTGTGGGTGGTAGTGACTGTGTGAGTATATTTGTGACCAGCGCATATGGGTGCCAGCATTTACTGGAAAGCATACTTATAAAAGAAAATTTCAGCTTAATTACCAACCTTTTTGATAAAAATGTTAACAATTCATAAACAAATTACACGGCCAAAGTAAGGGACAGTGGAAGTAGTACCACTTATTCTTGCGATAAATACGAATTGGTTTTAGATGAAGGGATGATAATGGATGTATAGTACGGGGACCAATCGCCATATTGAGTTGTTGGTTGGATAACCAGCCATAAAAATATGTGCTTTGCAACCTATTATTCTGGAATCTCCTAAACCAGATTTAGGTTATGATGCTGACCGTACATCGATGAATATTTTACAACGAGATTGGATCGCCGGGTGGTGTTGTGGTAAGAACCTAAGGCATTCCATACTCCAGTGTTCTCCTCTAAAAGGGCAGTTTTAAATTAACGCTTGAAATGGTCGGAACAATAAACCACTTTACATAGTTTAATATTTTTTTTTGGTGGAAGACAAGTAAGCAAGAACCTACTACCAACGGAACTCCGGCATTTTGGTTTTAATTGGATTTTAGTGCATTTCCTCAACATTCGAGATATCTAAATAATATCTATTTACAACTTTTAACTAGCTAAGAGAAGGAAGTAACTCCCGGTAATGCGGCTCCTAATAATTATATCAACAAAAGAAAATATAGAAAAATTTTAACCGTAGCTTGGTGCAAGTGTGTTTCTACGTAGGCATGGATGTGGATATGGTTGATAGTATGCATGTGCGAGAGAGAGAGTGAGAATGTGAGATTGCTTGTGAGTGACTGTGTGGGTTGGACGCGCTGATCGTAGGTCTTTCGCAAACGGGGTCGCCAGAGTCTCCATTTTCCACTTGTATTTCTTTCCATTTCTGCCAATTCTCGTAAATAGCGTACATTTCTGTATTTGTGCTGAAGAAGCAGGGTTTCTTTATCGTTCCCATGGGCTGAAGCTAGCTTGGGGCACGAAAATCAATCTCGCTAGGTACGCTTCCTGCTATGCCATTCTCATTGGTTCGCCAATGAGAAAGCTCTTCATTACAAATTGGCGCCCAACGTGGGGCTTCTCTTAGGGTTTCTACAGCAATGTAGGACTCTGGAGAAGTCCCTCCATAAGTTCAAAAAATTTTGAAAAATTTTTTTTTGAAAATTTTTCTTTACTTTAATTTTCAGCGTCCACCAAACCTATAGTTAGAGGCTCTGGCGACGAGAAGCAACTCCCTGCTTCAATCGCGCAGGAGCAAAGGAAGTCTGAGATTCCTCAGACTTTTCTTTGCTGGGGTTTTGCGTCCCCACGCCTCCAGCTACCATTCTCCTTTTTTTTATTTTTCTTTGATAACGCAAGGGTGGGAATATTTCTTAGGAAATATTCCCAATGGGCATTACAACCCCACGGACCCTAGTTACGGGCTGGGTTTCTGGCGATGGCACGAGGGCCGAAGGTGATTCAGGTGCCAGACCTAGACTGACGTGTATTGGTGTATACGCCAATTCTCGTCCGAGTCTGGTCACCTGGTCAGGCTTCGGGTTCGTGGTGTCTTCAGAGTCCAGTCCGAACTGATATTGTCTAATCGTTAAAGTCCCCTCCCGTCAATATTGGTTTCCTATGGCATGAGTGTTTCGGTTCCCCATGGATAATACTGAGGGACATTTTCCAAAGTAGCCCGATCAGCTACTGAGGGAAGATGTCTGCTCAGCTTTTATGCCGTGGTTGACTGGATCCACTCAGGTCATAGCACCTCGCCCGTATGTGTTGGTGGTGTGGATCGCAGTTGGCGGGTGTTGATGATCGAATGGTGGTCCAGAGGATTTATCTTCTGGCCATCCCGTCAGCTCTTGTCAGCTGGGTGAAATCCCATCAGCACATGCCCCATCTTATTCCTTTCCCACCCTACCTCTTCCCATCCTTTTTTATCCCCTCTCCTCCCCTTTTCCATTCCCATCCTGGTAACGTAGTTTATTTGAATCTTTCTTTGATCCCAAAATTTTTTTTTATATACCAAATATGAAGAAAGCACAGCGATCGGCGCTTCCAACCAGAGTGGTGAACTCCCTCACGGTTGATCCTTCCGACCGTTGTCTCCAAATATAAACAGATAATTAATAATTAAATAAATAATTATTTAAGAATTAAATAAATAAAAAAAAAAAAAAAGAAAAAAAAATTAGCTGATAATATCAGACTCTAATATTCGTTTATCTATAAATTTTAGGTCCAACCAATAATAAATAAATTATCAAGAAATTACAACGTAAATAACTTATCAAGAAGTAATATAATATATAAATTATCAAGAAATTACAACGTAAATAAATTATTAAGAAGTAATATAATATATAAATTATCAAGAAACTACAACGTATATAAATTATCAAGAAATTATAAAGAAAATAAAGTATCAAGAAATTACATAGAAACCAAATTATTAACAAATCATAAGAAATAACACTAATACTCCGGAAACATCTTGCGGAGTCTGGAGAAAAAGTACCGAATGTGTGATTTTGTAAATTGTTAGTTTTTTTTGTATTAGGGCATAACTAAAATCTATGTTTTAGGTTAATTGAAGACACATTCGGTTACTTCGAACTGTAAGTTAAGAATAATTATTAAATAAGAAAGGAAAAAGGAATAGAGACTAGGAAAAGGAAGTTTTTGATTGTTAATCTACTTCAAGTAACGAAAATTGTCGGATTCGGGAGGCCTAAGTTTACCCGTTTAGTGTCCTAAAATAATTCAACGTCTAAGATTGGTTGGCGCACTTCCTAGTCCTGCTCTTATAATCCTATTAAATTCACTTAAATTAATCTTTGCATGTTAGATTTAATTTTTTTTTATATAACTTTTGCATGATAGAACTAGTTAATTCTCCTTGTCTAACCGGTAGGCTTGCCGCACTTATATAATTTTTTTTTTGTCTGTCACTCAGTTTTGAGTATCGGGAGCCGTCAGACCTGCCCGCAATTGGGTCTGGAAAATTTTCATAATTGCCATCTTCTGCCATATTTGTAGGATACCTATTTTCTCTCAAATCTCACCATTTATTTTGTTCATATATCAGCACCTTGGAAAACAATTGTAAATAGTAATAAAATAATATCAAAATAATAATAAATCTGATTTAATATAATTGTCGAATTGAAAAAAATATCGCGCAGCTGTTTAAGGTTTGAATAACGGAATTTCCATACAACACTTTGAATTCTGCTCTAATAGATTTGAAGTAAATATTGTAATAAAATAATTTTCTTTTGTTAATAATTAAATTGTTTATTCTGGCTTCAACGCTCGCATCTATAGTGTAACAATTTCTTTTCCATATTCTTGTTTGGTTTTGATTAAGTGGTGTGCGGCTGTTTGGGTTGTTGAAGATTCATTATGTCTGCTACTGATAAGATCAACGTTCTGGACAGGTCCAGCTCGTGTGCTGTTTGTCAACACGAAATAGTGCCGGCCGACGTAAAACTCCTCACTCGGTGTAACCACCTCTTTCATGACATATGCCTCAACGACTGGTTGCTGCAGAATGGTACCTGCCCGATTTGTCGAGCCGCGTGCGAACGTGCCGACTTACAGAGGTTACCCCGAGGGATGAATAAAACTAATGATACAGTGGTACCACCACCACCGCGACCGGTGACACGCTCTATTACCGCAGGTTGGCAACGTCGTCCGAGTACTGGAAATCAACACTCTTCTACTCCCATGGCAGTCCAACTCCCACGATCTCGACTCGCCGATGAGGTGCGAGTGAATATAGCTCAACGATCTCCCATATATGGTGCCGCTGCAGCGGAAGATCACGGTTTTCAGGAAGCGGTAAATGCTCACATCGATCAAGAAATTTCAAGAATTAATCACTCAATGATGCAATCACGTGCTCCAGCACCTGAAATGTTGCTACCTCTAGCACCAATTGCAGTATCACCCACCACCCCGCGTCATCAATCGGTTCATTCCAGAAATTATACGCCAGTAAATGCGTTTGTGCAAAATAATGTACCAGTACCACCAATGTTTGCTGAACCTCATCCTGCTCTTGCTCCAGCTAGGATACGAACACATCTCGATCAGCACTCCACCACAGTTAGAAATTGGAACGTAACGTTCTCAGGCAGACCCGATGGTCTGGATGTTGAAGCGTTCATCTTCAGAATAGAGCGGCTGACAGAGATGTGCTTAAATAGCGATTTTACTATTGTCACCCGTTGTCTGGACCTGTTGTTCACAGATCGAGAAGCTGATTGGTTCTGGAGATATTTTCGCCAGAACCGACAGCTTATTTGGACTGACTTATGTCATGCTCTTCGAATAGAATTTCAGGACAGGCAGACGGACGAAGAGGTAAAGGAGCGGATGAGGGCCAGGAAACAGCGGCCCACTGAATTGTTTGACGAATTCTTACAATCAATGTATCGACTGGCAGATAAACTTCGAGTACCGATGTCGGACGCAGAGTTACTATCCTTGATACGCAACAACTTACGATTGGAAATTAGAAGGGAGCTACTTTATGTCACCGTTTATGGTCTGGAACATCTGCGCCAGCTCTGCCGTGATCGCGAAAAATTATGGGCCGAGTCAATAATCAGACCGCGAGATTATAACAGTAGACCATCTAGACCGGTGTCAGAAGTGGACTTGGTTAGTGAATTCTCACAAATTCAAATTAGCGAAATGCCAACTGAATCGCTACCAATTGCATCCAACGAACTCGCGGCAATACAGCCCGCCCCTAATATGAGACGAATAACCAGTTCAACTATTTGTTGGAACTGTAAACGACCTGGTCATCGGTGGCACGATTGTCGTGAATCACAGCGTTTGTTTTGTTGGGGATGTGGGAAGGACGATGTGTTATGTCCTAATTGTGAAAATTGTCAGGGAAACCGAAGGGGGGGCCAGAATCCCAACACCTTTTCTCGCTCCCAGGACCTGTCTTAGAATCGTCTGAGACCAAATTTAATTTATCTCCTGATCCTTCGGATATTTCATCTACCAATCCCAATAACTTACTGGTACACGATACACTGTTGAGCCGAGCGTCAACATCCACTTTTATAGAACACCCGTTGAATACTGCTTCTGATACACTGGTATCCACCCATGATATTAATGTAACATTATTGAAACGAACACCCGCTCATACTGAACCACCTCCATTATGGACCAAAATTAAATCGTTCCAACAACGATTGAATGAGTACTTGAAGGTACGCTCCAACATATTTGCCGATTCATTATCCTGCTTGAAACCTACAACACGTTCTGCACTCCGTTCTCGCATTTATTGGCAACAACGACGTATGTTCAAATCCAAAACCATTTCTTCTATTGTGAAATTGGCCAACGATGTGAGATCTTATGCCACAGTGTCAATATTGGGTAAACAACATACTGGACTGTTGGATAGTGGAGCGTCTTTGACTGTAATTGGTGGTGATTTTGCTACAGAAATCGTACAGACTCCAGACCTTCTGACTTATTCGTCTGCAGTAGTTCGTACTGCCGATGGCCAAAGACAGAAGATCCTGGGGTTTGTAAAAACAAAGATTTCATTTATGAACCAAGTCAGAACCCTGGACGTCTTCATTATCCCGTCTTTGACTCAAAATCTATATCTAGGTATAGATTTCCTTAACGCTTTTGGTTTGTTTAACCCGATATTTAACTTACCTACATTTTCGACTACGGAGTCAGGAATTTCAGAATTGTCTATGGACAATCAAGCACGTCTACAAAACACTATTCAGCTTCTACCATCATTTTCAAAAATGGGTCTGGGTCGAACACATTTGATGGAACACGTTATTGATGTGGGGACTGCAGCTCCCATCAAGCAACGACACTATCCAATTTCGCCCGCCATTGAGAAACTGATGGGAGAAGAACTGGATAGGATGTTATCTCTGGGTATTATAGAGGTTTCAAACAGTCCATGGTCAAGTCCTGTGGTTTTAATTCGCAAACCTGGGAAGAATCGTCTTTGTTTGGATAGTAGAAAGGTCAATACAGTTACTAAAAAGGATGCTTACCCCCTTCCACAGATAGATGGAATCTTGAGTCGTCTGCCACAGAGTAATTTCATTTCCAGTTTGGATCTGAAAGACGCTTTCTGGCAGATACCTCTAGAAAAACACTCCCGAGAGAAAACTGCTTTTACGGTCCCTGGGCGGCCTTTGTATCAGTTCGTAAGAATGCCTTTCGGACTGTGCAATGCGCCGCAAACAATGACTAAATTGATGGACCAAGTAATTCCTCCACATCTCAAGTCGTGCGTCTTCGTATACTTGGATGATCTTCTAATAGTTACAGATACCTTTGAGGCCCATCTGAAACTGTTAGAAGATATCTCCCAGTGTCTTAGACGTGCGAACTTGACGATAAACGTGGAAAAAAGTAAGTTTCTCTTGCCGGAGGTAAAATATTTGGGATATGTTGTGGGAGGTGGTACGTTAAAAATCGATCCTGATAAAACTCAGGCTATTTCTGAATTTCCTACACCGCGTACGTCCAAACAGATTCGACGATTCCTGGGTATGGCGGGTTATTATCGCCGTTTTATATCTGATTTCTCTGCTATGTCCTCTCCAATATCAGATTTGTTGAAGAAAAATTCTAATAAATTCGTATGGACTCCAGAAGCTGAAATAGCATTTACAAATCTCAAAAATGCTCTCATATCAGCACCAGTCCTCATAAACCCCGACTATACTAAACCTTTTACTCTCCAGTGCGACGCTAGTAATGACGGTATAGGCTGTGTATTACTTCAGTGTGACATGGACGGTATGGAACATCCCATAGCGTACATGTCCAAGAAACTAAATTCTGCGCAACGCAATTACTCAACTAGTGAGAAAGAGTGTCTAGCCGCCGTACTGGGAGTAAAGAAATTTAGAGCGTATGTCGAGGGTCAGGCCTTTAAGATCATAACTGACCATGCTTCATTAAAATGGTTAATGCAACAAAAAGACCTTTGTGGTCGATTGGCTCGTTAGAGCTTGAAATTGGAGTGTTATGTCTTTGATATTGAGTACCGAAAAGGAAATTTAAACATAGTTCCAGACACTCTATCAAGACGTGACTCTGTTGACGTCATTTCTGAATTATGTCCAGTGCCTGAATTAGATCTTAATTCCCCTTTCTTCAACACTTCTCGATATTTGGAGTTGGTAAATCTGGTTACCGAAGCAGACGGTACATTGCCTGATCTGAAAGTAATTTCTGGTCGGGTTTATAAACGATTGGCTTGTCTAGATCTTGATATTCCTTCAGAGGGTGAGGTTTGGAAATTGTGGTTACCTGAGGAATACACTGACGAGTGTATTGCAAGGGCCCACAATCCTCCTACCTCATCTCATGGAGGTCTAGCAAAAACCCTGTTTAATATTCGTAAATTTTACTATTGGCCTCGTATGTACACCCAGGTTAAATCTTACATAGGAAATTGTAAGACCTGTAAAGAAATCAAAGCGACTAATGTTCCACTTCGTGCTCCCATGGTGTCCTAGATGAAAACAGAACGAATTGGACAGCGATTATATATCGATATTCTTGGCCCTTATCCTCGTTCAAAGGCCGGGAATATCGCTATTCTGGTAGTATTAGATCATGTTACTAAATATCCATTTTTATTTCCTTTACGGAAATTAACTGCTGAACCAATTTGTCATCTATTGGCTACCAATGTCTTTCACGTATTTGGTTGTCCCGAAGCTATTGTGTCCGATAATGGGACCCAATTCAAATCAAAACAGTTTGCAGATTTCTTGGCGAAGCACGGAGTGAAACACACATTACTGGCTTTATATTCACCTCAAGCTAATGCTTCTGAGCGAGTAAATAGGAGTGTTTTATCTGGTATTCGAGCCTATTTAAAGGAGGAGCATTCTAAATGGGATCTGCACTTGAGCGAGATCGCTTGTGCACTACGTTGTTCCCTGCACCAAACACTTAAATGTTCCCCATATTACGCAATGTTTGGGATACCCATGGTGACTCATGGTTCGTCATATGAATTGCTGAGACGATTGAATAGTCTCCATGATCCAGGTGAAACGATTCTGCGACCTGATTATCTTAATAAGATTCGAATTCGAATTCTTGATTTAACTGCCGAAGCATTTGTCAAAAGTGCTGAAAGATACAATCTACGAGCTCGAGTAACTTTGTTTAAACCAGGTGATACGGTGTTCCGAAGGAACTTTATTTTGAGTGACGCCGGTAAGAAATTATCTGCTAAACTTGCACAGAAGTTTATTGAGACCAGAGTAATCAGGTTGGTAGGTGGTTCCGCCTACGAACTGGAGGACCTGGTGTCTAAACGTAGAGGTGTTTATCACTCCAATGACATTCGTGCCTAATATCGGTAAGATTTTTTTTTGTCAGTATGTTAGTAACTTTCGCTTGTGTTTTACCGCCATTGTAAGTCAAGATTATCGACGACCATATGAGGGTAGTTTCGTCTTGAATTCACAGTTCAGTGAGTGTGTATCAACTTTGGTGTTCGGGTCTTGTTTCAAAAATTTTTTTCTGTGTTGACTATTTGCCAGCGAAAATTCCGAGATCGAATGTATTGAATTTGGTTCAATTAGTTACTTTGAAACTATGTGAACAGTTTTTTTTGTCAGCCTTCAGAGTCACTTGGACGGAAGCGTACAACAATGTAGCCCGGCTAGCGTAGTCGGAGACGCATGAGACTCGTGGTAGTTCAGGTGTGGGTTGCGAGCCTGCATAACGGAACAACGGAATTGTGTCGGAGATTTCCTTGTAGGAGTCGGTCCAATGATATCTTACTTTTCAATCTGGTAGCAGAGTGCCTAATTTTTTTTTGTGACTTTAGAGTCTCGGGAACCCCCAGATCTGCCCGAAATTGGGTCTGGAAGATTTCAGTTATCCATCGCTTGCAATAGAGTAGAATACCGTTTTTATCGTTACCCCTCCAAAAGTTTTTTTTTGTTGTATGCTCATAGTTAATTTATTACTTTGTTTATGCTAAGACTGGGTTTGTAATACCGATCGATTTGATTGCTAATTTGTAGAACGTTGAAGTGCCTCCCCATACTATTATGGATATACCAGGTCTATTTGCGACCAGCCTATGCCTTTTTCAACTTCTTTTTGGTCGTGAGTGTCCTTCCAAAAAGCACTTGTTCTGTAATGGATAGTCTGGACTAATGTCTGAACATAGTGTATTATAGTCGCAGCTTCCTTAGTTGTTGTTCCTTATATTAATCTGTACCGCTTGTAATAGTTTCTCATCCATTCATCATCAATAGTCATATTTCGTATAGTTCCCTTAACCCATAGTTTCCTTATTTTTCTTGAAACCTAACTAAATCTTCAATAGCCGGACAAACGTATGGGAGAAAGAAAATTGCACTAATTACCCTGATTTATTTATTCATTAATATAACATAAGGTTGGTTGATTTGAATTAATTAATAATTTTCTTTAATTATCATCCGTATAACCACTAAAATTTAATCAGAATTTAATCTTACAACACCCTAAAGTTGACGCGCGCTATACTTTCATTCGATTGTTCTCGCCATACTACTTGAGTTTGAATTTCTTTTAAACACCAACCGTAATGAAACAACGAAATTTTCAAACCTTATAACAGCTATGCATATTTATTTCCAATCGTCAACATGCAAAGAATTACTATTTTTGCTTTGTTAAACATTTGATTTGTCTTTATATGAGTATTTTGCTTTAAACAATCCTTCCGTTATTGAACTGAACTTCACTGTGCTGATATAGTAGATTGTAGTTTAATAAATGTCTAAACAGCATAACATTGATCGAATCTGCATTTAATTCATTTTGAATTCAATTATTAATATTATGGATGTGTCGGAAATATTTTGTGTCACAACCTTATTTTCGTACAATATCATCAAATAGCAAACGGTTTTGTGTAACTATAAAAAAGTTCCCAATAATTTGAAAATCTGATGTAAATTAATTATCTCACATCTAAACACTGTATTCGAGTTATTGCGAGACTAAAAATTTGGCTATATAATGAGCCACTGTAGCCTTTTCACTCTCTTATTCTATTACAATTGGATTCGGGCGTTTGACGTCTCTTAGTCTACGTTTTTCGATTCTGGTGTGGAAAACAGCTGATCATTGTCAGACATGATCGTTTTGGTCGGGCAAAAATAAAACAAAAATTAAAACCGACTTAAAGAAAACCCATGTGGGTATTTTATTGTTTTAGTTTCAAATTAAATTAAATTATTACTGTTCCTAATGTTGAATGTCATTGTGTGTTTACGTTGGCATAGTGTTTTTTCATTAAATTAGTCATAGTGGAATTCTTATTCATATTAGTTCACAATTAGTGTTAATAAATTAAATGTTTTAGTGAAACAAAAATCAAAGAAAACCAGTTGCTTGGTTGTGTCACGAAAAAGTTTGGGTTTTTGTTTTTTGTAAATTAAGAAACCACCAAACCATAAAGAAAATCATTACATGATCTAAAATTAAAAGATCTAATATTAATACGGCAACTTTTACTTTGTGATAGTTGGCTTTATTGCCATATACGCTATTCATTTCAAAATAACACCGTTTATTAATACAATATACAAAAAAAGGTATTTCTAAAAATAACAAGAAAATATGGCGGCATGTGACACGACCAAGTTGTCTGTGTTGGAACTTAATGATTTTTTTTAAGTAGTAGGTGAAATCACCTGTGTTTTATTAGTTTTAAACCCCCAATTATTTATTTAAATTGAGTGAGGTTATTTCAAGTTTACCATAATAAAAATAAAGAAAAATGAAAATAACACCTAATATAGAGTATTAGGTCAAACCAAACAATAAAAAAAATAATTAATGTTTCTGTGTGTGTGCCGTCCTTGAGTAATGTTAATTTAATGCTGTAAATAAATCAAAAAAAAAAAGAACATTTAATTTCTAACAAATAACATTACATAAAATTAAGTTTGAATGTTCAATTGCATTTATGTGAAAATAAATTACAAATATCGGAATCGTATGAAGTAATTGTTATCATCGATGACGACCAAAAATTAATTTTTTTATTGGAAGAAACTTTATATGTTTTTTTGTCACCCGTCCAGTGATATTTGCTTGGCCGGTGGTAATGTATTGAAGAGGGACTGTTAGAAGACGGAATGCGGGGATAAAAACCGATGGGTGAGTAACCATGTATATATTTATTTAGGTGGGAATCAGTGTGAGTGCGCGAATGTGTGAATGGGGGTAGGTGTCCTTGCTGGATGATACTGGGTTGGTTTTTTGTTTGTAGTTTCTTTTTAGGTTTACTTTCAAAGCGGACCTAATTTATATAATATTTTGTATATTATTTATCTATTATTTCAAAATATATATATACTGTTTCAGAGCTTAAACAAACCAAATAAAAACCAAAACTTCAGGCAGCAGTTTTGGTGCAACAGTACAAATATGCAATTTTAACCCATCTTTTATTACATCTAGGACATGCTCGGTTATAGGGTAACCGGCCATCGTGTATCATCCTAATAGAGTTCTATGATTTCAAACCAAAAATTTCTGCTTATTCTAGCCAAGGCGACATCTTCATGCACACGTGTGTGTGTGCGTGTGCTTGTGTGGGTATTTGTGGGTGGTAGTGACTGTGTGAGTATATTTGTGACCAGCGCATATGGGTGCCAGCATTTACTGGAAAGCATACTTATAAAAGAAAATTTCAGCTTAATTACCAACCTTTTTGATAAAAATGTTAACAATTCATAAACAAATTACACGGCCAAAGTAAGGGACAGTGGAAGTAGTACCACTTATTCTTGCGATAAATACGAATTGGTTTTAGATGAAGGGATGATAATGGATGTATAGTAAGGGGACCAATCGCCATATTGAGTTGTTGGTTGGATAACCAGCCATAAAAATATGTGCTTTGCAACCTATTATTCTGGAATCTCCTAAACCAGATTTAGGTTATGATGCTGACCGTACATCGATGAATATTTTACAACGAGATTGGATCGCCGGGTGGTGTTGTGGTAAGAACCTAAGGCATTCCATACTCCAGTGTTCTCCTCTAAAAGGGCAGTTTTAAATTAACGCTTGAAATGGTCGGAACAATAAACCACTTTACATAGTTTAATATTTTTTTTTGGTGGAAGACAAGTAAGCAAGAACCTACTACCAACGGAACTCCGGCATTTTGGTTTTAATTGGATTTTAGTGCATTTCCTCAACATTCGAGATATCTAAATAATATCTATTTACAACTTTTAACTAGCTAAGAGAAGGAAGTAACTCCCGGTAATGCGGCTCCTAATAATTATATCAACAAAAGAAAATATAGAAAAATTTTAACCGTAGCTTGGTGCAAGTGTGTTTGTACGTAGGCATGGATGTGGATATGGTTGATAGTATGCATGTGCGAGAGAGAGAGTGAGAATGTGAGATTGCTTATGAGTGACTGTGTGGGTTGGACGCGCTGATCGTAGGTCTTTCGCAAACGGGGTCGCCAGAGTCTCCATTTTCCACTTGTATTTCTTTCCATTTCTGCCAATTCTCGTAAATTTCTGTATTTGTGCTGAAGTAGCAGGGTTTCTTTATCGTTCCCATGGGCTGAAGCTAGCTTGGGGCACGAAAATGAATCTCGCTAGGTACGCTTCCTGCTATGCCATTCTCATTGGTTCGCCAATGAGAAAGCTCTTCATTACAATATCAGCGCCTCTGTATGTTCGAACGTCAGTTACACTCTTAAAAATCATGACATGATCAATTTGATTTTTCGTTCTTCCGTCATTTGATTTTCACGTTGCCTTGTGAGTTCTCTTATAAGGGAAGAAAGTGCTAGAAATTACTAGATTATACATCATAGCCAGTTCATTCGATTTGGTGTGTTAGTTTCAGAAGATCTCTTGGTCTTCTACGGTTTAGCTCGTTCCAGGTTCGTGTTTTTAAACCGTAGTCCAGGTACAGTTTCCGAGGTCGTTCAGTAGAGTACAGTGTTCATAACAAATTAATTTTTGCGGAAAAGGGGGGGGGGCCCTTCGCCCAGCCCAAATTTTCGTCAATGGGTTCGTTCAGCATCTTAAGACCAACAGAAACAACCTTTTTGCACGTTTATATAGCGAGCCGCTTGATCCAAGACAGACGCCCCTAACATGGAGAACAGACGTTTGAGTTGCATTGGTTTTATGGCGCCAATGACTCGCCATGGTGCAAAATCATTGAGTATAAGCAGTATTTACTCTGCTCCTCTCAACTTAATTCTGTTAGCGTTACCCAGGTAGCACGGCGTGGACGTAGAATTTCGGATTTTCGCTAGCCGATATCATTACTAATGTCAGTGGTAGGCGCTTAAGAACGAGGGGGAAAAATAGGGTACCCTTAATCAAAAAAATTAATGAAATTGACAAATCACATCAAGCTGATCCATCCCCCATGCGTTTAAATATGTTTAGTAGTTCAATCAATAAATCCTAAAGTATTTGGAGTTTTCTAAAATTTCAATATTCAATAATATCACCTAACACTTTGGCATTTCTTTCGTTTTAAAACACGAAATTAAAATTGCAGCTTTTACTGGGAAATTACCAGTAAACCGATAAAGCTACAAAAAATTTGGTTTACCAAAGTTTACCGGTGAATGCAAATTTTGATAAATTTGCACTCCCTAGTTATAGCTGAAGCCTTGGATTATTAACCAGAAATTAATCAGTGTTATAAAACATAAAACGCTACAAACGAAAACGGAATGAAATAAATAAAATCCGTATGAGACCAATTTTATTCAGACATCTTTAACAGACCACAATATAACTGTTTAAGTAAGTACCGTTAATTTAATTTGAAGCACATTTGAAGCATAAACCACCCTAAACACATCTGACATCGGTTTTGCAACTAACTGATAGATAGCTAATATGGTTGGTTAATTCGAATCACACTCGTTGGACGGATCAACCATATAAAAGTGAGGAACACTTGGTGACACCCATGTTCTTCTGTAGAACATATACAGCACAAAAAACAAAACAAATAAAAAGTCAAATTAATTATTTTTTATGTTATTGGTTAAAACTCATGTGATCCGCAATAGATGCAACACCTATGTTTAAATGTTTTTGCACTTGTTGTTCCATATACCTATCACGTAATTGCTTGTTTGTTTGCCTAGAAGATTTAGATTTTGTTTGTTTGCCTAGAAGATTTAGCATTACATCCTGCACATTTATGCACACTGTATACAAAACGGGTTTATTAAACTATTCAAACTCGCTGTTATGCTCTTTATTAATAATTTAATTTTGTTTGATATTGTAACGACGAGCCTATTTTGAGTTTTGCTCTAAAACAAGACGATTCATATCTAAAGAAATTCTCTAAATGATTTACTATTTTATTTTGGTTCTGGCCTTATTTCAGTTAATATATTAAAATAATATATTTCAACAAACATAAAAACATTTATGTGTGCTACAGGCCAACCAACCAATCCGTAACATTTTCTTGGTTAATAGATATGTTGCGTCACACAAGCAGTAATGCTGGTTTCTATCTACATAAATACATAATAAACATTTTGTTATGTAAAGCTTTTGTCATAATATTATATGTAGGTATAATACGGTTGTTCAAATTTATACAAAGTAGAAAAGTTGTCTCGTTTGACTAGAATTGTTTATTGAGATGATATATGTAAATGACTGAGTAGCATTTTGTATTGATAATTTGTGGTTGGATTTAAATTTGTGTGCAATGAAAAGGACAAGTAAAAAAAGAAACAAGAGATGAAGGTTCTTCCTATAAATAATCGATCAAATGTTCGATTGACTCATTATGTAAATTTAAATCAAAGATAAACATTGTGAAGTTTTTGTAATTTTGTGGCTATAAAAAAATATATAACAAATAATTATAATCAAATAAAAATTGTCTTTAATGTTAGTCTTCGTTTCTTTGCATTAATAATTTTAGTTTTTCTAGAGATTTACGATTATTATTTTCTGTTACAAAGTCGAATACTTTAAACACTTTTAAGAGCTTATCTAATATTACGTGTATTTTATTGTATTTGTTATTCCAGGTATATATTCTGTAACATATTTATTATTATTAACTTTTAATTCAATTATAGTCACTGCAAAGTATTGTAAATAATTTTATCCACGGCTGCCATGTGTATGTCTTGCATCGTAATGTTATACATTTTTTCACTTGTTGTATAGAATGTAACGATCGTTACGTTCTGCAACAGTTCTATAGTTTATTAAATATTTCCCTAACAAAAACAAATCTTAACATTTGTTGGTATACTAATATCAAAATGTTAAAACGAGAACAATAAATCTATAAAATATAAAATAAAAAATTTAACATTTTCCGTTAATTTTTTATTTTATATATTGTTCTAGGTTAGAATGAACCTTTTGTTAGAACTATACTAAAAATGATGTCAATTGTTTTGTTTTATATACGTGTATAATTTATAATGTATTTCATTATGGTGACAAAAACTTTAGCAGGTAAACTGGATATTATTCGAAAATTTTTACAGTTGTGGATAAAATAGCATCTTGTATTTGCATAGGGTGATGGCGATTCTTCACAAGGATGAAGTTTTACGGAACGAGCGAAGCGAAAAAAATATGTTTTCTCAAAGGCCTCACATCGTAGCCCTGTAAACCAAACGAAAACAACTTTAGTTTTATTTGTATCCGTCATTTTATGTGAACAGATTAGTTTTATACGCACCTCAAATTTCATGTCCATAGCATTTATATAGTTTACGAGATAATCGATATAATGTGAAAAATTCGTTTTACTCTCACCAAGAGGGTTTGTTAAAAAAACGTCACCTTTAAAAAGTCAGGATGAAACTAAAATCTGTCTTATTCCAATTTAAACATGCCCTTAGCTTTATGAAAAACAGTTTTTTGATAGCCTTAGTTACTTATAAATTTAATTCATTCTTTAATCCAAGGATAAAAATAATTAAATTTTATGCCTAGTTTTGAATGATTATGGTCAAAACGATCAGAGATCAAGTTGAAGGTGCAAAACAAGCTTCAAACAAAATAATCCGCAAACTTAGTACAAAACAGTTTGTTGAACTTTAACAGTGTAGTCGCATCATGCGCAGCATCGACAATATGCAATTGGTTATTTCTTTTTTCAAAAGTCCTAATACCAAATCATTTTTATTACTTTATAACTATAACGTTTACTCAATTAATGTCAAGCCTTTAAAGTTTAAACTATATCGCATCGAAATATAACTTCCGTACATAAAATATATAATACTACACAAACTAATTAACAAAAACTTAATACCTGAATTTTCTTAAAATCAACAACAAAAATTTGCTGAAAATTGAAAAATAATAATAACAACAAAAATAGCTATTAGAATATGTTTTTAATGTTTATTAGAAAATTTTCTAATTTTGTTATTTTTCTGTTTTGCTGAGCTTTTTGGTAACAAAACAAAAAAAATTAAAATATTAAGTTTATTAAGTATTTTCTTCTCCTTATATTATATTAAAACTTTGCCTGATTCCTATTTTAGTTTTAAACCACTCTTTCTCTTGAATTGCTATTTCCTTGCGTTAGACGATGTTGGTGATGATGAAGAAAATTTTAAGAAAATTATCTTAGATTGCAAAAATTGAATAACTTTTGGTTTATTTAAAATAATTTTCAACTAAGCTGATGTAATTAAAAATAAGATGTTTGTAGATACATTTAGAGTAAGAAATATTGTTAGTTTTAGAAAAGATCAATTAAATGATAAAATTTAGAAAATATTGTTTTTTGTTTGAATATTTTATTTGTAAATTGGCTTGAAATGAAGATTTATTAAGGTTTTTCTCGTAATAAGCAAGATATTAACATTACAAAAAGCTGATTTTATTAGATCATATAAATTTAATTAAAACTGTAACATGGATGAAATTAAAATAAATTTCTAAGCTTCTGTAAAAACTTTAAAAAATTATAAGTTATCAATTGCACGCTCACAAATACCTTTTCCTCTTTATAAAAACTAAACATCGAAGGAAAATGCATTATTTTAATGGAATTACAAATAATTTAATAAATTTCCAATAAAAATTCCATACAAAATGTATGCACATACATTAAAATATTTTTTGAATTTTTAGAAAGAGCTTTTACATTTAAACTAAACTATAATAAATAATTTATTCAATTTGTTGTCCTTTGTATTGGTCAAACGAAAAATTTCTTACTGTTGAAAATGAGGACAAGATAAAAAAAAACAAGAAAAATTTAATAACAACAAAAAGAAACGATAAAGAATTTTTGATCAAAGTATCGAATATTCTAGTGGAATTTTGAAGCCATGATTCATTTCTAGTGCGTCCTTTGTTTTTCTTCTTTTTTATTTTTGAAGGAATGGAATGACATGGAATGAAATTGTCGGTTTTCTTATCACTATTATTGAAAAGATAACATTTTAAGTTTTTGAACAAATATCAGCTTGAAAATCTTTTTCAGTTTGTATTTTCGGTCTATTCACAACATACTTTATTAAATACAGAAACTACAAAATCTCCAACATCCTTAACATTACATTCTAATGTATAATGTCCAGTTTCTTCTAGGAGACAAAAAAAATGAATTTTTTATAAGGAAAACTCGAACTCAAAGAATCCATATTATAAATTATAGAAATTTTAATGTTTTTCCTTTATGTGTTTTCCATCATTTTTCCTATTTCTCTATTTTTTATGTTCTGTGAGTTTGATTTTAATATATCTGCAGTCACATATGGTTTGGTCGCAATGCATTAAACATATGTTCATATATTATGAGTTTTGTTTCATAAAAATAAAATAAAATTTTTGAAAAATAGAAAAAGTAGGAATCCAACCTCGGAGTGTTAAGTATTTTTCTTCAAAGAATTTTTGTTAAAAACTCCTACTTTTCCTATTTGAATTATTAATTTATTTTGGATTTTTGAGATCAATTAAACTCAAGTAAGTAAAGAAGTAACTAATTAAAATTAATTTATTTTTTTTACTAGTTATTCAAATTTTTCCTTTCAATTGAAAAAATTGTTTGCTTTTTGTTTATATGGAGATGATTTTTCGTACGTTAACCGTTTTTCCTATTACATATTTACGTTTTATTAAACAAAAAACCAATATATAAAGGACTTTGATTTAAAATTCTATAAGTAAAAAAAACAAATTTTGGTAGAAAAGTATTTCTTAATTTAATAAAATTAGTAATTGAGTAATTGAGGAACCATATAAATTTTTTAAAATGTTTTGTTTTTCGAATAGAACACATCTGTTGGAAACGAGAGAAAAAAATTGAAGACAAACCTATTGTTTTTTTTTTATTTTATAGTTTCTTAAAAACAAAATAAAGTAAATTGAAAAGAAGAAATTGGAAATAAAGATTTATTTGTGGAAAGAAGAAATACTGTTAAGTTACAATATGTTGTTTGGTTGGTGTATAGTTATGTCTATAAAAACAATTGAACTTAGTATGATTTATTCTTTGAGTATGCATTAGTTGTCATAACATAAAAAAATGTCAGAAGTCTGAACCATTTAACGGTGCCATCTAGTCATTCACATAAAGCAAGATGATTAGTGATTACGCTCCTTATTCTACAAAATCGTTTAATTGTTCCTTTCCCTGACAACCAGGCCATCGTGGCCAAAAAGGCTAACAAATAATCAAAAAATAATGCAAAAGCTATTAAAAATAACATTTCTACACTCGTCGAAGATAATAATTGGTTTTTTAATCAACTATAATAATAGATTTTGAAGCTTTTCTGGGCTAACTAGGTTCTTCCAAAAGGGACGAGATCTCAAAATTCTGACTTTATCTTAAGTTCGTGATATATGCTTAGACTAATTTCACCTATCTTTGTTGGATCAGAAATAAAACCTACATTTTAGATTCAAAAATAAATTACCTTGCAAGTTCTAAATTTGATCAACAATACGCCACGCTTATAATTCAATTCAATATGCCACGTAACATACAACATTTATTCACGTAGTTTTGTTTATAAAGCGCAAAGCATAAGAACAACCTGGCGTTAGTGAGCTTTAGAAATTTTGCAACGGTTAAAACAAATATTGATTTGATTGAAACAATTTTATATGTCGCTTGGAAATTTTTTAAATCTGTAATTAATTTTTGTTTGATATTTTGAATAAAAATTCTGTTCTTTATTTTTTTAAAGAATGTTTATTCTTTGAATAAACAATTTAATATTCTGTTTTATGTTACTTAAAGTTTTCTTAAAAAAATATCAATTTTAGATTTAGATAGATTACGTTAATAATTTTTTATCGATTGGAAATGAATAGTTTTTTTCAGTGTGCTATATATGTGGTTGCTGTAAGCTAAATAAATTGTAAATGATTTTTAATTAATTATAATTATAGAATCAAATACTTTGAGTTTTATTTGCTGTTATCGTTAGTAAAATAACTGCCAAAGAATTTGCTACTCTTTCAACAAATTTATTATGTTCTTCGCTTTTCAATATTTCGATTTGTATTCAAAAATAAATTAAAACCGTAATATAATATTAAAAAAAAGATATAAGTTAATTTTGTTTGCAGGCGATTCAAAAAACGATGATGCAGACGATTCGAAAAATTATCACAAACACATGAATCACAAACAAATGAAGTTCAACAAATTTTATCATATAATGAACATTCCAGTTAAATTAATTCCTTCGCATTTTATACAAGTATTTTCTCAAAATTCTTGTCAACTAGGATAATTTTTACTTGAAAATTTTTTGCCCTAATTTTATTTTAATTTAACACAATGAAATTCTCGAAAATATAATGACACCATTCAATTTCACCAATAACATTTGAATTATAATAATAACAAAGTTATACGTCTGGCCTACTGCGATATTAAAAATTATCAAATAATTTTTGAAATAATTAACTGATATCCCAGTAGGCCAACGTATAATTCATGAAAAATATATAAAAAATGAAAAATGGCAAACAATTTTCTAAACGAGTTCCCTTCGTTCGTTGATAAATTCTCATAATTTTTGGGAAAATTCCTCAAGCAAGTGGTATTGAAAATAGTCCTCGGCCTACGGCCTCATGCTATTATCAATTGTCATCAATTATCAATGCTTTCGAAATTTTTGACAAAAATTCTTTCGAATCCTCACCGCCCTTGGGAAATTACAACTGATAATTTTGCCTCTAAGATAACAATTTTATTGAATTTCATTGAATTATTCACACCAATTTACGTTTTCTAACTAATTCTAATTTTTGATTAATATCTTACTAATGGAAAATTCTATTAATTTATAATTTTCTTAATTTGTGTTTCATTATTTCAAGAAACTTTTATCAAATTGATTTTGCAGTCAATTTTACGTAATAACTTTTTCACTTTTTTAAAATTAAAACTTCTATTCTAGCCTGGAAAGCAGCTCTTTAGATTGGGGGGTTAAAACGGGTGTGACAAAAATTTGTCAGTCGCTTCTTTTATTTCTTATTTTGGTTAGTTAGTTCTTATTTATTGTCAAGAATAACTTATACTAATACTATCATAGTGAAAAACTGATTTTTTGTAGATGTAAAACAATGTAATAAATGCATGTAACTAATATAATAATTGTATTACAAATTCTTTAAAATAAATAATTTTTTACGAGGCCAATGAATTTTGTATAAAAGGATTAAAAATACGTTTCACAACAATACTACAATACATGACCCGGTTTTGAGGTGTAAAGAGACGCCTTTCTAATACCAATGTGGATTGCCAGAATAATTAATAATTTTGACCTAAAGTTTTCTAACAAGCTCTATAACAGTGGTTGTCTGTTGGTGGTTCTGGAGTCTGGTTCTTGAGTCGCGAGACTTTAAAACTTGGTCGTTAAAAATCTATGGATTACAACTCTTGAAGCTCGAAACCTTTCAAATTAAATTTACTAGTATTATACTTCACTACCGTCAAATATCATAAGATAAAATTGTTGTTTACCAAAATGCCGACCAAATAAAGCATATCTGTCTACTTATAACAGTCTGTACTTACAGCCTGTAAGGTGCACCATATACTTACGCCACAACATATCACTATAAAAAGAAAACTGTTATCATGTTAACGACTATATCTATTTAGTTTTATTTGTATCACGAAAAGGACTTCTTTTGAATTATAATGGGGATAAACATAAATTTATGATCATATTATCAGTTTTTTTCTTTCTATTTTCTTTTCTTCTCAATTTTTGGTTATTTGATTCTGTTTTTTTACAATTTTTATGAGATAGATTTGAACATTAAAGTTTTATTTCTTTATTTTTCCTATTGTCGTACTTCGGCACAATATATTATTGTAGAACCGTATACTGAATATCCTTATACTGAAAACATTGAAAGAAAAATATAAATATCGAAACAGTTTTATGGGTTTTTGATTTAATATTATATTTATAATTTTAACAAAATTATAAATTACAACATCTAGGTGTATTATTGGTTTCTTCAATTCTGTATTAAATATAATATAACAATATTTTTCACTTGTTTAACAGAATCAAAATAAACTAATCTCAAATATCAATTTTATTTTGGCTTCCTTCAATTAAAAGATAACCTTTCCAATTTCAAACTGCAAAATCGTAAGCTGGAACATTAAAATATTTAGATCATGAATCCATTTTAAATACTTTTATACTCTAAAGGTAACGATATAAAGTTCTTTGTATATTCTTTTTAAAATATTAAAATCTCATTTTCTTAAATGCTACAAAGTTGTGGTTGAAGTTAGAATTACATTTAACATTTAAATCATAAGAAAACATTCATATTTAGTAAATTTTTAATATTCAATTTATATTTTTTGAATACAACAAAATACAAAAACAAATTGTTTTATTACAACAGTAAATATCTACTTATGAAACTTCATTGTTAATATTTAATTTTTAGACTGAATAAGAATTTCAATATTGTATAAAGTTTAGTTTGTACTGGCGTACATTATCGTTTGATATGAAATTCTGAAGTAAATACAAAAAACCAAAATAGCTGTGGCCTGTGTTGAAGTTGATTATGTGAAGAAAAACGTGTTCTAGACCGATTTGTGAAAACTTGACCATTTTTGATTTTCCTGAAACTTGTCATATAAGTAGTATGGACAAAATAACATATAGAACTTATTTTACAATTTTTAAGTGCATAGTGTGAGCATAGGGTCAGTGGCGTAGCTAGCATGGGTGGCACCCGGGGCGGATATTGTGGTGTCACCCCAAAAATAAAAACTGTCAATGATAATAAAAAGCCGATAAACGTAATTTATAATTTTTTTTAATTAATACAAATGAGCATTATTATTATAAGCCCGCAAGTAATTTTTAACTAATTTTAATTTGCTGAAACTCCTCTCACACGAAGCCACTAATACGCAAATAGTCATAAATAACTTTAGTGCGACCGTAACATTCAGAAGAAATTCTAAAAAATCCCATTCTACGATGAATTTCAAAAAGTCTAGGTATACCCAGTTAGAAACTGTAACATTGGCCGCTTTTAAATCCCTCCTCACCCTTTGTATCACTATGAGGAGTTCTGTTGCCAATACCGCATCATAAAAACCAGTAAATTTTGATACCAATAATTTTAACTCTTCACTGTTCGCCAAAAGCTAAGTGTTTGTCTGCACAACCTCGAACAATGAAGCTAAATCTTGAACTGACTTCAGTCTATTTCGGAGTTCAACACTGAATCGGCCAAGACATTCCAACATGTCCTTTTTAAGTTGAGCTCTCAGTGTCAGTCCAACATCAGGTGCAAACTCACCACCCGTTCGTTTTTTGCGTTTTTATGACGAATTCGGCTTTCCATTAGAATGTCATAGTCCTCCGATTTTTTCGCAGCAAGATCTATTGCCTCTTCTACAATGAGACTTCGTTATGAATTGACTCTATTTTTGTAGCTAATTGATCAATATTCAAGCCCGTGCTTTGCAATCCAATCTGAGCACAGATATTATTTCTCTTAGAATATCATTCCAAAACAAAAGATAGCAAAGAAACGAAAAATCTCATGCTGCATTGTTAAGGTTCTGTGCAGCGCCTCTAGTGTCTACATTTTCTTGTTGATCACTTAACTTCTCAATTTCAGCCACAATCCCATCAAAGTTTTCGGCCAATACTTTTACTGCAGCATAATGAGCACTCCAATGCGCTGTTAAGAGTATTTTAACAGTTGCTTTGTTGTGTTTAGCAAGTACTTCCCAGCGGCTGGTCGAAGCAGAAAAACATGTAAAAATGGCTTCCACTGACGAGTGTTGGCCGTATAAATTAATTGAATGATCTTTGCAGCCCACAAAAATAGCTTTGTTATTTTTTGCTTTAATAATAGCTTGCACTTCTCCATGTATACTACTCATAACAGCTGAATTATCATAACCTTTGGGAGCGACAATTCATAACATCTATACCATCATTTTCAAGATTTTTACACTGAAAAAAACATGTCCTATTTCCAATCGAAATGCAGTTGTCTCAACCTCACCGTGCGGGCAGATATGGCGAATCGAAATACGAGATTGATTCAACAACCGTACAATGATAAGCCGATGCAGTTGAGACAATCAGATGAAATATTTATGTGGCAATAAAATATAGTTCAATTAATCTCAAATACTTAAATTTTAAAATGAAAAATTCATGATATAAGGCCAAAGAAATATGTTTTCATGGAAATAGTTATTAACTTTATTCAACTACTATTATATTGGATAGCACTTTATATTTTAATTACACCTCATTCTGTTATCAGGAAAATGTTACTGAGTACTGAGTAGTTGTCCCAATCACGGTGAAATTGTTTGTAAATATCTTTTCTTTGCATGAATAATAAACTGCCATCTTCGAGATGAGGTTATCATTACTTCAATTTTTTTTTCAGTGTAAGAATTTCATCGCTTAAATCAGCGGCTTTTTTCCACGTAAAGGAAAAAATCCAAGGAATACTTCCTTGATTTCCACTTTACTACCATCAATTTTCACATAACGAATATTTGATCAATATGTGAAATGTCAGGTGTGCTATCAAACATAATTCCAAAATATTTAACCGATTTAATTTCGTTGACAAGCTTAAACTTTACGTGGATCGCTAAAACATTTATGAACTCATTTTGTATATCTGGTGACAAATATGATACTTTTGGTGATTTACCATGCTCCAAATTCAAAATGTGTTCTTTTAACACTACATCATAGTTTGACAATAGTTTGGTTAGTTCTAAGAAATTGCCTTTATTTGAAGAACTTTGTCCTTCATCATGTCCATGAAATGCTGGGTTTTGTTTAGATAAAAACAAAGTTTTATCCAATAATCTTGATAAAAGATGTTTCCACTTCTGTTTTTTATTGTATATTAATTGCAAGGCTGCGTCTCGTATCGTTTTATGAATTTTTAACCTCATTTCCAAAGTTTTCCACTTTTCAAAATTCTCCAAATGTTCATTTGAAGTTTCATGCTCGGCCACTTTGGGATTTAGTTTCCACCGCTTCTGATATCCAGTAGTAAATGTTGATTTTGTATTATTATTATTGGTGACAGCAAATACACGACAACAGAAGCAATACAGGACGCAAGTTATTATTTACAGGAGAATAAACAATCCATGGCCGTAGAATTTTTTCACCATTATTCATCATTTTATAATACCATTCTTTAGAAAGATGGCGAACATCACCTTTTATGTCCAACCCGTGTCTAGATACAGTAGCAAACCACCCTTCTCTATTTTGAAAATGTTCACTTCCTTTTTTTATGATTTCAATGCGAACATTATCAGAGACGAGTATATTCCAATGTGATACATCTCTTAAGTCCTGAAGTGATTCACCCATGCAAATACAGTCTTCGATAGTAGAAGCATTAGCGGCATTATCACTGTCATTTTCATTATTCTTTTCTAATTCGTCATCATAGGTTATCATTATTAATTCTGTATTGTTGCATCAACGTGATAATCAGTTTCTTTTGATGAACCTTGGATATCATCGGGTTTTGTAACATATTTATAGATTTGGTCTTTCTCTGCCGGAACCAACCTTTTCTTTAAAAATTATGAACTCCTCGTGGCATATTTATTTTTTGGGATATTTGCTAAATGAAATCTAAAAAAATATTTTTAATTATAGTATAGGTATCAGCAAAGCATTAATTCTAAATATATTTGTAGGATACATAATAGGTACATAGTTCATAATAAGTACACTGTGTTAACGACTAAATACACCGCAAGAAAATTGATTTATTTAAATTTCCTTGTAACAACTTATATTAAATAATATTTGATAAAATGGAATATACAAATCATAGCCTAATATTATAAGGAACTATTTAAAAAAATATAAGTATGCAATCCTAAAAGATATTTTATATAAAGAATTGAAACCAAAATTAAATATCCAATTAGAATCATGCTCAATAATTTACAAAATTGAATGTGATTTTTGTGAAAAATTTTACATCGGGAAAACCGGAAAATGTTTTAGACTGATTTAAGGAATACCTGCCTAAGAAGAAAAATAAACAAAATTTAAGGTCTATTTTTGCAAACCATTTACATAGTTAATAACAATAGCTACACCACTTTTAAAAAAAAATTGAAGGCTTTACATGTATGTAGCCAAGGATCTTTAAAAGAATCACTTGATGAGTTTGAAATTTCCAAGGTATTTAAAACCTAACAAAATGTACTTTTAAATGATAAACTTTCATTTAATTCAAATATATAAATATATAAAACTGAAAACAAACAGTATGAGTATGTATCAACCTACAAAAATTTGCAAAACTGCAGTAATTGCATAACTGCCATTTTATTCCACAGTAATTATTTTTGTGTCCATTGAAAAACGATCTATTTCAATTTATTCTTTGAGCTTCAAGATAAAGGAAAAAAAATTATTTTGAGATCATTTACAAACACGGTAATTTGATTGTTTGTTAGTTTCCTTAGGTGTTTGCAATTAATTTGTTTGAAATGTAAAACATATATTAGGTAGTAAGGTTAAGCGGATATTTTAGAAATAATTTTGGAATCGAGACATTGTAACTCAAGGGTGCCACCCTATCGACAAAGGGTGCCACATTATCCACGTAAACCACTTTTCCTATACATTATTCAGCATATGTGTTTTCAGACCTGGTCATTAAATAATCATGCTTGCATACTAAATAATATATCGTAAAAAACGGTCAATATGGTATCTATAGGAATATTCAAAGCTATTGAGTAATTGTGGTGATGGGATTCAAAGCTCAACATGTTGATTCGATTAATATTGTTAAAATTTTATTTCACGTAATAACTCAAAAATTTTAAAAAGTAGAATAGATTCTTTTTGAACCAATAACACATTTATAGGACACATTTATAAGTTATCACAATTTATAAATTAAAATTATATGGATAACCTGGTTAATCTAAGTGATTTATCGTTGAAAACATGTGATGGTTTGTTTAAGTTTTTTACGTTCGGGTGTCACCCCAAATAGGCTGGGGCCGTTATGGATTTTTATAGCTGAAATAAAAAAAATTAGTAGCAGGTAGCGGCCAGCTGGAATATATAGTTGAGGTCATAAATAATGAAAAAAAAAACTTTCGAACTTGAGAGGAAGGGAAGTAGTGAAATGGGGTGATGTGTAAGGGGAGAAAACAGTTTTTCGTTATTTGTAACGAAACGAGGCCTCCTAGAGAAAAGTGTTTCATACAAAAGTTGTAGATAATAAAAAAATCTAAAACTTTAATAAAAACATTTTTCGACATAACCTCAAAGTTTGCGAGAAAATTATGAAAAACCGATTTTTCTGTTTTTTATTTTTTTTTCGCGTGAAAATTATTTAATTTTAATGAAACTTTGTGAAAGTACGTAATTATTTGCGCATAATAAGCATGAATTTTTTCAATTATAGAAAATAAATATTTTTCGAGATTTTACCATTTTTCCGAAAAAACACCCCTATCTCCGGCGAACAACTTTATTGATGATTTTTTGGATTTTGATGTTGTTCTAGTGCTTATTTTTTTTGTCAAGATGTCTACTCTCAAATAGTATATCGATTTTAATCATTTATTGTTATTTAGCAGCTTAAAATTGAGAAAAACCGAAAAAAAAAGTTTTCGAATCTCGAACTTGTCGATTTTTTAAATTTTTTTCAACTTTTTAGCATATTTATGTTAATAGTTCATAATATTTTAAAGAAAAAACTTTCTTTGGTATAAAATAAATAAAGTTAAATGAATTTACTTATTGGAAACAACGCCAAAATTGAATAAAGTAAAAAATAAAAAAATGCTGTTACGTATTCAAACAGAAAAAAATTTACAAAGTTTAAAATTTAACAGCATACTATACGGTTGCCACGTGTCCTACATTCGGTAGGACAGTCCTACTTTGGAGCAAGAATGTCCTACGTCCTCCTTTACTATAAAAATGTCCTACTTTAGGCAAACTGTAATACAATATCTTACACTGAAAAAATAGATTTTTTTTCTTCCTATTTCTCTCAATAAACGCGCTAGCAAAATAAGTAATTGTTATTGCACCTTTACTTATATTAAAATTGTAACTGATTATTTAACTTTATGTCGAAAGGTTAGTAACAATAGCAAATAATTTACATTACTGACATATGTGAATATCTATGCTTTATTGCACGATTTATTCAGGAGGTAAACCACCATTGTTTAAATTTTGAAATAAACCCACCGTTAAACCTCTGTTCTTTTAAATAACTTTTGTTACAAAGTACCTGTTAGAAACACTTTTCTCTAGGAGGCCTCGTTTCGTTACAAATAACGAAAAACTGTTTTCTCCCCTTACACATCACCCCATTTCACTACTTCCCTTCATCTCAAGTTCGAAAGTTTTTTTTTCATTGTTTATGACCTCAACTATATATTCCAGCCGGCCGTTACCTGCTACTAATTTTTTCATCTCAAAAAGGTAACGGCCCCAGCCTAAAAACGGTTTTGAAGTGATTTATCGTTGAAAACATTGTGATGGTTTGTTTAAGTTGTTTACGTTCGGGTATCACCCCAAAACGGTTTCGAAGTGATTTATCGTTGAAAACATTGTGATGGTTTGTTTAAGTTTTTTACGTTCAGGTGTCACCCCAAAACGGTTTCGAAGTGATTTATCATTGAAAACATTGTGATGGTTTGTTTAAGTTGTTTACGTTCGGGTGTCACCCCAAAACGGTTTCGAAGTGATTTATCGTTGAAAACATTATGATGGTTTGTTTATGTTTTTTACCTTAGGGTGTCACCCCAAAACGGTTTCGAAGTGATTTATCATTGAAAACATTGTGATGGTTTGTTTAAGTTGTTTACGTTCGGGTGTCACCCCAAAACGGTTTCGAAGTGATTTATCGTTGAAAACATTGTGATGGTTTGTTTAAGTTTTTTACGATCGGGTGTCACCCCAAAACGGGTGACACCCGGGGCGGACCGCCCCCCCCCGCCCCCCCTAGCTACGCCTCTGCATAGGGTGCACCCCAACAGGCATGAAATATGAAAATTCTGCCAATCCGAAAAAATTAATTAATTGTTTAAATTATTTTTAATTAGAAATATAAAAAAAACTTTTTTAAAGATGGCGCTAGGGTGGAAGATCAATTGGAATTTAATTAACGTTTTTCTGTAAATAGTTATATTCTTACTCTAGAATATTACTTCGGTCTGAAAGACCTAAGTATTACATTCATGAGCTCAAAGTGAAATTCTTACCCCCACTTTTTTTGGCATTTCTCGACGTTTTAGGACCTACTGATTCTAAAAAAGCAAAAGTGTGTCTGTCCGTAAGCCGGCCGCCGGCCGCCGTCATTACCTACACTGCAGGGAAAACGGCTGGAGGGATTTCAAAACTTTTTTTTTTCTAAAAATAGGTATTCACAAGGGACAGGTCCGAAAGGACGCTGTGTTCGATAACTGTGTGTCAAAAAAATCATTATGTGTTTCAAAAATAGCAAATTTTCATATTTTTGGCTTAAAAAACGTTCATTTTAAGTGATTACGAGTAGGAACATTAAATTTGAAGAAATCTTGATGGTCGGGATCGGTATGTGAGATCAAAAACTAGGTTATTGCATTATAAGTTTGTCAAAAAAATGTTGTCAAGTGTGTCAAAAGAAAGATTTTTATTTATTTTTTTACTTAATTTTTTGGAACAAAAATAAAATTAATTGTTTGTTTGAAATGAAGTTTTATTATTATTATTGAGAATTATGGCATTATAAGTTTGTCAAAAAAATGTTGTCAAGTGTGTCAAAAGATTTTTATTTATTTTTTTACCCAATTTTTTGGAAAAAAATAAAATTGTTTGTTTGAAATGAAATTTTATTATTATTATTGAGAATTATGGCATTATAACTTTGTCAAAAAAATGTTGTCAAGTGTGTCAAAAGATTTTTATTTAGTAACGTTGTTTTTGTTTATGATATAAAATTATATCATAAATCTGATCTAAAAGTAATATCTATACTGTCTTCTGGTAGTTTTTATTTAATTTAAATGAAAACACCTATAAGCATTAGATCTTTTGAGTTTTGCTCAATTTATTTAATTTTTCAAATATTTCGAGGATTGTTTGTCCTCATCCTCAGTGATCTACAAATTACAACAATATATATAGTTTCTTATTCTATCATTAACACAAAATAAAATAAAATAAAATTAATTTACCTTGTAATGAGAAAGTATTGTCGCTATTGGTTCTAGTATGAAAACATAACATCTAATTAACAGCACAGTTGATTTACATATAATTTCTTACTATTACATCTACATATATATTATGTTATTAAAAACTTTTTTATAAAATTGTTGAAAAAAACGAAACGTAAAAACCAAAATTAAAATAAAAATAAAATTAATAAATTAAATAAAAATGGACATACAAATTAAACTAAATTAAAAAATTTTGTAAACATTTAATGTTGACATTCCCGCCAATCTGATTATCTTGATATTGTTGGTTTAATTGAAAATAATCGATATTTGATAATTAACTAATATTTTAATTCAATAACCGATTACGATGGTTGTTGTCTATACTATTTGGTTTTTATTATGGTTCGTTGTTATGTGTTATTGATTGTGGATTATGTATTATCTTATTTTTATTTGTTTTTATGTGTTTGCAAATATGAGTATATGTTGGATTTAGAGAATCAATATCTGATTTGAGATTGATTGATTCTGTTTTATTTATGTGAATCGCTAAGGATACCAAGGTCAGGCGTTTCTTCCAATTGGTTTCTTTGGTCACTATTCTTGTACCATCATAGTTGAAAGTACGTCCCATATCTTTAGTATGTTTATAAGCTGCGGTGTTATTACTTTTGATGGTGCTGGTTGTGACATCATTCTTATGTTGCTTGATTCTGTTACCTAGTTTTTGTCCTGTTTGTCCAAAATACTTCCCTTCACAGTCGTTGCAGTCAAAAACATGTACTACTCCATAGTGGTCATTTGTTGTTATTGTTACATCAGATTTGGTAATTATTTTGCTGACCGTTGACTTTGGTTTGTGTGCTATTGTGATCTTTTTATCATTATGTGTAAAAAGATCACAATAGCACACAAACCAAAGTCAACGGTCAGCAAAATAATTACCAAATCTGATGTAACAATAACAACAAATGACCACTATGGAGTAGTATATGTTTTTGACTGCAACGACTGTGAAGGGAAGTATTTTGGACAAACAGGACAAAAACTAGGTAACAGAATCAAACAACATAAGAATGATGTCACAACCAGCACCATCAAAAGTAATAACACCGCAGCTTATAAACATACTAAAGATATGGGACATACTTTCAACTATGATGGTACAAGAATAGTGACCAAAGAAACCAATTGGAAGAAACGCCTGACCTTGGAATCCTTAGCGATTCACATAAATAAAACAGAATCAATCAATCTCAAATCAGATATTGATTCTCTAAATCCAACATATACTCATATTTGCAAACACATAAAAACAAATAAAAATAAGATAATACATAATCCACAATCAATAACACATAACAACGAACCATAATAAAAACCAAATAGTATAGACAACAACCATCGTAATCGGTTATTGAATTAAAATATTAGTTAATTATCAAATATCGATTATTTTCAATTAAACCAACAATATCAAGATAATCAGATTGGCGGGAATGTCAACATTAAATGTTTACAAAATTTTTTAATTTAGTTTAATTTGTATGTCCATTTTTATTTAATTTATTAATTTTATTTTTATTTTAATTTTGGTTTTTACGTTTCGTTTTTTTCAACAATTTTATAAAAAAGTTTTTAATAACATAATATATATGTAGATGTAATAGTAAGAAATTATATGTAAATCAACTGTGCTGTTAATTAGATGTTATGTTTTCATACTAGAACCAATAGCGACAATACTTTCTCATTACAAGGTAAATTAATTTTATTTTATTTTATTTTGTGTTAATGATAGAATAAGAAACTATATATATTGTTGTAATTTGTAGATCACTGAGGATGAGGACAAACAATCCTCGAAATATTTGAAAAATTAAATAAATTGAGCAAAACTCAAAAGATCTAATGCTTATAGGTGTTTTCATTTAAATTAAATAAAAACTACCAGAAGACAGTATAGATTTTTATTTAGTTTTTACCCCAATTTTTTGGAAAAAAATAAAATTGTTTGTTTGAAATGAAATTTTATTATTATTATTGAGAATTATGGCATTATAAGTTTGTCAAAAAATGTTGTCAAGTGTGTCAAAAAAAAGGTTTTTATTTATTTTTTACCCTATTTTTTTAGAAAAAAATAAAATTAATAGTTCGTATGACATGATATTTTATTATTATTATAGAGAATTATGGCATTATAAGTTTGTCAAGTGTGTCAAAAAATGATTTAATTTAATTTTTTAGCCAATTTTTTGGGGAAAAAAATGGAGCTGTTTTTATGACGTAAATGTAATTAAAAATGAAATTGCACATGGAAATTTTTGAATTTGTTATAGTTTTTGAAATATTTTTGGAATTTGGATTTTGTAATAATTTTTGCAATATTTTTGGAATTTTGAAAAAAGTTTGAATTTTTAAGAATTTTTGAGATATTATTGGAATTTAGAAAATATTTAAATGTTTGATTTTATTCTAGTTTTTGGAATTTTGAAAAAGTTTGATTTCATTTAATTTAACAATATTTTTGGAATTTTGATTATAATTTTCAAAATTTTATGATCAAAAGTCCAAAAATATTGTTAAATTAAATAAAATCAAACTTTTTCAATATTCCAAAAATATTCCAAAAATTAGAATAAAATAAAATATTTAAACATTTTCTAAATTCCGATGATATTCCAAAAATTCTTAAAAATTTAAACTTTTCCAAAATTCTAAAAATATTGCAAAAATTATTACAAAATCAAAAATTAAAACTTTTTTCAAAATTCCAAAAATTATAATAAAATCTTTTGATTTTATTATAATTTTTGGAATTTTGAAAAAAGTTTTAATTTTTCAAAATTCTAAAATTATTCTAAAAATTCTTACAAAATCAAAAATTAAAACTTTTTCCAGAATTCTAAAAATATTGCAAAAATTATTACAAAATCAAAAATACAAACTTTTTCCAAATTCCAAAAATATTTCAAAAACTATAACAAATTTAAAAATTTCCATGTCCAATTTCATTTTCAATTACATTTACGTCATAAAACAGCTACATTTTTTTTTCAAAAAATTGGCTAAAAAATAAATGAAATCATTGTTTGACACACTTGACATTATTTTTTTGACAAACTTATAATGCCATAATTCTCAATAATAATAATAAAATTTCATTTCAAACAAACAATTTTATTTTTTTTTTTCAAAAAATTAGGTAAAAAAATAAATAAAAATCTTTCTTTTGACACACTTGACAACATTTTTTTGACAAACTTATAATGCAATAATCTAGTTTTTGATCTCACATTCCAATCCCTACCATCAAGATTTCTCCAAATTTAATGTTCCTACTCGTAATCACTTAAAATGAACGTTTTTTAAACCAAAAATATGAAAATTTGCTATTTTCGACACACATAATGTTTTTTTGGACACACTTCCGGTACAGTTATCGAACACAGCGTCCTTTCGGACCTGTCCCTTGAGTATACCTATTTTTGGAAAAATAAGTTTTGAAATCCCTCCAGCGGTTTTCCCTGCAGTGTAGGTAATGACGGCCGGCAGGCCGACAGACAGACATACATTTTTTTTTGCTTTTTTAGAATCAGTAGTATAGAATCCAATCCCGGGTACCCGGTTCCCCGGGAATCCCGCAATTTTTCAGGCACCGAAAACCAGTTCTGACATCAGCCAAATACCCGGTTTTTCGATTCTATATTTTTTAAACAAATTTTTCATTCATTCATTAAAAAAACAACACAAGCAAATGTAACAAATAACCAAAACAACGTTTTTTATTTTTCTTCTGTCAAGAAGAAGACTAGCTCTACACAGATTTTTATGCTTAAAAGGGTATATTCCATTCTTAAGCTACGTTGATTTTCAACCGTGAATAAGCCAGGTGTATTACCTATCTATCTATCTTCTATCTATTCACGCATGGAGGCATCAGTTTTTATTAATTTGTTAATTTTTTTCTATTTTTTGATCCACGGGTGTGACAACCCCGCGTACTCCAGTCCCTGCTATTGGCATATGAGTTAACGTGAGATATCACATACCACTGGCAATAGTAGTGAGATATCACTAGCCAAGGTGATATCTTAGGGGTGCTGGCGGATGAACTGTATTCAGTCAACAGTAGCACTCTCAGTCGTAGCTAATGAATATTCCTTGATGCTGGAACGCTGTAGCTTGCTTGAAGAAACGAGCCTTCATATAACTATATATCTAAGCTTTAATCATTGAAAAATATACTGCGTCCCATAATCAAGGATTATGCCATTAGCTGGACTATTGGCAAACCAATTTGAGTTTTGTTACTGCAAATTTTTAAAACAAATTTGCTTTTTATCTCTTATTTTATTTTTATTTTCTCTATCCTATCACGAAATATTGGTCTATGTCATATTTTATATGTGATAGGATTTATGGTTTAGTTATCCATTATTGAACAAAAAAAAATTAAAAAAAAAACAAAAAAAAACAGATTTGCGTCCATTAACATCCTTAGAACGCATGTTGTTGTGGGACCTTGGTCTTAAAAGGTTTTTATGTGTTGTTGTGACACATATTGTAATGCCTACTACACATCACATTTTATTAAAAAAAAAAAAAAAAAAAATATATAAATAAAATTGAAAGTATGTGTGTTTGTCCTTTATGCATTAATACACCATTCATCCGATCATCATGAAACATTGGGAAGTTGTTGTGTACTCTTGCGCATAGGTAACTGGCTAATTTTTAATTTTAATTTTTAATTTTAAAAAAACGGAACCCCAGGACCAAGTGATTTGCAAACGGTAACAATGCATCAATACCAATGAATTTAGTATATGTTCGGGAACATATGTAAAATTCAAAATTTTGGATCTATGGGTATGACAACGGCGCGTACTTTAGTACCTGCTATTGGTAAATCAGTTAACGTGAGATATCGTAGACCTCTGGCAATGGCAGTTAGATGTCACTGATATAAGGGGATAAGTGATATTTTGGTTGTGCTGGCGGATTTCAATCCACGATAGCACCCTTAGTTTTAGTTATGGAATATTCTTTGACATGCTTCTAATGTTTTGATGGACTAGGTTTTGATGTAATTTTTTTATTTTTTTATATTTTTTTTTAAAGAATGAACTTTTGTGCTTGCTCGAAGATATGAGCCCAATTTTAGCTTTTTTCCTGCAAATTTAAAAAAAATGTGTTTTATTTTTGTTTCCTCCATCCTCTCATGAAATATTATCCTATGTCGTACAATATTATGTGAAAGGATTTATTATTTAGTTTTCCATTCTTTAAGAAGAAAATAAAAAACAAAAAAGATAAAAAGAAATTTGCGTTCATCAACGTCTTGATTCCAAATATTTTGAAATTGAACAAATTTTTTTGAAATTTTCGGTGACAAAGATAATGAACAATGCCATTAAAGCTACGATTTTAAATGGAAAATTCAAAGGGGAAGATGTAGTGTGGCCAATGATCCCAACAGATATGGTATTTGAATTGAAACGTTTAGTTTCCAGTGCAACTCGCATTTGCAATGACGATCAACAAAGCACAAGGACAGTTACTGCAAGTATGTGGACTGGATTAGGAAAATCCGTGCTTCTCACAAGGTCAACTGTATGTGACTGACGCGTTAGGAAAACCTTCTGATTTATTCGTGTATGCACTAGACGTAATAACAAAAAATATAGTGTACTCACAAATATTTGAATAAATAAATAGAATTAAAACGAAATTTTGAAATTTTTTCCATATTAAAATAAATAAGTTGCAATAAAAATGACACAATGTAAATTGTATATTTTCATAACGAGTTTTCCTGAATTCCCTTTCTTATGAGATAGCGGCAATATGCGACGGGCATAATGTTAAAAAAACAAAACTTTTACACTTTTGGCGTAAAAAATAAAATTTTGAGAGATTTTGTGAGTGATTAAGATCATCTACAGAAAACGATGACATGCTTCAGAAATACATTAAAGAAGAATTTGGTAAAGAAATTCAATTAATGATTGATGTAAAGACACGAATCACGATGGAACAGCCTCTATCTTATGCTAGAACGTTTTTATAAAGTAAAAAACAGCATTTTAAAATCCTTAATCGATCTCAATTCAACAATTTCGTTTAAAGAACATGAATGGGAGATTATTAATATTTTGTTGACAACGCTTGCACCTATAAAGTTAGCTGTGGAAGCACTATATCGCAGTGATGCAACATTAATATCGGCTGATGCAACCATGGAGGCATGATCGATAATTTGGGCAGCAATGGCAAGTTAGAAGCCAAACTCGAATGAATTTATTTCTCATTGGATTTATCAAAGGTTTTTTGTTGAATAAAAGGATTTTAAAAAAAATTAAAAGGTTTTTCTAAATTATAATGTGATTTTTCGTTAAATAAAATGGATTTAAAAAAAAAATAAAACGTTTTTCTAAATTATAATGATTTTTTAATAGTTTTTAATTTAGATAGTTTCTCTTGAAATGCATACAAAATAATTTTGTATTTTAAATATTGAAAAACTAGTGATATTTTTGTAATGTTTAAATACAATTTTCGTTGGTGAAAATAAAAAAGGAGAAAACGTTTTTTAATTAATTATTGTAGTAATTATAATTTTCACGAAAAGTTCAAAAATTATTTTTTTTTTTAATTATTTATTTAATTTAAACATTTTCAGAACCGGATACCCGGGTTTGAACAAATCTAGCTCCGAAAAACCGATTCTAAAAAATGCTTCGGTTCTGGATACTCTAATCAGTAGGTCCTAAAACGTCGAGAAATGCCAAAAAAAGTGGGGGTAAGAATTTCACTTTGAGCTCATGAATGTAATACTTATAGGTCTTTCAGACCGAAGTAATATAGTGGTAAACTATTTTATTTCTATTATTTATGTTTTATTAATAAAATTTTATTAATAATAACAACCGTCATGTGAAGTAAAACAATTGTTGAAAATTGAATTGAAATTGAAAATGATTCGATAATATCTTGATTATCATCATCAGTATTTTATCAAAATGTGAAAACGACTTATGTTAAATATACGCCCAATCCAAAGTTGCGGGTGTGACATTTACACGAAATAAATTTCCCGTCAGCAAAAATATTTTAGAGCAATGGTTTTAATTTTTATGGATTTCAATGAAGATCACTTATACATAAATTTAATACAAATCTGCAGGTTGCACGATATTTTATTTATTTTTAAAAAAATTAATTTCTATCAGTTGCGGGTGTGACATAAAAAGGACATTCTTTCAATACAAAAACTCAAAATTCTGTGAATTATAACAACTTTGTGAACTGTTTATTTTATATGTTGGATAATAATGCTTAAGCAATCAATCTATGAAAAAAATTAAATTACTAACTCAATTCTTGCTTGTGTAGGAAATAGAGCATTCAAATCCGAATATTCGTGTATTCGAATATCCGATTAATTTGGGTATATTTTAAGTATTCGTTATTCGAATATTTATACGCGAATATTCGAATATTTTTTATCTCTCAGAATATAATGGTTTTCCATCCCTTCATTTCTTTTTCAAACTTCGAAACTAAGAAATTTCAATATTTTAAGGTAAATTATTTTATTACAAAAAGTGCTTGACGTATAAACGCCGCTTAATATTGAAATCAAAGAACTTAGCGAAAAAAATTCAACACTTATGACCGCCGAAGGCATATGCAAATTCTTATTTACTTCTCTAACGGAACTGAACAGTGATTTAAGTAAAATTTTACTCCACGAAATCAAAAAACGAATGGATCAGAAAAGAAACAAAACAACCTTAAAAACCTTATTTCTACATCTTGACACTAGAGTTATACCACAATCGAACAAATATTTTGATTACGCAAAGAAAACTGCTGTGAAAACTTTTCTTTCTCGCCTCCTAAGACTTCAAAGATGGACCAGATCCTAGCGATGAAAACAGTAATAACCATGGTTGCAGGTATCTGGTAATATAAATGACGCACTTGCAGCCAACAATCAAAGTAAAAATACATTGCAACAAAAGCTGCAACCAGCGATTAGCTCAATTACTGATTGCACGACATAAGATACAGTAACAGTGGTAATGAAAATCGCGGTTAAAAATTTTAAAAAACATTTTTGTTATTTAAATTCGTTCAACAAAAACTGAAAGAGGTTTTTTACAGCGGGATATCTAAAATAAGAAGTAGCCTAAAATTTAAACATCTAAACGCACTTCTCTTTTTTAAATGCATATTTCAAGAAAATAAATAAAATAAAATGCGTAATATGTTAAACCTGTTTGATTTTATTCATAATTCTTAGCACTTCTTTTAATATTCGAATACTAACCGAATATTCGGATATTTAAAGAAAAAGTTATTCGATATTCGGATAACTCAAAATGTCGAATAACTGAATGCTCTAGTAGGAAATATTCACAATTTTCGTTGCGAGTGTGACCCCCGTTGCGGGTGTACATGTATGGCCAGCGAAATAGACAAAACAGATTAATTTTTAATTAACATATTATAAAAAGTTAATTAACATATTATGATTACATATTATTAAATAGATTAATAATATCAGATCAATCAAATAAATTTCATCTCTAATCTAGAATTAATAATTTCAAACAAATTCTGTTATGTGCACTTTCTTTTTTTCAGTGCTACATCAATTCTTCCTACATTAGTCGGAACAAAATGATGTACAGATTGTTTATTTAGTACTGATTTGACTTTGTCCCAGCGTGCATCGAGCATTTTCACAACTTCTTTTGAAATTTCATCTTCAGGAGAATAAATAACTTTTATTTTTTTAAGAACTTTTTCTGAACACATGGCAAAATCTGATGCTGAATTAATTGTTGCAGAGCATTGAAGCACAGCTAGCAACACCATTTTCTTTGCAATTGCACCGACGCCATCCACAGCTCCTTTACCGTGCAATGTTGCAAAATAAGACCCTGTGATTTTTATGTCATAGTGTTCTTGAATGTATGACATGAAAAACATATTGTACCTATTTTTTAATTGGGCTGCACAACCATAGAAAAAGGCATGTAGAGTTGCTAATTTATGAACTTTTTTAATGTCTTTGATTAAAGTGTCCAAATATCCATTTGATTAAAGTGTCCACACTGCATATTCCCCGTGCTTTGAATTGTCTGATACAATGATATATTATTGATTTTTAATAAGAGTATGTGGCAACGGCAGTAAATATAGTAACTTGCGTATGTGCCCAATGAGCAGCTTGGATTTCATCTTGTATGACAGTGGAATAATTTTCTGCAAAATCAACCTGTAAAGCGACTTCACCTTCTGCTAAAACTTTCATGTTTTCATGATTTGTTGTTGTTTTCATAATATTGATTTTTTTTCGTGTTAAATAAATAAACGATAACGTAAACACAAAATGAAAATAGCTGGTGCTGCCCTCTGTTGCGGGTGTGACTTTAATTAAATGTCACGCCCGCAACAGGAACATGTCACACCCGCAACCCATAAAAACTATAATTTAAGTTTTAATAAAAAAAATTTTATCTGCGGAATTCAAGGTAAATAAAGTTTCATAACTTATAGTCAAAGTTATTTTTCTGTGGACATATAAATATCACTTTTTGTTGTGGGTGTGACACAATAATTAAGAATAATTAAATATGCTTACCTTTTGTAACAAAGATTAATGAACACTTCTTTTCAGGCAAAAACTGTTAATGATAGATGTCACATTATATAGTCAAGTTTCGAGATTTACAGAATTATTTGTTCAGCTGTATGAGACCAGGAAACGTTAGCATTTTTGGCTCAGTGTATTTCATAGACAAACATTATGTCACTTTAATTAAAATAAACATGTTAATTTGACAAAAATTCAATTTTTTTTCAATAATATATGAAATAGTAAACATTTAACAGTTAGTATGCAAAATTTCAACCATATTCAAAGAAATATAAAATTTTTTTCTCATTTTTTGGATTGGGCGTATAATAAATTAAGTGCAAATAAAAAAAAAGTCAGACAAGTGCGAATAAAATTCGCTCGTCAAGGGTTCATTGAATGTAAAAGAACACTATATCAAAAATTATTGACAAAAAGTTGTGTTGTAATGTCCTTATATTTTCAGACCATAGACACATAACAAAATAAATGTTAAATTGTAAATGTCAATAGTAAATTACAATCAAATCTACATTGATCAAAAATGGCAAAAAAAATGTTAATTCAGGTTAAATATTATCCATAGATGTTTTTGGTAACTTAAAAAAGATTCAATTACACCAGCTTGTAAATGGATTAAATTTGATTATTTTTTCGGTCAATCGAGTGTTGAAATTTAGGGGTGGGGAAAGGCTACATACTAAAAATATTTTTTTTTTAATAACACAAAAACTCTGCATTGCAAAATTCTAAAAAAATTGTAACATTTCTTAAATTAAGTGCTCTTTCATATGACACCCCACTCATTTAGGTCAAAAATGGTTTTTTTCTTTCCCCACACCCATCCCATAAACACACAGAAATATAATTATTTGAGTCTTCGATATGATTTTCATTCAAAATTTACCAATATTCCTGTCTCTGTGAATATTTTCAAATTTTTCAGTCAGTTATCGTCGAAAGGTAGGCGGCGGCACGATCTGAATTTAGCCCTTTCTTATCCATAACTCAAAAACTGTGCTGTAGTTTTCATACAAAACTTACCAAATTTCCTAACGGAGGGGAGGGGAGGACGGTCTGAATTTTGCACTTTTTCAACAGTAACTCAAAAACTGGGCAACGCAAAATTCTAAAGAAAATTGCAACGAATTTTAAATTAGATCGTTTGGGTAAAAAAAAGTTTTTTTTACCCCCTCTACCCCGGTCTTCTAAACATACAGAAATATAATTATTGGAGACTTCGCTATAGTTTTTGTACAAAATTTACCAAATTACCTAACTATGTGAATTTTTACAAATTTTTCTGTCTACCAGTGTCGAAACGTATGTGGGGGAACGGTGTGAATTTTGCACTTTTTTCACAATAACTCAAAAACAGGGCACCGAAAAATTCTAAAAAAAATTGCAACGAATTTTAAATTAGATGTTCTTTCAAATGAATCCCCACTCGCTTGGATCAAAAAAAATTTTTTTTACCCCCTCTACCCCGGTCCTCTAAACACACAGATATATAATTATTGGAGACTTTGCTATAGTTTTCATACAAAATTTAGCAAATTTCCTAACTCTGAGAATTTTCACAAATTTTTCTGTCAATCAGTGTCGAAACGTATGGGGGGGGGGACGGTCTGGACTTTGCACTTTTTCGACAATAACTCAAAAACTGGCCACCGCAAAATTCTAAAAAAATTGCAGCGAATTCCAAATTAGGTGCTCTATCAAATGACACCCCACTCGCTTGGGTCAAAAAAAGTTTTTTTTTACCCCCTCTACCCCGGTCCTCTAAACACACAGAAATATAATTATTGGAGACTTCGCTATAGTTTTCATACAAAATTTAGCAAATTTCCTAACTCTGTGAATTTTTACAAATTTTCCTGTCAATCAGTGTCGAAACGTATGGGGGGGAACGGTCTGAATTTTACACTTTTTTGACAATATCTCAAAAACTGGGCATCGCAAAATTCTAAAAAAAGCTGCAACAAATTTCAAATTAGGTGCTCTTTCAAATGACACCCCATTCGCTTGGGAAAAAAAAAGTTTTTTTTTACCCCCTCTACCCCGGTCCTCTAAACACACAGAAATATAATTATTGGAGACTTCGCTATAGTTTTCGTACAAAATTTAGCAAATTTCCTAACTCTGTGAATTTTTACAAATTTTTCTGTCAATCAGTGTCGAAACGCATAGGGGGGAAACGGTCAGGACTTTGCACTTTTTCGATAATATCTCAAAAACTGGGCACCGAAAAATTCTAAAAAAAATTGCAACGAATTTTAAATTAGATGTTCTTTCAAATGACACCCCACTCGCTTGGGTAAAAAAAAGTTTTTTTTTACCCCCTCTACCCCGGTCCTCTAAACTCACAGAAATATAATTATTGGAGACTTCTCTATAGTTTTCGTACAAAATTTAGCAAATTTCCTAACTCTGTGAATTTTTACAAATTTTTCTGTCTGTCAGTGTCGAAACGCATGGGGGGGAACGGTCTGGACTTTGCACTTTTTCGACAATAACTCAAAAACTAGCCACCGCCAAATTCTAAAAAAAATTGCAGCGAATTCCAAATTAGGTGTTCTATCAAATGACACCCCACTCGCTTGGGTCAAAAAAAGTTTTTTTTACCCCCTCTACCCCGGTCCTCTAAACACACAGAAATATAATTATTGGAGACTTCTCTATAGTTTTCTTACAAACTTTAGCCAATTTCCTAACTCTGTGAATTTTTACAAATTTTTCTGTCAATCAGTGTCGAAACGCATGGGGGGGGGAACGGTCTGGACTTTGCACTTTTTCGACAATAACTCTAAAACTGGCCACCGCAAAATTCTAAAAGAATTGCAGCAAATTCCAAATTAGGTTCTCTATCAAATGACACCCCACTCGCTTGGGTCAAAAAAAGTTTTTTTTTACCCCCTCTACCCCGGTCCTCTAAACTCACAGAAATATAATTATTGGAGACTTCTCTATAGTTTTCTTACAAACTTTAGCCAATTTCCTAACTCTGTGAATTTTTACAAATTTTCCTGTCAATCAGTGTCGAAACGCATGGGGGGGGAACCGTCTGGACTTTGCACTTTTTCGACAATAACTCAAAAACTGGCCACCGCAAAATTCTAAAAAAATTGCAGCGAATTCCAAATTAGGTGCTCTATCAAATGACACCCCACTCGCTTGGGTCAAAAAAAGTTTTTTTTTACCCCCTCTACCCCGGTCCTCTAAACACACAGAAATATAATTATTGGAGACTTCGCTATAGTTTTCGTACAAAATTTAGCAAATTTCCTAGCTCTGTGAATTTTTACAAATTTTTCTGTCAATCAGTGTCGAAACGTAGGGGGGGAACGGTCTAAATTCGCACTTTTTTTACTATAACTCAAAACCTGGGCATCGCAAAATTCTAAAAAAAATTGCTTTGTTTTTTAAATTAAATGCTCTTTCAAATGACACCCCACTTGACCACATTTTAAATAGTGTTTTTACCCCTCCTCATTTCCACCCCCTTAATAAATCTAAGTATGGAAATATGACACTTTTTTATATTGTTTATTAAAAACGTACTAATTTTTCTATCATTCCAAGTACATTTGAAAATTTTCGATCAGATAGGTTCGGAGCTAATCGAGTTAAGAAAACGCGAAAAAAACGTCATTATTCAAAATTATACAAAAAAGGGTGAGGTGTAAAATTCCAAAATAAATTTTTATGGAATACTGAAATAAAGCCCTTTCATATGATACCCTACTTGAATCTATAAAAAAATGTATTTTCTCAAAGGTCTCACATCTCAGCCCTGTAAACCAAACGAAAACCACTTTAGTTTTATTTGTATCCGTCATTTTATGTGGACAGGTTAGTTTTATACACTTGTCAAATTTCAAGTCCATAGCATTTATAGTTTACGAGATAATCGATATAATGTGAAAAACACGTTTTACTCTCACCAATAGTGTTCCGTATAAAAAACGGAACCCTAAAAATGGTGAATTTATTCACAAATTAAGAAAGATATATTACTAATATCATTCAACATGAATTTTAAAACAATTTCAATTTTGAGAAGATCGTTTAGGTTACGACTGCAGAAAACAGGAATGTGTATATGAATGTTTTTGTTTTTTGTATGAAATACAAAAGCTAAACAAAAACACCAAAGCAATTTATATTTACTTCCATTAAAACATTAAACGTTTATACCAACCTACCGAAGAGAAAACATTACTTTTAATATTTGCTTGATATCAAAACCGTAAAATAGAATGATTTAGACAAACAAATACACAAAACATTAAAACAATTGAAAAGAAAAACTGTTAGAAAATATGAAAACTTTATTTTCCTTTATTTTTTTAATCACAGAAATGCGTTTTGTATTTATTTTTTATCTCTCAAAATAATGTATAGTAAAAAAATTGGAAATAAAAATAAAAGAAAATTGTTATTATATATTTTTGTGTGTGAAAATTTATGGAACAAAAGACAGAAATGATACGTGATCAGTGGAAAATAAACGGAAAACGTTTTTCTGTTGTTTCAAACAAAATTTTTTAGATATTTATATATACGAATTGGAAAAACTCAAATGGGATTTGTTATAAAAAGTGAATTGTTTGTTTGGTTTTAGTGTTTTAAGGTGATTAAATTTTGTGTTTATTTTTTTGTGTTCGTTTGTTATTTTTGAATTATTTATTCGTTATTAATGTGAATTGTTTATGTGGAAAATCTAGAACTGTGATAAAAATGATAAATTACTTGAGTATTGTTTTAATGATATTATTAGTTCAACACACAAAACAGCCAAACTTTTGATACTAAATCTATGATACCCGTTAAATAAATAATGAAAAAAAAAAATTTAGCTTTAAGCTCTTAAAAAATAAAAATAAAATCCATTACAATAATTAAAATATATAAAAACAGAAACCGATAAAACTTTACCAAAAATAAGAAATAATAAAAACCATTCCATCAATTTCATTTTAACGTTCTATCAAATTAGTCTGCTTTACCACTTTGTATTTATATATAAGTAGATCTACTAACATACATCCAACTCATTCTTTTAATGGATATCTTCTCAATCTCTTGATTTATCCCAAACATTTTTGTGTAGTTCTCGTTTGTTCATTCGATATTGAATGAGTACAAACAAACCATTCCAATATTATTAATAAAAAATAAATAAATAAAAAAATTACGATCTCAAGAAAAGATTTATTTTGCAAGACAGAGGAAAAAAACAAAAATCTTTCATTTCATTTTCAATTCAATTCGATTTTTCTTATTTTCTCGTAATTTTTTTATTTTATTGGAAATAAAATGAAATGAAATTATAATGATTAAATATGGTTTTATAGATTTTTTAAGCTTTTAACTATATATAAGTAGAAAAACCGGGCAAGAGAATTGTTTTTAAACGCTTAGTAATTAATTTACAACTTATGTGATACATTTTAATTAAATGTTTGTGCTAACTGCTATGTATATAGTTTTATAAGAAAAACTTTGCTCACAATCATTTAACATTACTGTAAAACTGACAAAAATGTGTATGATAAGACTAACGATTTCGACACAATCCAATTTAAAAGTTTGAAATTTAATTGTGTCTTAAAGTTGTGCACCAAATGTGTTGTGCTCGATTGTATTCTGTTGAACTTGTCAATCTTGACATTAAAGCAAAATTTCGAATCAGTTGAGTCCAACACGTTTCAATATAACTATCATTTAATTCAAATATTTTGTGTAGTTCTATTTTGTAAAATTCAATTCAGTTATATTTTATTCATAATATTTTGATTAGTATGTCATATTTTCTAAAAAACAAGTAAATTTGATAAGTATGAAAATTTTCTTAATTTATAAAATTTAAGTACGTCATTTTTCTATCAAACAAATTTTTGAATGAATTATCGTTTTTATTTATAAGAAGTATATTTTTGTAATCCGAAGGTGAGTGTTTACGCTCGAAACGGGTAATAAAATATATACAAAAAATAATATTATTTTGTGGTTTATATTATCAATAATTTATTAATATAAATTATTGATTTTATATAAATTACAACAACTTGGAGACCAAAAATCAAATATCTTTCATTTATTTTTAATTAATAAAAGTTTATTTTAAAAGCATGTCTATAAGGAATGCATGAACACAAACGTAAGCCAAACATAGCAGATGTATATTTTATACTGATGAATAAATATTCCCATAATGGAATTTTCAAAAAAAAAACGCTGTTAGTTTTAATTTCAGGGGTTGCTAGGATAATGTTTAAAAACACTCTCATAACAATATGTAAATAAACTAGTTTGTTAAGAGTGTTGTGCACGAGTATGAATGATTCTGTTTACACAAGAAACAAACATTTCAAAATATTAAAAAATCTTCTATTTAATAAAATTCACTTTATATTTAACTATCGTTTTTTTTTAAGAATCGGGCAGTCGCGGAAATTTTCAAAATTTTTTTTTATAAATTTAGTATCAATCGATCGGGCTTGGCCGTCTCCCGAAAACTTTATTAGGTTGGGGTGGTAGGACCCACTCCCACCCCTTTACACCCTCTTTAAGTTTTAGCATATAAAAATCTATATAAAATAAATGGGAAGATATAAAATAATTTAATGGCACCATTATCTTTTATTCAGACCAGCGCAACTTTTGAGTCTGGTTTGCACCCCCACCGCCAACCAACCCCATGGTTGAGGTTGACACATTAAATGAGTGAAATATGTCATGTGGTGTATCGTTAGAATCAGAATTTTAGAACAAATACAATCTCCCATATTACTACCTGTTCGGTGACATAGCCATTTTTTACTCTAGAAAAAAATATTTCGTTTTTGCATGTCATGTTTGGTGTCGATTTCAATATAATCGGGGATGCTGAGTTCAATGATGATGATAAAAATGGGGGTCGGACTCGGGGTAGTCCAAAAAGGGGTGGAGGTTGATGGGCCGGTTATAAAAAATATCGAAATTATCGTCATAATAAAAATTGGGGTCGGACTCCGGGTAGTTCAATAGGTGGGGGTTGGGGGGTCGGCTATACAAAGTATCGAAATTATTGTCATGATTATCGATTTTTACATAATCGAGGATGCTGAATTCAATGGTGATGGTAAAAATGTTGACCGGACTCAGGGGAGTTCAATAGAGGGTGGGGTTGGGGGTCTGGTCTTGAATAGTATCAAAATTATCGTCATTATTATTTATTTCAGCATACTTGAGGACGCCGAATCCAACAGTGATGTTTAAATTGGGATCAAAAATATAAGGGTGTCACTAAAGGGTGGGAGTTTGGGCTGAAAGCCGAAAATTTATTATGGGTACCGATTTTGGATAAGTTTTGGAGAAGCAGCATATGTGAAACAAAAGTACCAACATTTCTTAGATAGGAATCGTTTTAGTGCAAAATGTTGGACGATGTATTGAAAATATGAACAAGATCTTACTGCAGCTGATATGAAAATGATGAGAATGTCAATGGGAATGACGAAACTAGACCATATTAAAAGCACGCATATTCGAGGCTCAATGCAAGTGCAAGAACCAGTCGTAGACAAAATGAAACGAAAACGAACTAAATGGTATGAAAAAATCTACGTCATAGATAAAACTAATGTGGCAAAACAGATGCTCCAATTAGATGTACCAAAGGTGAGAAGACGAGGAAGACCGAAGAACAGCTGGGTTGGACAGTTAAACGATCACCAGAAGAAGTTCGGATTAACCGAGACGGAGAAGGAAGAGAGATTAAGCTCGAGAATGACTATAAGACCACGATCCAACATACAAGCCAACCCTAGAGGTCCATGGCCAGAGAACCAGGAAATTTTTTAAAATGTTTATTCGATGTAAAAGAAAAAAGGCTTGGAAGAAGAAAAAGAAGTAGAAGAGAAAGGAATCGTTTTCACAAAATACCCAATGCAAAACAGTTGATGGATGCAATTATGGCAGATGGCAGCCCTAAAGAAACGAAAGGAGTAGTTATTTCAGATGATAAATCTAAAACATTGATAAGAAATAGTCAAAAGATACCTAACATAAAAAATACCAATCCTATGTACCCGTAGATAATAATCGCATAAAATATTTTGAGTACTTCGAAATTGGAACTGGTAAAATTATTGAATGCACAAATGTCGAAATAGATTTCAGTATTATAACAGAAAACGGTTGGATTGAGTCGCGAAGGCAAAATACCGAATGTCATATTGGAGACAGAAGAGACAAATTTTACTGTAAGAATGTGAAATGCACTGCTATGTTTTTAACAGAAGATGAGCTGTTATGCCATGAAAGTTGGAATTCTCCTCACCAATACATAAAGGTAATTTCATCAATGGACAAAGTGAAAAATCTCTATTTGGAAAAAAAATGATCAATTACGTTGAACGTTTACCCAGTTCATCTATAGTTATCGATTCATATGAACTAATTGTTGACGACAAAGAACTGTATACACAAAATTATGAGTTAGGATGGGCTAGACCAGTTCGGAATGTATCAAGATTTTCTGAAAAGCAAAAATCATTCGTCAAAAAATTATTTGAAATGGGTGAAAAAACCAAAAAAAATTGAATTCAGATCAAATGGTCGAGAGAATGAAAACAGAACGAGATAAAAATGGTAAACTTTAAAAATAATTCAGGCTCTTATACTACCATTGAAACGAAGATAATTCTAATTAATAATTCTTATTTTTAGGTGATTTCATGTTTTCTTACAACGAATATCTTAAATCCAACCAAATAAAAGGAATAGTGCAGTGGTTGATAAAATCGAGAGAATCAACATCCACGAACTTGGAAATAGAGGATGAATTATTTGATAAAGTAGACGATTATACAGCGATCGAAAACACACTACAAGAAATTCAGGAAATACTAGTAAATAATGGTTCATCTAAACTACCAATAATTTTGGAAGATGAAATTCCAGCACAAATTCCAGCAACTAGTAACATTATATCACAAAATTCAAAAAATGTTTGTTTACAAAAAAAATCTTGAAAATAACTCTTTGAAGTGTTCAATTGAACTTAAAAATGTATCAATAAATCTCTTGAAAGAATTGAGAGTACAGAACGAAACACAAAATAATCGAAAAAAATATTGGAAGAACTAGATTTACTCTCTATCGATTCTCTAAATTTTCAGAAGCTAGAAAATACATCATTTCAAACCGAAACTTACGAAATTTTATCGAACAAGTAAGAAATGGAAGTCGAGGAAAATGTAGCAGCAAACAATTCTTCAATGAAATCTTTGAAATGTTCAATTGAGCTTGAAAAACTATTAATAACGCAACTCACTAAATTCAGAGAAGAAAAACAAGTAAAATATGAAATGGATTCTACAAACTTATACAAGCGTGTTGAAAAAATGAAAAGACTAAATGTCGTAGAAGATCAGGAGATGCAAAATGTAATGCGAAATGAGAATAAATCCAGCCTCCAGAAACGACAAAGAGATGCAGTAGAAATAAAGAGCAACAAAATCAATTGATAACAAACAACGAAAGTCGAAAGTAAACGTAGAACTCGATATCGAACCAAAAAAGAAATACTCCTTGATTAGTTTTTAAATAGAATAGCATTATCAATGAAATTTGAAATCAATCTACAAGCGATTCCCGAAATAAATAGCAAAATATTTTGGTTCAATTTGTAATACATGGTGTTTTTCATAGTACAAATTTTTTATTACGTGGTTCTGCATTTCAACATTGCCATTGGATTCAGCATTCTCGATTCATAGAAAAACCAATATTTATTTTGTGTATTTGAACATTACCCCAATTTTAGACCCAAACCCTTATCCTCTAGTTTCTTCCCTAGAGCCCAAATACTAATTTCAGCATCACTATTGAATTCAGTTCCCTTGATTTATCCAAAGTCAATACTCATAATATATATGTGAACATTTTCGGCTTTCAGCTCCCAACTTGCACCCTTTAGTCACACCCTTATATTTTTGATCCCAATTTAAACATCACTGTTGGATTCAGCGTCCCCAAGTTTGTTGAAATCAACACTAATAACGACAATTTTGATACTATTCATGACCAGACCCCCAACCCCCACCCTGAAGCCGGTCACCATTTTTAACATCACCAATGAACTCAGCATCTTTGATTATGTTAAAATCGGAATAATGACGATAATTTTGATACAATTCATGACCAGACCCCCAGCCCCCCTTATTGAACTACCCTGAGTCCGGTCAACATTTTTACCATCACCATTGAACTCAGTATCCTCGATTTTGTAATAATTGATAATAATGAAAATAATTTCGATACTTTGTGTAACCGACCCCCAACCCCACCTATTATTGAACTACCCTGAGTCCGACCCAAATTTTTATTATCATAATTGAACGCAGCATCCTCGATTATGTTAAAATTGATAATGATGATGATAATTTCGATAGTTTTTATAACCGACCCCCAACCCTCACTCCTTATTGAACTACCCTGAGTCCGGTCAACATTTTTACCATCACCATTGAACTCAATTGAACTCGATTTTGTAAAAATCGATAATAATGACAATAATTTCGATACTTTGTGTAACCGACCCCCAACCCCACCTATTATTGGACTACGCTGAGTCCGGCCCCAATTTTTATTATGACGATAGTTTCGATATTTTTTATAACCAATCCCCCAACATCCACCCCTTTTTGGACTACCCCGAGTCCGGCCCCCATTTTATCATCATCATTGAACTCAGCATCCCCGATTATATTGAAATCGACACCAAACATGACATGCAAAAAAAATAAGTTTTTCTACTATAAAGGTACCCCCTTGAGAGCAAAAAATGGTAATGTCACCGATCAGGGGTTAGTATGGAAGATTGTATTTGTTATAAAATTCTGATTCTAACGATACCCCACATGACCTATTTTACTCATTTAATGTGTCAACCCCACCCATGGGGTTGGTTGGCGGCGGGGGTGCAAACCAGACTCCAAAGCTGCGCCGGTCTGAATAAAAGATAATGGTGCCATTAAATAGTAGTAGTAGTAGTTAAAAGAAGTAGTTTGTAAAAATCAGAGGTAGTCTGTAAAAGTAGTCGGTAAGAATCAGTCAGTAGCTTAAGTCTGAGAAGCTAATCTAGTAGTAAAAAGTCAGTCCGTTCATATAGTTAATAGTCCGTTTACATGAAGTCCGTTATTTTTAAGAACAATCCCTTGTAAGAAAAAGTTCGATAAGTAAATAAAATATTACGAAAATAAATTAATAAGTGTAATAGAGAACTGGGCCCATTGGAAATACCAATGCATCAGTAGAGGCCAGCCGCGTACCTAGAGAGGTTGATATCCCTGAACTAGCTTCAGCATGTGGGTTTGAGGAAGTGTACCTGCCACCTCAGCACAAAGAAACAATGTGCGCGAGTAGCCTAAACCAAAAACAGATCAGACTCTGGCGACCCCATCGCCGAAGAAGCCGCGACCGCAAACACTTCTTAATTATATCTTATTTAGTTAAAACACCTATGCACAAAACTTACCCCATATTTGATCCGGATCCCACTCCTTATCATCCCTCCTGTTGCTAAGTCAAGCCTACCAAGTAAGTTAATCATCAATAACACAAAGAAACCATGCGTAGTGCCTATGGACTAGGCAATTATTAAGTCAGAAGGCATTAAAAATTGTTGCTCCCACGAATAAACTGTTGCTTAATGCTATCCCTCAATTGATGAGGTTCGAATCAAATTTATTGCACTCAAGATAACACGCTACTTGGTGATATAATTAATGATAATTCAAAATGATAATTTGGTAATCAAAAAAAAATTGTATGGGGCTGAAAATGGTGATTGGTGATACTATTATTACTACTTCACTTTGTTCGCCTAAAATTTCGACTCAAACAAATCTGGATACATGCTTTCGTGCTGTAGGTTCCACTAGAATTGCGATGTTGGCCAATGAGCAGTATTTCCGAAACAACCAAACTTAAACAGCCAATAATTAGTTCCCAGTATTTTTAACCAAACGAATTCGTACAGAAATCCTTTTCACCGAATAAGTATTTATAATGTCACAAAAGTTTATGCCAATTTTAATAATAAAACTCGAATCAACAAATTTGATTCGTAGATTTTATAAAAAAAAACAACTACCGTTAAGTAGAGAATATTCTGGCAAATTTTCCTTTATCAAATTTGGGGTATCCGACCTGGCTAGATTGTATCCGTGATCATACAATCGAACCAAAAGTATATTCACAACACGGTATTTATAAGCTCAACAAAAAACATATATTCCGCTTTTCTTCCATTTGTAAATTTACTTTAATCGAATTCCTCTAAATTAATCAAAATTCATATAATATCTTTCTACAGAGCCATGGAAGACTCACTGTTCCGGCATGTAGTTCCATCACATAGATGCTTCCAGCACTGATAACAAAACAATTAGTCATCCACGGCGAAACCATTCCAAATTCATTTCTTTTTGATTTTATCAATATATCTTTCTTTTCTTCTTCAATCTTGTTTTACCCACGAAAAGCAATTGTAAAAAACTATTTTTTCGGCAAACGGCTGTAAAGCTTACCTTTACTGCCGCTGGGGAGTAGCTAAAGTCTTACTTTTAGCAGGCGGCTGCAAAAGTAACACCATTTTATTTTATCTGCTGGCGGCTTAATTTCATATTTTTACGGCGGCAGTAAAGTAATTTTCATATTTTTTACGGCGACAGTAAAGTAAAATAACATGATATTATTAATTTGTTCAAAACAGAATGCATTTCAGTTCATTTTAATGAATTAAAATCAATAAAAATTAATTTAAGAAAATTTATTACCTAAAACATATTTATAATAAATTTGATGCATTAATTTCATATTTTTAAACAAATTTAAACGTTTGACGAAAAAATAGTGTATTGAATTCGGAGCTAAAGTGACTTTTTGTGTTTCTTCTATAATTATCGGCCTCCATACGGTCGGCCGCCAAACTATGGACTCAACACAAAAAGTACAACTTTAGTTCCTAATTCAATAATATACCATTATGTAAGTTTAATTCGTAACAAAAAAATATATATTGTAATTTTTTTTGTCTATAAACACATTTTCTTCTTTTAATAGAAAGCGAATCACAAATTTTAATTTTAATTTTATAACACTACTACTTATTACATAAAATGTTATATATTATCTAATAAAATTAAGCTATCAGTTCACCCACACCGTTTTTTTTTCTTTTAATCCTACATGAGGGTTTAAACCTGTTACATGAACTGGTTTATCAACAAAAATCACACAAATAATATATAATTTTTTTCTAAAATTAATTGTTCTAATTTTACGGCTTGATACAAAATTACAAACAACAAACAGAGTGTTTGCAAAAGAAAAATTAACACAAATACGAGAACTGTTCTCTTCTTACCAAAAATTCACAAAGGCAGCCATTTATAATTAATAAGATTGACTCAATCAATTTTACTAATTTGCTTAGTTTCTTTAAATAAAATTGCAAATTTAACTACTAATATAAATTAGACTAAGGCTCTCAATTTTACCAACACTCACAAGACTTTATTTATTTTGTGTCTCTAATCAGACTACACAGAAAAAAATGATTTACACTAAAAGGAAACTATTTAGAAGAACAGAATTTGATCTAATTATTTATATAAAACGTGAAACACTTGATTGAGTTTTTTTTTTTTCAAAGAAATGAAATTACTTCTACTTCAAGTCTCAATCCTTTCACCAACTCTAGGTGAATTTTTTTTATGCCAACTTCTTAAAAGTTAAATGACAACTCATCTTCTGATCAGTAGGATTCTCGTATTTATAATTATAAGAAAACTTTGAAATTCGCAATTTACGTTTAAAAATAAGGAATAATATTGTTGGGTGAAAACGTAGAAATCACAGTCGCAACTGATAAAACATCCTCATAACATAAGAAGAATCCGTAGTAAGCAAATGTTTCGGTCTGTAATTAGTGATAGAAAAATAAAGTCAGTAAGTAAAGTTCGACTGTTATTTAAGTTCAGTGAATAAAATATTCAGTAAATAAATGAATAAGAGGTGTTATACAAAATAAAGAGAAAAAAACTGTTATGAGTGCTTTTATTGTAAAATAATGTTATAAAATAAAATAATGTTTTTTAAGCGAAGTGAAATTGTTATGCAGCCTGCTAATCTGTGGAATAAAATCGTTTATTTCAGAAAGAAAATTGCTGTGTATTTGTAGTTGTACAGCTACCAAATAAATACTACTGCTGTAAAAATATTAAAAGATCCATTTGTATCACCTATGAATAAATTTTTTTCAAAATAAACCTACCAAAAGTCGGGAAAAATAAAATGATTAAAGATTTTTATTCAGTTTCTATTCCAGATTACTTTCTCGTTTGCAAAAAAAAACAGACGATAATAAAATTGGTGTAATTGAAATAAGCATATTGCTGTAATATCAGGCTTTTAAATCATTTATCATCGGATTACGTAGCAGACGTTCTTTTTTATTATTTTTTTATTTCAGATATTTTGGATTATGCGTCTTTCATCTTTAACGTACTTGATGAAGAGGATGGTAATTTTGATAATATAAACAAGGCTTTTAATAACATCCATTGAACTAATAAGATACCTACAAGTTGAAGTTGTTTAGAAATTTTAAAATTTTAATATTTATTCTTACAAAATAGACACGATATTTATATTAAAAATACATTATATTACAAACATAATTTATGAATTATTTATTAATATGAATTATTTGTTAATATAAATTTTTTTCTTATTTTATCTTTGCACTAATTCTCTATTTTGCTTCTTTATTTTATGTATACAAATTAAATTAAAATGAATAAAAAACTTGGTAAAATTTTAAGTAATTAATATATGCATAATGAACTTGATGCTTGTCTAAGTTCAACTGTCAAAAAATGTTAATCCAAATAATGGAAAACTCAAAAATGCACAAAAGACTTAAAGCAGGGGTGGGGAACCTGCGGCCTTTTGAGATTTTATTTGCGGCCTCATCACATATTTTGAATTTCATTCAAAATTCAAACCAATTTTTTTCGTTGAAAAGTTTTTTGTAAAATTTTTTTTAAATATCTAATAATTTTTTTCGAAAATATTTTGTCTAGTTCTGTAGTCGACTTTTTCGTGATTTAGGTTTAAAAAAAGCGAAGTAACAATAACCTATTAACACTGAGTAAGAACTATTGTGATTGAGACACAGTGAGTGAGAACTTGTCACAAATCACACAGTGAGTGAGAACTTGCTAGCGAGACGCGTTGGGTGGAACAATTTACCGAACCTAAAATGTTTTCATCTCGCGTAGGAAATTGCAATGTTAAATAAATAATAATAGTATATTATTGAATTAGGAGCTAAAGGAGTACTTTTTGTGTTGAGTCTATAGATTAGACAATTATAGACGAAACACAAAAAGTCACTTTAGCTCCGAATTCAATACACTATTTTTTCGGCAAACGTTTAAATTTGTTTAAAAATATGAAACTAATGCATCAAATTTTTTATAAATATGTTTTAGGTAATAAATTTTCTGAAAATAATTTTTATGGATTTTAATTCATTAAATTGAACTGAAATGCATTCTGTTTTGAACAAATTAATAATATCATGTTATTTTACTTTGCTACCGCCGTAAAAATATAAAAATTACTTTACTGCCTCCGTAAAAATATGAAAATTACTTTACAGCCGCTGTAAAAATATGAAGTTACTTTACAGCCGCCGGCAGATAAAATAAAAATGGCGTGACTTTAAATAATAATAACCATAGAAACTACAATTTGTTATTTTGCGAAAATGTTTTTACACTACATAGTTGAAAAAAAAACCTTTTCACAGGGGATTAAGCCTGCATGAAAATAGAATATATGAGCAATTTCACGAAGATTCAACAACGTTTTGAGTTGACCCCTTTTAATTTTGATTATTTTTTGTTTATAGATAGTCTTTGATAAATAAAAAATACAAGTTCTCTTAGAATTTTTTTTTTTCGACCAGGGGTCTTCACAGGGTGCCCCTCAATTTTTTGTTATTTTGTGATGTGAGTGCATTTTGACGAGCGATTGTAGAAAAACTACTGAATCGATTTTCATAAATGATATGTCGTTGAATAGGTATTAGAACAAAGTTTTTAAAAATGTACACTGTTAATTTTTTGAAATAATTTTTAACGGTGTAACATAAGAAAAAAACGGTGTAATTGAAAAAAAGATGGCATAGCCTCTTTTTTTTTTTTTTTTTTTTTAAACTAAATTGAAGCTTATTTTATATCTAACCACTTGTGAAAGTTGAGGACACGCGTTATTTTTTGTTTTAAAGATAAAATTCGTTGTGCATATGACTGTCGGGAATCAGTTTTTTTTGTTCTGAAGGAAAATTATAAAAATGGCGTTATAAACTAAGAGATATTTTTTTTATGTTAAATATCAAATATTTTATTATTAGATGAACTTTTTAAAATATTATAAAAATTATATATGTAGTACAATAAATAAAATAAATACAATTGTTAAAAATGATTTACTTATTTTACAAACAGAAGTTTCTTTTGAATAGGAAAGCACTTCTGCAATTATTTTCTTTGTATTAGATGGCATAAAAAATGAAATCTTTATTTATCACTTTTAGTAATCACTTGTCACTCTTATAAAAAATAATTTGACAGTCTTGACTGCAAACAAAAAAGCCGTATAAACAACTAAATCTATTTAGGAACTTTTGACTGGAGAAGTATTATGTTCGTATTATGTTATTATGGAATCATAAAGTAAAAGATTGTTTTTCAACATTAAATTACAAATATTTTATTATTGAATAAACTTTTTAAAATATCATACAAATTATATATGTGAAAATAAATATAGTTATTAAACATTATTTACTTATTTTACATTCAAAAGTTTCTTTTGAGTTGGAAAACATTTTTGCATTTATTGTCTTAGTATCTACTGGTACAAAAGAATGAAATTTTTGAGTTCCACTTATAGTAATCGCATTTTTATATCGATTTTGTAATTTTTCTTTTGTTAATTGATATTCATTTTTATCGGCGTATCCAAAGTTCATGGTAGATTCCCATTTTAAAGCCCATTCGAAAAGTTTTTTTGGTGTATCAATAATATTATCTTCGCTCGCCATACTATAACGGTGTGCAGCACGCTTCAGTGTACCACCAATTCCATCACAAGGTCCCTTTCCATGGCTGGTAGCATGAAAATGCCATTCAGCGTCAACCTTAAAGTCTTCTTTATGGTGGTATAAGTTAATTAGTTAATTTAAGGTTGACGCTGAATGGCATTTAAGGTTGACGCTTTCATGCTACCAGCCATGGAAAGGGACCTTGTGATGGAATTGGTGGTACACTGAAGCGTGCTGCACACCGTTATAGTATGGCGAGCGAAGATAATATTATTGATACACCAAAAAAACTTTTCGAATGGGCTTTAAAATGGGAATCTACCATGAACTTTGGATACGCCGATAAAAATGAATATCAATTAACAAAAGAAAAATTACAAAATCGATATAAAAATGCGATTACTATAAGTGGAACTCAAAAATTTCATTCTTTTGTACCAGTAGATACTAAGACAATAAATGCAAAAATGTTTTCCAACTCAAAAGAAACTTTTGAATGTAAAATAAGTAAATAATGTTTAATAACTATATTTATTTTCACATATATAATTTGTATGATATTTTAAAAAGTTTATTCAATAATAAAATATTTGTAATTTAATGTTGAAAAACAATCTTTTACTTTATGATTCCATAATAACATAATACGAACATAATACTTCTCCAGTTAAAAGTTCCTAAATAGATTTAGTTGTTTATACGGCTTTTTTGTTTGCAGTCAAGACTGTCAAATTATTTTTTATAAGAGTGACAAGTGATTACTAAAAGTGATAAATAAAGATTTCATTTTTTATGCCATCTAATACAAAGAAAATAATTGCAGAAGTGCTTTCCTATTCAAAAGAAACTTCTGTTTGTAAAATAAGTAAATCATTTTTAACAATTGTATTTATTTTATTTATTGTACTACATATATAATTTTTATAATATTTTAAAAAGTTCATCTAATAATAAAAATTTGATATTTAACATAAAAAAAATATCTTAGTTTATAACGCCATTTTTATAATTTTCCTTCAGAACAAAAAAAACTGATTCCCGACAGTCATATGCACAACGAATTTTATCTTTAAAACAAAAAATAACGCGTGTCCTCAACTTTCACAAGTGGTTAGATATAAAATAAGCTTCAATTTAGTTTAAAAAAAAAAAAAAAAAAGAGGCTATGCCATCTTTTTTTCAATTACACCGTTTTTTTCTTATGTTACACCGTTAAAAATTATTTCAAAAAATTAACAGTGTACATTTTTAAAAACTTTGTTCTAATACCTATTCAACGACATATCATTTATGAAAATCGATTCAGTAGTTTTTCTACAATCGCTCGTCAAAATGCACTCACATCACAAAATAACAAAAAATTGAGGGGCACCCTGTGAAGACCCCTGGTCGAAAAAAAAATTCTAAGAGAACTTGTATTTTTTATTTATGAAAGACTATCTATAAACAAAAAATAACCAAAATTAAAAGGGGTCAAGTCAAAATTTCCCAAAAATTTGCTGAACTTGCGTGAAATTGCTCATATATATAATTTGACAATTGAATATATAATTTGACAATTATACAAGTTTAAACAATTATATAGACGAAACACAAAAAGTGACTTAGCTCCAAATACACTACTTTTTCGGCAAACGTTAACATTTTTTATAAATATGAAATTAATTATTCAAAATTTATATAAATATGATTTTTTATCGTCCTAGTTACTTCCAAAAAAGAATAAAAATATTTAAATTTGTATAAATAAAATTTTTTATCAAAGCAGCCTTTCAATTCCAAATTTTATAATCCAATCAAAATAGTTGTTATTTTTGTCTAACTATGACAATAACTCAAAATTTCATCATCTAATCAAAATACATGTTATTTGTTTGTTGTCATAGTTATATACACTGCCGTGCTAAGCACAGAAGTGGTAACTTGTATTTGTGACATTTCAAGATATTTGAAAATTTTAATTTTCAATTTTCACAGTCAAACTAATCAAAACTATATTTATAGTCAAAAAAATTGCAAATTTGGTTTGAATCAGAGAGATAGAATGTTATATTATTTGTTAATGTTAATAATATTTTAATTATTGGATAGTTTATTAGTAAATTTGATACTTTCAAAGAAGATACGGCATATTGTTGTGACACATATTGTAATGCCTACTACACATCACATTTAAAAAAAAAAAAAAATATGTATTTACGTCAAACGAAAAAGTTTAGTCAGAAGTTTATTGAGTAAATTCAATTATGGTCATTGATGAATAATAGGTATGGTTGGAAATGTCAAATTATTGCAGACTAAATTTGTTTTGAAAATAAATAATTATATTTTGAAAAGAAGCATTTACGTTAAATGTGGAAGTTTTCTGAACTCATAGGAATAGTTGGGTAGGAAATTATCATGACGACGCTATATTTTCTAAAGCAGCTGTCCCTATTAGTCCCGAAATATAGGCTTTATAAATATTAAATATCACGAGTATGATGAATAATACGCCCGCGATAATGTTATATAAATGTATTTTTATTTACTAAGGATTTTACTTTTATACGGTATAAAACGTAAATAATTGTGTTTTACACTGTAAGTTTTATACGTACGTATAATACGTGTTTTATACGTTACCGTATTATACGTTACAACCCTGATATATATATATATATATATATATACATATATATATAAATATATATATATATATATATATATATATATATATATATATATATATATATATATATATATATATATATATATATATATATATATATATATATATATATATATATATATATATATATCTGTAGGTGGGAGGTAAACTACACCAAGTCCAATTTTTTCAAAATACGTTTTTCTATACTGTTAGAATCAGGATTTTATTCTCTACCGAGAGGTTAATAGCACTGAGTCCTAACTAGTGTAGTTTTCGAGATACAACAATTTTTAATGACACCAAGTCCATAGACCATAGTGCATTTTCAAATAGTTTTTTGGCTTTCCTGTAAAATTTTAAAAATGTGACTTGGTGTAGTTTACCTCCCACCTACAGATATATATATATATATATATATATATATATATATATATATATATATATATATATATATATATATATATATATATATATATATACACAGAGAAAAAAGAGTCACATTTTTATAAACGGATCTTCACATTATTTTAAAATAGTGGGAATATTCATTTAAATCATATAAATAAAATGAAATCATCTTGAATATTTAAAAGAAAACACGTTATTTTTAAAAGAAAAAACCTATTAAAAATTCACGTAAATTTCAAAATTATATCCTTTTATTTCTATATATCAATAAGTCACTCATATTAACATTTAATTTTCATGTGAAGATCACTTTTTTTAAGTAAAAGGATATACTAATTAATTTAAAAGTAACGTTACATAGTTTGTCTAAACACTTTGATTTTGTTAAAATAATGAGAAAATCATATTGAATAATAGGAATTAAGTGACTATCGTATTCTTCTTTTTCAAAGCACGTTGTTACTAAGTATGATTTTCTCGCACAACGAAATTTAGATTCTGATAGACCGAATGTGTTGTGTTCTTGGTTGTTTTTAGTTTGTTTTTTATTATGGAAAATAATAATACTGAAAATATTGTTTACCTCAATCTGGATTCAGAATTTAACAGTGCAAGTGATAGTGATGTGGTTGAAAGTGACCAAAATTTTATTATTTTGAATAACAATATCTTCCAAATAGAAGAAGAAGTGAAAAGTGTTTTTTTATCATGGGGGTTAGCTGAAACCACGTGTAATTTGTTATTTGAAATTGGAGTTTGTCACGTTCGTCATATAGAATCAATGGATCTAGATGATATTGATAAATTATTTTCTTCAGAAAATCTGGCTGCATATTTTGGCGAAAGAATACTATTTAAAGCTGGATTAAAGAGGTGGAGAGCCGATAAGGTAAGGGTTTATTTTATTCTAGCCAAAGAAGTATTTATTTTAAATTTTGCAATGTTGCATAAACAAAGTGTTCATTTTATATATCCCGTGTAAATATTTGAGTGCTCCATACACGTGTACACTTAAACACTAAGCATAATAAATATACCATTAAATTTTAAACTAAATATTATATAATCTTAAAGTGTATCCCTTTAAAATCTGATGAAAATACAATTTCAAATGACATGGGCAGTGAAATTTTGAACTGGTTATCAAAAATATCTTATGATCTATTCAGCATGTCAACCGGAAGCAACAACCCGAATTCACAAACCATTAGCTTTAACAACAATAATACAGAATACACCAATAACAAAGATGTTAAAAAGATATTACTGCAAACTATCAAAGGGACGTTGGTTTTATCTTATTATGAAAAATATCAGAAATTAGACAACAAAAAGCAACAAATTTTAACTCAATGTATCGTGGATCAGCACATCTTTACTAAATCCAAAATGAGCTACAACGATATGAAACAATGGGCAGTTGCCATTGTTGAGTGCTTCCCAAACGAAAAACCTGTAAATATTTGATTTTCATTGTCTTAACTAAAGTTATAATTAAATAAACATTGTTTTACAGGAAACATATTTTATGTGTCTTAAATCTGGGGAAGAAAATCCTACAGGAAAGCTCCATTCGAAATGGAGCAACACCAATACAACAAACCAGGAAAAAACTGAAATAACCAAGTCATTAAATACTTCAGTTCCAGTACCAATATATACCCAAGGTAATTTAGGTTATTTAGATTATTTGCATACAATATATAAAATATTAGACTTTTAAATATTGTTTTAAATATATTTTCCAGATGAAATGAAAACTATGAAATGCTGGCTTCAGCATAATCCTTCACCGTGGGAGACGGTTGTAGATTTGTGGACAAAAACTTTGCCAATTAGGATTGCAGATTTTGGACTAGGTCATCTGCCGTTAAATCACATCAAATCGAACCATAATCTGTGCGAATTGATGAAAGATTGGCCCCGGTTGCGGATGGTTATCAATTAGTAAGCATATGTTTTTTCGTTATTTTATAACATGTTTTTTAAATATATTTGCTTAGTCATTTTTAAGGTCATAATGCCGAGAACTAACTATTTCTTTCAATTTACTTACAGATTGATATTGATTTTGATTATCTGCATCCAAAAAAACAGAATCTCTTATTGATAAATTATGACATTTTCGTTTCTAAAATCATAACATATTATGAAGACGAAATTAAAGACAAGTCAAATAAAGGATTATTTAACATTCTTAAAAATAAAACAGTTGATAAAGGTAAATGAAATGCTAAAACTTCTATGAATTTTGTTTGAAATTTACTAACCCTTAACGTTTCTTAGATTCAAAAGACTGCATTATTGCAATATTATTGCATGCGGTTTTACAACCAAAACGTACCAACCAGCAAAGTTTTAAAACCGACAATCGCAGATGCTCAGAGTGACTTTGTAGTTCACATAAAAAATATAAATGATGTTCAAAGAAAAATGGATGAAATTATTAGTAGCTGTAAACTCGAAAACAAAACATTACAACCCAGAATAATAGTAGTAGGTAATGAAATTCAAAACTTGAATAATTTTTATATCTTTTGTGAAGGCATCAAATATAAATTATGTACATTTAGAAAATGTTTGGATGTGGTTATAAAATTATGTTATGTTTATCAAGTAGAATATTCACCTCTTAGCAAACTAGTTTGGCTTTTCCTAGAACAATATTTTTTTGAATTAAAATCAGAGAATTACTCTGAGATTACAAATCTTATCAACAAATTAAATTTACAAAATTAAATTTTTATAAAAATGTCCAAACTACTTTGCATTTTTTGTGAATATACCTTCTCGACAACAATTCAAATGATTAACCATATCAAGACAGTTCATGGTGTTCCATCCATTTATAAATTTGGGTGCAAACAACAAAATTGTAAACAAAAATTTCAAAATATCTACTCTTTTAAAAAACATTTAATGAAGCATGAAAAATCACTCAGTATAGCGCAACCACATTGGTTACAATCTGAAACACTCTGTAGTATAACAACAACTATTTCTAGCGCTACAATACCAACTACCAAATCCAATAAAATGTCTAATCTAGATTAGACCTTTTCTCGTAAAGCTATCACCCAAATTCAAGCCCTCACTCAAAAAAAAAACTAAGTGTAACTAACAAAATTCTACATACGTTCTACAATTTTTTTATAAATATACAACACACAAAAATTTTTGTTAAATTTACATTTTTACAATAAATATTGTAGATATACAAAATATTATTTGTAAACACTACAAATTCTTCCAGCAAAAGATTGTAAGCTTTAGAATTAAATTGTAAAAATGCCCGAAACATTTTTGATTTTATTAAATGTTTTGTAAAATCCTCAAAATTAATTTGTGTTTTCACAAAAGTTTTCGAAAAATAATAAATTTTTTTATTTAATCAACAAAAGACATTTATGGATTTAATATTTTTTTTTGTAAAACATACATTCATATATATTAGTTCTTTGTTAATAAATAAAACACAATTTTTTGCTAACATTTATTTTATTTTTATTTTTTTTTATTATATAATTTTTATTATATTTATTTTTATGTTATATTTTTATTTTGAAATTTCTGCAACATTATAAAAAACAAATTTAAAACATATTATACGCCGTTATATAATCACAGCCTAAGCTTTCCAACTGAGGTAGCACTGTAATTTCAATTCCAGCATCTAAAAAAACAATGAACAAGTTTTGATATCTTTTTACTTTATGCTGGCTGTCACCGATTACGTAGGTTTTGAAATATGTTATAGATCTGATCCAACTCATTTCATCCATTATCTCTAAGAGTCAATTCCAATATCTACGCAATCGGTAAGTGGCCTATTAATATCGAAATATGTAAAATTTCTCACCTGTGCATAGAGTATAGTTTTCTAAATTTATCATTTACATATGTATTTGCACTATCACTATTTATCATGAATAAACCTTGCTAAATAATCACAATTTTAAAAAATATCTGGGAATTTTTACTTAGGCAACCAAATTGAAACTGAAATTGTTTAATACCAATTTTGGTTATATATAATTTCAATTTATGAAAATTTATAAAAGCATTTGTAAAAGCAAATTTTTTTTTTGTAAAAAATGTGTTTGTTTTTTTAAATTGCAAAAGTCTATTTGTAAAGTATAAAAAAAATCGACAATATTCGTATTAAGTTCGACAATAAAAATTGTAGAATATCACTTTTCTGTTGACAAAATTTTACAAAATTTTGTACAATTGAATTTTATTTTGTTATGAATAAGTGAGATATGATTTAAAATTTAAAAAAATCAACATAAGCCTTAACAATATTTTTGTTAAAAGAATGAAAAAAATTTGTATCTAGAAATATTTATGATTTTCTCCATTTGTAATCCAAATCACAAACACAATCGGTTGGTTTATAATTTTTTTTTTCAGATTTAAAAAAGTCAAATAGACTATACAAAATTTTGTATCAAGTTTAGCATTTCTTGGCAAATTCACAAAAAAATTTTTGTTAGCACTTTTACAAAACGATTTTGTGAATCTTACCAGGCAAATTTTTTTGAGTGCTAGTTACAAAACAAATATCTAGTGCTATTTTACAGTCACTATTATCTTTTGAAAATTCTGATGTGAAAGATGATGCAATAAAAATTATAACATCAGTTTCAGAACCATTTCACGAAATAAAATCGGAATATAAATTAATAAAAGAATTAAAAAATGCCGATCTTTACATGTCCCCTAAAACATTTATTATTAGCAATGTTTTGTCAGAGGTTGTTGTTAACTATATGCCTTCCTTAGCACCTATTAAAGTAGAAGGTTGTCTAATGAACATACAGTTCCAATTTCGAAAATATTTTGAAAGCCCTGGGGTATTAGAGCAAACATTAAAAAATATTAATGACTTAAAAAGCTGTGACAAAACAACAAATTTTATTAATGGTGTATATTGGCAAAATAAAAATATACCGGAAGATAAAATTGTTATACCTTTTAATATTTATTTAGATGACTTTGAGGTAAACAATCCTTTGGGTTCGAACTCTGGTACCCATAAAATATGTGGAATTTACTACTTCCAGTGATTCCTAACTACCAACTCTCAAAACTTAACAACATATTTGTAGCGGGCTTTATAAAAACTTCTGATATGAATGAATATGGTTGTAATTTATCATTAAATACATTAGTGCAAGATCTTAAAAAAATAGTGGATACTGAAATGCATTTAATTGTTAAAAGTAAAAATTATATTGTTAGTTTTAAATTAGGGCAAATACTTGGCGACAATCTTGGCCTGAACACTGTTCTTGGTTATGTGAAATCATTTAATTCCAATTATTATTGTAGATTATGCAAAAGAGATAAACGCCAAATGCAAACGGATACGGTTGAACATCCAGAATTTCTTAGAACTAAATCTAACTTTAATGCAGATCTACTACTAAATGATTTTACAAAAACGGGTGTTCTAGAAGATTCCATATTTAATTCCATAGAAAATTTTCATGTTACTGATAACATTACTTCTGATATGATGCATGATATGTTTTGTGGCATTTGTAGATATGACTTATCCAAAATATTATTTCATTTTATATATGAAAAAAAGTATTTTACATTGGATACATTCAACTATAGGAAGCAAATGTTTTCTTATGGTGTCACAGAGATCGGAAATGTAAGCCCTCCTATTCAAAAGCACCATATTCAAAATGCTTCATTCAAATTAAACGCTAGTGAGATGAAAACACTAATTCATTTTTTACCCCTTATGATTGGTGACCTAATTAACGAAAATGATATTGTTTATAAATTTATGATAGTGTTAATTAAGATAATTGATATTTTATTATGCTCTTCTTTTGATAACGCTATTTTAGAGGAACTAACAACACTTATTAAATTTCGCAATGAACTTTATCAATCAATATTTAAAGAAAAATTGAAACCTAAATTTCATTTTCTGATACATTATCCTAGAATAATTAAAGCCTTAGGCCCAATAAAACTATTGTGGTGTTTTAGATTTGAAGCTGAACACCGAATACAAAAAACGTATGCCTATAATATTACTTCGCGGGTTAACATTCCATTAACATTATGTACGAAAGCTGCACTGCGATTTTCAAGCCTTATTATGTCAAAAAGTTTTTTCCAAGAGGAAACAATATTTAAGAGCTCTCCTTCTACTATAAATATAAATTCCAAACCATATTTTAATTATCTTAAATTGCATATTCAGATAACAGATAACTTACTTCAAATGGTTGATTCCATAATCTTTCGAGGTATAACGTATGAAAAGGGTTATATTTTGACTTTAGATCTCAAAATAGATACACCATTGGCCTTCGAAATTATTGATATAATAGTTTTTGAACAGAAATGTTTTGTTGTTTGCAAGGTCTGGCAACTATTTAACTTTATGGATCATTATCAATCATTTTTGGTTGGAAACGCGTTGGAAAATTATGAAATATACAATTTAATACAGTTTTATGGGCCACCTATACATTTTTATAATTTAAGTGATGGAAAACGCGTTGTAAGACCAAAACAATATTTTAAAAATTGATATTTGAAAATTGAATTTCTTCCCAACTTTTTTTAAATTAATCTTATTATTTGTATAATACAAAATAAATCATAATAAAATATGAAATATTTATACAGCTATATTAAAATAAATATAATTCTAAGATCAAAATGAAATAATAAAAATTATAATTTTGAAAATAAAATTTACTATAAGACTTTATGAGATTAAGTTTTTATAATATTTAAATTACATTATTATATTATTGTTCAATATTTATTTATTATCATTTAATTTTATTTGTATTATGAATTAGTATGAATTTGTTTCGTAGAAACAATTATGAATTTGTATGAATTATGAATTTGTATGAACGTAGAATCTAAAATCTATAAAATAAAATCTATATATTTAATAAAGCTATGGTGTTTTTATTTGAAAAATAAAAAATATTCATATTACAAACTAGAAATGAAACGAACATCTCCTTAAGTTAAGCTGATATCTCTTAAAAGTAAGTTGACATTCTTTTGAAATTAATGTGATTTTAAAAATTTAAATGAATATCATCTAGGTTGTAAGTGAAATTTTATAAAAATAATAGGATATTCTTTTAAATTACAAGGGATTCTCTATAGTTAATATGAATATCTCCTAAATTCTATATGAGTTTCACTTTTAATAAAGTCGAGATAGTCCTTTTAAATTAAAATGATTTTCACATAAAAAATGCGTTTTTAATTTGACGTGTTATCTTTTTGTTTCAAGGTGAATTTCTGTTAATTTTACGGCAACTGAATTAAAGTGAAAAATCACATTAAAGTAATATGATTTGCTAATTGGATAAAAACCGTAGGGGATTTCACCTTAATTTAGTATCATTTTACGTGGTTTTTATTCTCAGTGTATATATATCCCGACAAACAATTTTGCTATTTGTAACCGTAGAAAGACTGAAATGTTATCGGTGACTGTTATCGGGCACAAGTGGTTACGTAACTGATTTGTTACCATATTTTGGTCAGACAATAGGCGGTAACGGTAATCGAACGAGGACCGTGTCGGTTACATTTCAGTATTCGTACGGTTACTATTTCAGTTACATTTCGGGTGATTTTAGCAATTTGCTGGGTATAATTACGGTTATATTACAGTTACTAAATGGTATTTGTGTCGGTTACATTTAGGTTGCTATTGGTAATTTGACGAAAACAATACGATTATATTGCAGGTATTTGGTGATGTTTTTTTCGGTTACATTTTGGTAATTTTTAGTCATTTGACGGAAACAATTTTGGTTATATTTAAGGTATTGATCGTAGTTGTGTCAGTTACAAAACAGATCTGCATCCCAACTTCCAGTTTTTCACTTCCGGTAAAAAATTTTTGTTGTAAATTTTCAATTTTTTTTCCGTGTGTTTATGCACACTACAGCCTACAATAATGAAGTGATTTCGCTGAAACTAATGGAAAAGGTTCCAATTAGTGTGAGAAGATAATTATCATATTTTGGGACACATTGATCAAAGTGGCGGGGATCTGCCATACAACTGCTGACTTTTCACACTTTGTCTTTAAAGTTTGTTGGGGGTATACAGACTTCATTTATTAATCAATTTGAATGACACTCTGGAAAAAGATGGAGACATAAATGAAAAAGAACTGATTAGTTTTTGGACAATATTGGGATAAGTGGAGCGAGGCCTCCCGAACACCTGTTTATTGTTTCAACGTTTGTTGGAAGCATACAACATTCGTTAGTTTAGTAGTTTTGATGACACATCGCAAAAAGATGCAAATATGTATGACAAGGAACTGATTATTTTTTTTAGCGATAGTAGACAAAGTGGTAGGGGGTCCTCCTAGCACCTGTTGTTTTGGGAAGCTCAATAACATCTGTAACTGATAATCGAATTGGATGAATCTTTGTACATAAACATTTAGTACGGTTCACAACAGTTCTGCATCCTAACTTCCGGTTTGTCACTGCCGGTTAAATTTTTTTTTTTACTTTTTCTCGTACAACAGAATTTATGTTTGTTGGGATACTACTGCTTTCTTTAATAGTTTTATAATTAGAACTCCGAAGTCTATAACATTGGTTAGATTTTAATTAAAGTATTTGATGGAAATTAGCTCATTGTATATCCAGAACACTATGTTTCCAGAGCTGTGGTGAAGTCAGCTTATGCATCAGCGTCGCTATATTTTTACTTAACCACAATTTTAAATTGTGTGAAGTAATGCAATCTATCGTGAAAAAAAAAATCTTACATACCTCAAATTTTGTTTTTTCTTTTGTTTTTGACCATCCTCTATCTAAATCAGTTACAAAATGGCTATCGAGTAGAATACACGGTTTCACGATCATTGAATTTAAAATAATAATTTAAATTATTAATACATACTAGTTGATTTTGTCTAATTTAATGTAGAGAAATACATATATTTAATTGTGTTCTCTGTTACTATTTCAAATATATAAAAGAAAATATAATAATTTTAAAATACTAGTCCATAATTATAATTAACTAAAAGTGAAAGTTTCATTTTAATATTAATTTTTGCATGAAATTACGTGTGTATAGACATCATTTCATATAGTGGTACTTTGCTAATTGTTTATCTATCTAACGCAGAGGCGTAGCTAGGGGGGGGCGGGGGGGCGGTCCGCCCCGGGTGTCACCCGTTTTGGGGTGACACCCGAACGTAAAAAACTTAAACAAACCATCACAATGTTTTCAACGATAAATCACTTCGAAAGCATTTTGGGGTGACACCCGAACGTAAAATACTTAATCAAACCATCACAATGTTTTCAACAATAAATCACTTCGAAACCGTTTTGGGGTGACACCCGAACGTAAAAAACTTAAACAAACCATCACATGTTTTCAACGATAAATCACTTCGAAAGCGTTTTGGGGTGACACCCGAACGTAAACAACTTAAACAAACCATCACAATGTTTTCAATGATAAATCACTTCGAAACCGTTTTGGGGTGACACCCGAACGTAAAAAACTTAAACAAACCATCAGATGTTTTCAACGATAAATCACTTCGAAACCATTTCAACCAGGTTATCCATATAATTTTAATTTATAAATTGTGATAGCTTATAAATGTGTCCTATTGGTTCAAAAAGGATCTATTCTACTTTTTAAAATTCTTGAGTTATTACGTAAAATACAATTTTAACAATATGTGCGTATTTGAGATTTTTAATCGAATCAACATGCTAGGTCTGTATCTTCGACATTTACGGTTGATATGACGAAATGTGGATCGCTTTAAGTTTAGTCTATTATATAGCTAATAAAAGCATATATTTTTACGCTGGTATTTAATTCATCGTGCCGTATACATCTTTATATATATATAATCTTATATAGGTGATTACCAAAACAAAAAACTAAAACTATTACATATTATTATACTAAATTAGTGTTTTCTTTAAATCGTAAGAAATAATTAAATGTAAGTACCATTTGTTAACTAAAACAAAAGCAATGCAATTAACTTATTTAATATCATTTGTTTTAATGCTTTATATGGAGTAGTTTGTTGAACGTCTTTTTATGTTAGTACAAATCCAAAGACATGCTAAAAATTTAGTTTACTTTTTAAACTAAGAAGGATTAATTAAACATCTAAACTAAAGCAAAATTAGATTACATTTTAGTGTTCCTAGGTCTTGATGGTTTTACAAGATATATTTCGTTTACGTTCTTGCCTATATTAGTAGAAGAGAATAGGTACGTTCGATTTGACTGAAACAACTTAAAAAAAAAACAACAATTGCAATCAGTTGTATCAGTTGCTTCAGTCAAATCGAACACGCCTTATATAACTAGAAAAAACGAAATTTCAGGGTGCAAAGTTTAGGTTTTTGGGCATATTATTATTATTGAGGATGAAGCTGACTTTAGTTTTTTCAATTCATTTTAATTGTATGATAGAATTTTATGATGCCAATTTTTGCAAACTTTTCATTTATTTTAATTTTATTGAAAAACGGTTTCGCGATTTTTAAAACAACCCAAAATGCAATAAAAAGTATAACCCTTTGCGTTAAAAAGCAATTGTTATAGAATTGCTTTGCATTAAGCAATTGATAGTACATATATCAAAACTAAAATTTTACTCAGCGTTCTTTGGATTACATAACTATCATATATTGAACATTTTAAAAAATTATCAGTAGTAATCATCCAAGGGCGGTGATAGTTCGAAATAATCTTATAAAAATTTCGAAAGCAAATACATATATTGATAATAGCACGAAGCCGTAGGCCGAGGGCTATTATTAATACCACTTGCTGTAGGAATTTTCCAAAAAATTATGAGAATTTATCAACGAACGAGGGGAATTCGTTTAGAAAATTTTTTGCCATTTTTCATTTCTTTATATATTTTTTATGAATTATACGTTGGCCTACTGCCAACCATATCAGTTAACTATTTCAAAAATTATTTGATAATTTTTAATATCCCAGTAGGCCAGAAGTATAATTATTTGTTATTAATATAATTCAAATGTTATTGGTGAAATTGAATGATGTCATTACATTTTAGAGAATTTAATTGGGTTAAATTAAAATAAAACTAAAGCAAAAAATTTTGTATTTTATTTATTTAAAAAAAAAATTAAAATATAAAAATATTTTGGTCTCCAAGTTGTTTTTATTTACTAATATAATAATTTATTTGAACTAAATTTATTTAAAAAAATCCTTGTGACATAAATGTAAAGCCTTCAAATTTTGTTTAAAAGTGGTGTAGTTATGATTGTTATTAACTAAATGGTTTGACTTTTAATTAAAAAATAGACTTTAAATTTTGATTATTTTTCTTCTTAGATTTTTAGACGATATTCCTTAAATCAGTCTTTAAACCATTTTCCGATTTTCCAGATGTAAAATTTTTCAAAAGAATCACAATTAAATTTGTAAATTATTGAGCATGATTCTAATTGGATATTTAATTTTGGTTTCAATACTTTATATAAAATTCTAAAAGATGGATTTTATATTTATATATTTTTAAATGGTTCCTAATAATATTAAGCATATGATTTGTATATTCCATTTTATCAAATATTGTTTAATATAAGTTGTTGCAAGGAATTTTAAATAAATTAATTCTGTTAGTGTATTTAATCGTTAACACAGTGTACTTATTATGAAATAGACATATGTATCCTACAAATATATTTTGAATTAAAGGTTTGCTGATACCTACTATAATTAAAAATATTTTTTTAGATTTCGTCTAGCAAATATCCCAACAAATAAATATGCCACGAGGAGTTCATACTTCTTAAAGAAAAAGCGGGTTCCAGCAGAGAAAGACCAAACAGGCTAAAATATATGATGTTCAGAGCATATCTGGATCGATTTATAAATATGTTACAAAACCTGATGATAGCCAAAGCTCATCAAAAGAAACTGATTCTCACGTTATTGCAACGAATGTTTCAGAGAATATTGGCTCATCTTTAGAAAGTAACAGCGACAACACAGAATTAATAATGATAACCCATGATGAAGACGAATCAGAAAAAAATACTGAAAATGATAGTGATAATGCTGCTAATGCTTCTACTATCGAAGACAGTATTTGTATGAGAGAATCACTTCAGGACTTAAGAGATGTATCTCATTGGAATATACCCGTCTCTGATAATGTTCGCATTGAAATCATAAAAAAAGGAAGCGAACATTTTCAAAATAGAGAAGGGCCGTTTGCTACTGTATCTAGACCCAGGTTAGACACAAAAGTTATTGTTCGCCATCTTTCTATAGAATGGTTTTATAAAGTGATGCCTAATGGAGAAAAAATTCTGCGGTCATGGATGGTTTATTTTCCTATAAATAATAGCCTGTACTGCTTCTGCTGTCGTATATTTGCTGTCACCAATAGTTGTAATATAAATACAGCATTTACGACTGGATTTCAGAAGTGGTGGAAACTAAATCCCAAAGTAGCTGACCATGAAACTTCAAATGAACATCTGGAGAATTTTGAAAAGTGGAAAACTTTGGAAATGAGGTTGAAATGTCATAAAACGATAGGAGACGCAGCCTTACAATTAATAGATAATGAAAAACAGAAGTGGAAACATCTTTTATCCAGATTATTGGATATAACTTTCTTTTTATCTAAACAAAACCTAGCATTTCGGGGACATGATGAAGGACAAAGTTCTTCAAATAAAGGCAATTTTTTAGAACTAATTGTCAAAGTATGACGTAGTGTTAAAAGAACACATTTTGAATTTGGAGCATGGCAAATCACCAAAAGTATCATATCTGTCACCAGATATACAAAATGAGTTCATAAATGTTTTAGCGAACCACGTAAAGTTTAAGCTTGTCAACGAAATTAAATCAGCTAAATATTTTGGAATTATGTTTGATAGCACACCTGACATTTCACATATTGATCAAATGTCTAAAGTGATTCGTTATGTGAAAATGATGGTAGAAAAGTGGAAGTCAAAGAAGTATTCCTTGGATTTTTTTCTTTACATGGAAAAAAAGCTGCTGATTTAAGCGATGAAATTCTTAAAAACCTTAAAAATGACGGTTTAGAGGTTATGAATTGTCGTTCCCAAGGTTATGATAATGCAGCTGTTATGAGTGGTATACATGGAGGAGTGCAAGCTATTATTAAATCAAAAAATAACAAAGCAATTTTTGTGGGCTGCATAGATCATTCAATTAATTTATGTGGCCAACACACATTTGCACAAAATGTAGCCTGTGTAACGTTTTTCGGAACAGTGGAGGCCATTTTTACATTTTTTTCTGCTTCGACTAACCGCTGAGAAGTGCTTGTTAAACACAGCAAAACAACTGTTAAAAGCCTCTCAACAACGCGTTGGAGTGCTCATTATGCTGCAGTAAAAGTATTGGCCGAAAATTTTGATGGGATTGTGGCTGCAATTGAGAAGCTAAGTGATCAACAAGAAAATGTAGACACTAGAGGCGTTGCACACAACCTTATGCATGCAGTGTGTGATTTTACGTTTCTTTGCTATCTTTTGTTTTGGAATGATGTTCTTAGGGAAATAAATTGTGCTCAGATTGGATAGCAAACCAAAGGCTTAAATATTGATCAATTAATAACAAAAATAGAGTCACTTCGTCTTTGTATTGAAGAAAAACGAAATGACATTGTAGAACAGGCAATAGATCTTGCTGCGACGAAATCGGAGAGCTATGACATTCCAATGGAAAGACGAATTCGTCGTAAAAAAACGAATGGCTGGTGAGTTGGCTCCAGATGTTGGACTGACACTGAGAGCTGAACTTAAAAAGGACATGTTGGAATGTCTTGACCGATTCAGTGTTGAACTCCGAACAAGACTTCAGTCAGTTCAAGATGTTGCTTCATTATTCGAGGTTGTTCAGACAAAGACTTTGCTTTTGGCGAACAGTGAAGAGTTGAAATTATCTGTATCAAAATTTACCAGTTTTTATGATGAGGTATCGGAAACGGAACTCCTCACAGAGATACCAAGGTTGAGGAGGCATTTAAAAGCGACCAATATTACAGTTTCTAACTGGGTGTGCCTAGACTTTTTGAAATTCATCGTGGAATGGGATTTTACAGAATCTCTTCCGAATCTTATGGTCGCACTAAAGTTATTTATGACTATTTGCGTATCAGTGGCTTCGTGTGAGAGGAGTTTCAGCAAATTAAAATTAATTAAAAATTACTTGCGGGCAACAATGACCCAAACGAGGCTTAAAAATCTTAGCATATTAACCATAGAACATGAGGCAGCACAAAATATAAATTTTGAAGTTGTGATTTCTGAGTTTGCAGCTGTTAAAGCTAGAAAGAAGAGATTTTAAGTGTATGTATATAATATGTATGTGAGAGTATATTAATTCTACTCTTATTTTTCTTTTACTATACTTTCCAGGGTTGCCACTTGGATACATTTGTATTAATTTGGATACATTATTTAAAAAATTTATTAAATGGATACTGGGTACCGAAAATTCGCTAAACTACTGGAATGGATACAATTTATTCGCAAGAAAACATTGTGTATAAAATGCATTAAATGCATTTGAAAATGTTAATAAATTGTGTTACATTGTTCGTCGTATTTTTTTTTAGTAGAAGATAAAGGAACAGAAAATTGGCGAACAGTGTAGCAAATATAAACAGTTGTGGAAAAACGATAACATTTTTTGTAAACAGTTCTGAATTGAGTGCATTTAAGGTTTCATTATACCGTAACCGTTGCAATGAAAAAAAGGAATTCCAGGTATATTTTGCGCTGAAACCGCACAATATAGGTCGTTCTCAAATAAACTAGCAACATCAAATAATCATGTATACATTTGGATACTCTTTTTTTATACAACTGGATACATTTTAATTTTTTGAGTGACGACGCTGATACTTTCCTAAAAGATTCATTTTCATACATCAATATGAAAGAATGTATAATAAAACAGTACTTTAATTATATATAACTTATTAATAATAATGCTCATTTGCATTAATTAAATAATTTGTATTAATTAAATAAAATTATAAATTACGTATATCGGCTTTTTATTAATATTGACAGTTTTCATTCTTGGGGTGACACCACAATATCCGCCCCGGGTGTCACCAATGCTAGCTACGCCACTGATCTAACGGTATCCTTTATATTGTTTGGACTCTGATTATCTTCAACTTAAATTTATTGAATAAAAATTATTTTAATATACTTTATTAAGAATAGTGATCTTATAATCTAATTAGCTGAAGTGTAAACATGTTAATTGATTTATAAACAATTTTGAAAGCGTTTAAATGCATTACACATCGAAATTAATCTAATCTAAAGCTAGAAAATATTATTTTAATATACATTGCTATTCCAGTAGTATTTATTCCAATTTTCTTGGTATTTAAATATAGTATCCAAATTAATCTGATCTAAGGCTGTTTGTTGTGCAAGTGTCGAAGGTATAAAGCTTTAATCAAATGGGTAATCCTACTAATGATATTACTCGTGTTACTCGTAGTAACATGGGTAAAGATGTTACTCTCATTGGACCGTCAGATAACCTCAAATCAATTGATGAAAAATTGGATAAATTTGGTTCGGACCTTTCTTTGAAGTTTACTTTCATTGTGGATGAACTTAAAGGCTATATTAAGGCGGAAATAGAACAAATCAAGTCTGACTGTCATAAAAATTTTTTGAAGGTTGAGTCTGATATACAGCACCTGGAAAGTAGGATTCAAAATGATATAGATTGCTTCCGTAAGGAGTTCGAGTTAATCTTAAGTGGTATTCCGGAAGCTAATGTGGAAAATTTGTATAAAGTATTTATTTCACTGTCAGGCAGTCTTGGGTATGGATTGGATGATAATATTTTACCTTTGCCTGAGGTCAGATTGCATCGATTAAATCAAAAGGGTGTGAGGACGTCAAATCGAATCGTTCCCCCAATTCTGATACGCTTTTCGAGTTTGGTGCAGAAGGAGGAATATCTTCATCGGTATCGAGTAAATGGAAGAAATATACGACTAAATAATGTTGATGGTTTTAAAGGTAATGGTCGGATTTTCATTCAACAAAATTTGACTCAGAAATGTTACGAAATATATCGATTGGCGCTATCTTTAAAAAAATCTAAAAAAATTACTCAAATGAAAATTATCCATGGCAAAGTAGCGGTGAAATTTAAAGTGAATGACAGCTACAATGTGTTTCATAGAATTGAAGACTTAAAGGCCGCGGCAGATCAACTAGATTAATTTTATTTTTTTAATATTTCAATGGTTGTGTTCCTTTCAATGAATTTATAAATTTCTTATTTTGCATTATCTAAAAGTTGAATTAATTGGTAGTTTGTATAAATTTTTTATTGATTATAATATTATTATTGTTTCTGCCGATTATAATTTAATTGTTTCTCTGTAGTTTTTTTTATAACTTTTGAAGTAATATAATGGACTTAAAGAATGTAGTCCTGAAGTCAAGTTTCTCATCTATGGGCCGTGGTTTAAATTTTGCTCATATTAATATAGGTAGTCTATTGTCCAATTTTGATGAATTGTGTAATATCTTAAAAGATGTTCCACTTGGCATTCTTGCCATCTCTGAAACTTGGCTTAAAGAGAAGCATGATAATCGTTTGGTTTCTCTATCGGAATATAATTTAATACGCAAAGATCGAGGTGGACGTAGAGGAGGAGGTGTGGCTCTCTATATTAATAAGAAAATAAATTACAAAATCGTAAAGAGAAATACAAGTAAGTCAATTTTTGATATGATCTTTGTTGAAATCTGTAACAACAGCAATAACAAACTATTAGTTGGGGTCATGTATTGTCCTCCTAAAATAAAATTTATAAGGAACGTTAAACATTTTTTAACTGATTCTGCCAGCAGATATAGTGATATTATTATATTAGGTGACTTTAATCAAAATTTGTTGTCTAACGAACCGTATGTCAGATCTTTTAAAACCTTTATTAATTCAGTGGGGCTAACTCCAGCGTCCACTTATCCTACTAATTTTGTTCATGAAAGTTGTACATGCATAGATTTGCTTCTTTCTAATAAAATTTCTAAGCTGTTTTTCTTTACACAAATCTCAGTACCTGGCTTGTTTACCACACATGATATGATATATGGTTCGTATGATTTTGATATTAATTATGTTATAACTGAAGAATTTATTTTCCACCGTCATTTTAATAAAATAAATGTTGAATCTTTATTATACGAAGCCTCAATGCTAGATTGGAATCATATATACTTTATCGTTGATTTAGAAGAGAAACTACAATAATCGGTTTGTACTATACTTATTAAATAAATTCGCTCCATTAGTTAGATCTAGAGTTCACAGTTTTGATAAGTCTTCCTGGTTTACTTCTGATATTTTATTTCATAGAAACATTCGTGATTTTTTGCATTCTTGAAACGAAATAAAACCTCAGAGAACTGGAGACGCTTTGCTAGTTATAGAAATCTAGTTAATTATAAGATAAAAATGGCTAAGTTTAAAAATTTTAAAAAAATATTCAATGTTGATTTGCCTCCAAAAATTTTGTGGACAAATTTTCAAAAATACGGCTTAACAAAATCCCATTCACCAATATCTACCAATATACCTATTGGCCAGTTCAGTAGTCATTTTGCTTCTAGCTCTAATGTGTCGTCTAATAAAAACATTGATTTTAGCAATATTAATGCAAACGAAAATAATTGTTTTTGTTTTCGTAATGTTTCGGATGATGAGGTCTCCAACTGCATTGGAAATATTAATTCTAATGCAGTTGGAGTTGATGACTTTCCAATCCGGTTTATCAAGATGCTGTTACCTGTAATTCTAAATTACCTTACTCATATTATAAACGATACAATAACCAAATCTGAGTTCCCTTTGATTTGGAAAATGGCATTTATCATACCGGTGCGTAAAATTTCAAATCCAATGTTGGTTTCTGATTTTCGTCCAATCAGTATATTGTCTTGTCTTTCTAAAATATTAGAAAAAATAATGAAAGAGCAGATTCTTGACCATGTGAACAAAAATGTATTGTTAAATCAATCTGGATATAGGGCTAAACATAATACAACATCCGCACTACTGAAAATAGTTGATGACTTGACTCAAGCGATGGCGGAAGGTAAAGTGTCTATTTTAGTGTTGCTGGATTTTTCAAAAGCGTTTGACTCTGTAGATCACTCTATATTACTGTACAAACTGGCAAGTAACTTCTATTTCTCTAAGAGTGCCCTTCGGTTTTTAAGCTCGTATCTCGAAAACAGGACTCAGATTGTTCGAATTAATGATAGTTTTTCGGATTCTGCTAATATATTGTCTGGGGTTCCTCAAGGATCCATCTTGGGTCCTCTGTTGTTTTCTCTTTTTATTAACGATATACACTTATCATTAAATACGATGCATAATCTCTTCGCTGATGATTTGCAAATTTACACCTCTGAGTTACCTCTAAATATCGATTCCTGTGCAAATAAAATTAACCATGCTTTGGTGAGCATATCATTGTGGGCTAAAAAAAATCTGATTCATATTAACTATTAAAATATATTCATATTAATATTCATATTAACTATTAAAACTAAGGCCATCATTTTAACTCAAAATAAAGCCTGGCTGACTAGGTTAACTCCTCCACAACTTTTTATTGATGGTCAAGCTATTGAATATGTTAATCAAGTTCGCAATTTGGGCTTAATTATTAACAACTCTTTAAACTGGGATGACCATGTTGAGACTGTTTGCAGCAAAATATATATGACCCTGGCTAACCTTTGGAATTCTACTTACTTTACACCCCGTAAGGCTAAGCTAAAACTGATCCAATCTTTGATTGTACCTCACCTTACATATTGTGCACCTATTTACTCGGGTTGCTCCCAAGCTGCATTCAAAAAACTACAGGTAGCTTTTAATTCCTGCGCAAGATATGTATTTAGTATTCGACGTGGTGTTTCTATTTCTGGATACACTAGACTAATCCTGGATTGCAGTTTGCGTTCTTATTTGAACTATCTGACAGCGTTGTTTATGTTTAAGCTAGTAAACTTTAGAGAGCCCTCCTACCTTTACGACCAACTAAATTTCTCGAGGTCTCTTAGGACGCTGAACATTAACCTGCCTAGAAATTGTTAATGTGATTCAAGACAAATTTCTTTTTTTGTTCGGGGAATTAACTTGTGGAACACTTTAAGCCGTGAATTGAAGCTGGAAACTAATCTTACTAAGTTTAAACGTTTGTTGTTTGAACATTTTTCTGCAGAGAATGATTAGATTTTAATTGGTAAAAACTATAGGTAGTTAGTATGTATCAAATTTTTGATAAATTTTATTGTATATTGTTAGTTTTAATATTGAATTGAACGAATATTAGTTATGTAAAAATATTATAGATTAATCTTGTGGTATTTGTTATTCAATAACTTGTCTCGTTGTATTAATTCAAGTAATTGTATAATGTATAATGTTTGGAAATCTAACTTTCGAATTAGTTTTTTTTGTAACTTATAAACTTATTATTTAGTTAAGAAATTCTTATCTTTTGTGTACATGAGAAAATTGATCTGTTCTGTACAGAACAATTGCAAAAAGGCTTTGCCTTATATGTACTTATTCTTGTTAAATAAAATTAAAAAAAAAAAAAAAAAAAAAAATAGCCAATAAAAGTTTTGGTGTACGTCTGTATGTGCGTGTGTGAGTGTGTGTGGGTGTGTGGGTGACATTTCTGCATAGGATCTTGATGAAAATTTTGCAAATGATGCAGGCTCACTTGAAAATGTCATTAAAATAAATTAATGAATGAAGTCTGTATGCTCCCAACAAACTTTAAAAACAAAGTGTGAAAAGTCAGCAGTTGTATGGTAGACTTTGGTACAGGTACTTTGATGAATGTGTCCCAAAAGATGATAATTATCTTCTCACACTAATTAAAACCTTTTCCATAAGTTTCATCATAATCACTTCATTATTGTAGGCTGTAGTGTGCATAAGCACACTGAAAAAACTTCAAAAAAGTACAAAAAAATTTTTTTACCGGAAGTGAAAAACCGGAAGTTGCTATGCAGAACTGTTGTGAACCATACTAAATGCTGATGTACCAGGTTTTATTCAATTCAATTATCCGGTACAGATATTATAGAGCTTTCGAAAAAACAGGTGCTCCGGGGACCCCACACCACTTTGGTCACTATCACTCAAAAAGTAATCAGTTCTTTTTCATACATATTTGCATATTTTTCCCAAGTGTCATCAAAATTCATTCACGAACGAATGTTTTATGCTCCTAAATATCATAAAAAACATTGGGTAAAAACCACCTGTTGTATGGTGGACCCCCCCAACCCTTTATCCAATGTACTCCAAAAGCTGATAAAATCTTTCGCATGAAACTTGAAAGCTTTTACCAACGTTTCATAAAAATCGATTGGTAATTGTAGGCTACAGTAGTGATAAACACTTGAAAAAAACTTTTTAACCGGAAGTTTCAAACCGGAAGTTGGTATGCAGAAATATTGGAATCTGTATTAAAACCTGATATACTAAATTTCAATAAGATCATAAACCGGGATTAGAAGTTATTCAAGATTTAAACTTAGAGGTGTTTGAGAGACTCCCGCCATTTTGTCCAAATTTAAAATGAATCCAGGTCTTCCATTTTCAAGTGAACCTGTATCATTTGGAAAACTTTCGTTAAGATTTTATGCAGATGTCACCCACACACCCACCCACGAACATACAGACGTACACCAAAATTTTTATTGGCTATTTAGATAGAGGATGGTCCAAAACAAAAGAAAAAACAAAATTTGGGGTATGTAAGATTTTTTTTTTGCAATTTTGGTGAAGTAATAAAAAGATTTGAATGTATTGCAAATATATACAGTACATGGAAGAAATTAATTTTTTTAGAAATCAAACCGAGCTACTGTAATATTTCGTAGTAATTGTAGGCAATTGCCCTTATTTTTATTTTAACACTACAATTATTTGTAAATAAAAAAATCAATTTTTAGTTGACAACAAAAGAATTCTACTGACCTTATTTTTATATACATATATTATTTAAAATCTTGTTATAAATACCAAAAATCACTTTGATCACCCCTTACAAATTTATCTAATATTTTAGAGGATTTGCTCATATTTTTTCCATTATTCAGACGGTTAATTTTTCGGATGAATGAATTTAATTTTTATATTTTTATGTTACTGTAATCTCTGAACGTTGATTTTCCATTTTTTTATTTCTTTCATTTTCCATTTTTCTTTTTTTCTCTCTCGTTTAACCAGTCAACTTTTCAATTTTTTTGCTGAGATTTTATTGTTAATTTTCTTTCTATTGAAAATTTGATTTTAGGATTTAAGAAGAAAATATTGAAAACGTAAAAAAACTAAATAGAAATGAAAATTGTTTGTTAGGATCAATTGTTGATGACATTTTGATTTGATTTAATTTTTTACGATTAGTGTTTGATACACAATGGTTAAATGTTAAGTCTGCCTTCAAAGATCTATTTAAGATAAAAAAAATAAAATACAATATTAAAAAGATAAGTCTTTATAAAAATTCATTCATTATAAAAATATAAGCAAATGTAACTAAAATTTTGTTATGCGTTTTATATCGAAAAGAAAGATATGGGTGTTCGAGGATTTTATTTTTTGGAAAATATAGTGGTTGAAAATTTCTTGAGGAGTTATTTTCCAAAATTCATAACTTCGGTTCTATTAAAGATAGAAACTTCTATTTTGTTTTATTTTAAAGTTAAAAGATGTTAGCTTTAAAAAAAAATAAAATTAACAAAAGTTATTCTATTGATATAAACAAATAAAATGTTGAAATCGATCTTTAGCCATTTCTCCACCAACGCTCCACCCCAAATCGGGGTCTATTGAAGGTATGATTATATATTAAAAAGAGGCCATCATTATCTTTCTAAAACTACCACTAACTCAATTTTTTCCAAAAGTGGACTTATACCAATTTAAAAAAAAATCGGTTCATATCTAGCTATTCAAAACTTTGTGATCTGTATATTGCCAAAACAGCTAAATATAATTTATCTATTCATACCATACCAAAATTCGTTTCAATAGTTTTAAATTAGTAAACTAAGATCAATTTAATATTTTACCACAAAACAAATTAATTTTTCTCCAAAAAAATATAATATAAAATCAACCCAATATAAAATCAAAACAAAACATCAAATTTTGTTCCCTTTCCTTCGTTCAATTTAACCCAATTCAGTTCAATTAAATTGATTAAAAATTAAATCAAATTCAAGATCACAAAACTTCCAATCAATAAACAAACAAAAAAATAACGAAAAGAAAGTAGCTAGAATTCAACTTCAATAGAAAAACCTTAAAACAGAAAATAATTTTATGAATTTTCCTCCAACATCATCAACAACATTTTCATAAAAATAAAAACGAAAATTAATTAAAATTGAATATAAAATAATAATATCCAATTAGTGTTCATTCATTCAACAAAAAAATAACATATAAACACATATACATACATCTATAGAAAAACTTGATGAATTGAGAGGAAGAGAATAGCAACCACACAGTTTTCCATTCCAGCTTTAGCCCACTTATCATCTTCATCATGATAATAAAATAATAATAATGTTCCATTCGATTCAATTTTCATATCACATCACATAAAATATATTGCTACACGAGATGATATTATACTGAAAAGAAAGAGATGAGTATATTTGGGAAATTTGTTTATTGATATTATTTTCCTTTAGCGAACTGAACCGTAAAATTGAATATAGCGACGGAAATAATTACTAAAATATAACGTCAAAAATTATACAAAAAAAGTTCCCAACCGGGTGGTTGGGACCCCTCTTCATTTTACTTTTTCGACTTTTAATGCAATATTCATACAAACTTTTTTCAATTCTATTAATTTCACCACAATTTTACTTAGAGATGGTTTTGAACGCAAGAAAAAATGAAAATTTAATAAGTTAATGTTAAATGTTGTTGTGGAAATTGAAAGAAAATGTAAACGAACGAATAAAAATAAAGAAAAACAGAGAAAAGTAAAATATTTCCTTACAATGTCCATTTTAATATAATTGAATTTTTCTTTATCAAACTGAAAATATCTTCTTATTTTTACTGTTATTTCTCTTTGGGAGTGAATTTTTTTCTTATTCGTTGATAAATGTTTAATGAGAATTATAAAATTGGGTAAGGGTTAGGGTAAGTGGAATCGGATCGTTGAAGAGTGGAATGAACAAAGTCTATTAACTTAAATTGGAGACCAGAAATGGTTTTTTCTGTGTGCCTAAATGGTTTTGGTTGTTTTGGATTTTAAATTTGCAATTGTGATGTTGTTTTTGGTGTATTGTTATAAAAGTCTGATATATTTGAAAATCTATGCGAATCAAGTTATTTTAATTGGAACGAAGATATAATTACATTACATTACACCATGTCCTCTTAAATAAGATTTTTTATGATTCAAATCAAAGCGGGGATACATAGCAAACATATTTACGCACCTAAGATAGTTAAATATTTCTATGCAAGGGTTTGGAGTGAACACTATAACAGCAAGAGAGAACTAAACAGTAGTTTATTAGATAACTTCCAATTTGGATAAACCATGCTGACAAGAGAAATCTTTTGAACTTTCCCTTACCACTTTTGTGCCAACCGAATCTTCGTTATTACTTTGAATAAAATCAGTTTTTGTATCTTCATATTTCATTTTTGAAGATACCTACGACAACCGAATTTGAGGAAGGAAACATGCAGTTGGCACATAAAATAGCAGAAGAAGATAGCTTGATAGCTGAAAGTGTGTCAAAAAATCATTATGTTTATGAAATAAAATATTTGCATTCTTTTGTGCTAATATTTAGTATAGTTTGCATGATAATAGATTGTATCGATAAATCATGTTGATGTAGTGATGATGGGATCATGTTGATAGTTGTCACCTATATGTAAGACCAGAAGCCCGATCATTGTTTTGTAAGTGGGTCCACAAAAAACCATTAAGTGTCTCAAAAGTATCTACAATTATCTATATTTTGTGACCGAATTTTTTCGACCCACTTGGTGCGAAACATTTTTAAAATTGGAAATTGAATTCGGAAGCGGAAATTGAAATTTTTACTTTGAAGGATGACAAATTTAGTTCTCCAATTTGATAAAAAGTTTGCACTTCTGGTGTCAAACTTAGGGTATGCAGTATCATATCATCATTTTCCATATTATAATTAGCGACTGTTTCATATACAACCAAATTATAAATATATCAGTGACATGCAAACGGACCTAAAATATCATTTGGCTTATCCTTCAATACAATTTTAACCATACCGTACTACTGATAGCTTACGTGGCACAATGAACACGGTTGGAAACACGCCAGACTAGATCTCTATTAACAAAATAATTCAAATTTTTCTTCTCGCTATAACGAATGAATGAAACTTGAGAACGGACTAAAAATCGGTTTCTCAACTACTAAAATCAAACATTATGCTCCTACTTAATTTAAATAAATAGTACATTATGATGCTATGACGTAAAGCTAAAGATTTTGGACGGATGTGGAGTTTGCAAATCGAGGCGTTAGCCGAGATTTGCACCCACATTAAGTCCAAAATAGCTTACGTCCGTGCATCATATACTATTTTTTATTCGCCGCAAGCAAAATATTTTAAGAAAAGTTGTTTATTCTAAATTAAAATTATAAATTTTCATAAATTTTAAAATAAAAATATGTGGAACAAGTAACCTTTGACAAAATATTTATTATTTTATCCAAATTATTGTGTAGCTATGACAACAAATAATAACAACTATTTTAATTGGATAATGAAATTTTGAATTTGAATTGCTTTGATAAAAATTTTTATTTTTCATAGAATTTAAACAAATACTAATGCTTTATATTTTTTGGACGTAGCTATGATAACAAAATAAATAGTTAAAAAGTGATACTTTAAAGCCGCAAATCACAGTAATAAAGTAACACTTTAATATGTAGGCGAATAAAAAAAAATTTAATACAAAACAAAATATTTTCCTCTTTCTCAATTTTTTTTCAAAATACATTTTTCATCTTCCGCTTCTACACCTTTTAAAACCTATTATACAATCAAAATACTGACCATGGCTGTTCATTAACAGCGTCATCGTAACCTTCTTCCCATTCTCCTTTGAATCATCATCATCATCAACCAAAATACGTACAAAAATCATGACATGTGGATTGCTATCATGCGCATTTTGTAGAGAAAAAGCACTACACAAACAAAAATTTTCGCTTAACATAAAACAAACAAAATATGAAAAGCAGGAAAATCAAAGTCTTAAATGAAAATAAATAATAAGAGTTTCGTTTTCAAATTCAGTTAAACTTACGCGGTTGTTGAATTAAAACCGAACTGAATAAATTCGGAACAATTTTCCTGCTGTAGTGCTTTTCTCATCGAGTTTGTACGAAAAATTGAGAAAATTAACAATAAAAAAGAAACCATGTATTTATTTTTAAAAAGTGAACGACCTTTAAAGAAAAATGAGTATTAACCATGTTTTGAGAGTCGAGTGAGATTTTAATAATAAACGCGCGTGCGAGTTTCCATAGTAAGGAAAACTCTTTTTTTAATTAAGTTTTATTTCGTTTTCTTTTACTATTATTTGACCTGAGACAATGAATTCATTTTTATTTGCCGTTCTTTTTTATCATCCTCATTCCGATTCATCGTCATCATCATCATTATTATGACTGTAAACAAAAAATATTTCCCCAATTACAGAGAATATTTCTTTGATGTATTCTCTTTTTATAGGATAAATTTTCTTATGAGAAGATCATTTCCCATTCTATGAAATTAGAATCGTTAAAATGAAAATGGAATTTATAAAAACACTATAGACTTGATGGTGTCGTTTAAGTTTGTTTTTCTTTTTTTTTCTTTTTGTTGTGTTTAATTTTTTTATTAATTTAAAAACCAAACAGTCTGATTTAAATTCTCGCCGAGGTAAGAGTTCAATCGTGGTCTTTGGATTATAATAATTTTATTATTAAAATAAAATAAATAAATACAAAAAAACATCCTGTTTTCAGAAAATTATAATCAAACTAAGTGAAAAGTTCAGGTTGAATAAAAAATATATCAATAACTTCCCAAAACTGGGCAGTAAATAAAGTGATTTTTTCCCATTTATTATCTTGTTAAGATATATGTTGTAAAATTGTTTTAATAAGAAATAATATAATAATAAGTGAAACGAAAGAAAGTGTTTGCTTAAAAGTAGTGTAAATGAAAAGCAATGTGTTACTATGTGATAAGTAGTCATATAACGTGCTTTTGTGATAAGTAGTCATATAACATTTCACGTGGATTGGAGAGAATTGATTCAACAAAATTGTAAAAAAAAAACTTAATATAAAAACTTAAAAAAATATTAATTAGGTAAGCGCTCTGTTTTTATAAAATGTTTATGGTGGTCAGTTTGAATTTAATTGAAATATTAAATCAAGAAAAAATATAATAACAACGAACATGAACATGATAAGTAAAAGTGAAGAGACATAAATTTTATTATACAAAATTGAATTTTGTTTCATAGAGAAGAATAAGAAAAGACACTCAGAAATTGTATACAAAAAATAAAAATTGAATAAGAAGTAAATAATGAACTGAAATAAATATTTGTTGTGGTTTAAGTTCTTAAATAAATGTATAAATGTGGGTTGTTTGGTTTTGTAAAGTTGTGTTTGTGGTTCTTTGACAGGAAATAGTTGAGGGTTGCAAATACACTTTCTATGGATAAACATATTCTTTGTCGAGTACTTCGAAATCATTTGCGTTTCACAATTTGGTTGATAATATTTTAGATATCACTTGACCTTAATACGCAATTTTAAACAGAAAAAGAATCGGTATTTTAACTCCGATAAAAAATAAACCCCCGTTTTTAACATGATCTACACATTAATTTTATAAACGGAGTTAAAACTCAATTTCGATCCTAAAGAACGATGCTCCTTCATTCGAATTTGACTTAAACCTTTTTCCTATGTTCTTAAGCTTTTGTTAAAACTAAAATTAAAGTTTGAGATGTTTCTTTTGTTTGTACTGTTTATATCAAAAGTCCAAACCACTAAAAGCAAAACTATACAAGAACGGTAAAAATGCCGAAACCGTCGAATCAATCACTTTAATAACAAAAAATTGACATCAAACTATAAAACAATACAAATATATGACAACAGTTCCAAACAAGATATATAAACAATCATGCATACAAAAATCGCGACATTTAAAACTACTTTGATGAAAAAATACAACAAAGTGTTTGGAAATTTTTACGGATAGCCTTATTTAGAATATAACGAATATAAACAGGAAATTGAGAAAACACAAGGAAACAAAAAAATTTAAATAACGAATGAACATGAAAAAAAATTAATTTATAAAACATTCTTTATGGAATTTTAATTAAAAAAGAGATTTTGTTGTGAAAATTAAAATGAAAATCAATTAAAAAAATTGTATTTTTTCTTTGTGTTTATAATTTTGATACAACATTTTTTACTTTAGTTTTTTATGTTGGGTAAAGTGTTTCGATATTTTCAGATATATTAAAAAGGTATTATTTTTATGTGATGTAAACATATTGGAAACTCTAATCTAACTCGAAATTTAAAAATCATATATTTTCGGTTTCAAGCGGGACCTGAACTGAAAAGAGCAGTGTTCGATTTTCATTCAGGTTGAAGTGTTTTAAACAAAACACTAACAATCATCATTACATTGGTTTTCAATGATCACCCACTATTATTGATAAATTGCCAAAGTACTATATGGACTGATCTCCATTTAAATAAAGCTAATTAGGTTCTCAAGGAAAACCAGCAAACTAAGTGAATTGTAATGGAACTTATGAGTTGCGTGAAACTTATTGGCAGCCTACGGCCCTCTATGAAATATATATTTTCCGATATGGCCCCTAAAAAATTTTTTTGTGGTCAAAAAACCACGAGGGCATTATTTTTTTTTTAATCAAAAGAACACGTGCGGCAAAATCATCGAAGTTGATTCTTTGATAAAATCGAATAAAACATGCACATTTAAAAAAAAGCCGTATAAATATTTTGGTTGGAAATTTTATTCTCTACCAAAAAGTTCCAGGTCATTTTTGTCCTAAAACCTATATTTCTGATGATATTTTGAAATAAAACTTGAAATTCTTCGAAACTCATAAAAACAAAGTTAGAAAATTTTGACGAAAAAGTACTAATTTTGATTTTTTGTCACGATTATTTGTTTATACCCTTTATTCTATAGAACAAGAAGAAAATTAGAACTTTTTCGCCATCCTTATTTATTATGTTTTTAATAAATTATATATTTATTTTATAAATATATATACCTAACAACTTAAATAGCATATGAGCAAAAATGCTATTGCATGGCATACTGATAACAAATTACAATTACATAAAATCAATTCAAAATTAACAATTATAACAATTACAGCAAGTACAAAAATATCAACAAAATAGTACAGAAATAATCTCAAAAAAAAAATAATAGAAAACGAGTTTATCAATTATCAAAATAAATTACACGTAAGTGAACAACTATATTAATTTTAAATTTATTAAAGTTAGTTTCGTTCTGAATTCGTTCTTGAATTTAAGCAGCCCTCTATATAAAATATTATTACTAGACGCACAAGACAAAAAGAACTCAGGAAGGAAAAACGAACGCCTCCTAGTATAATGACTATGAATCTCACAAGCATAGGTTTGGGAAAAAACTATGTTTTATACGGAAGTTTATTATATTGTAAATAACGATGAGAAGTCCTTTTTCAATTAAAATATTCAAAGGAAGAAACTCATCAAATAACAGAGCTGCAGGATAGCGAATAAGTAGGTTCCGTACGTATTTGATAGTTCTTTTTTAAGTATGAATAGATCATGTAATAAAAACTCTGAGGCACCACTCCAAACAGGATTCAAGTAAGCTAAATGAGACAAAATGTAAGCATTATAAATTAATTTTAAGCATTCCAAAGGAACAATATTTTAATCTTCTTAAGTGCAAAAAATATAAGCAACAATTTACCTTCAATGTACAAATAAGATCATTCCACTTGAAATTAGCATTTAATTGGATGCCCAGATAGTTAAAACTATTAACTTTAGCAGTAGTACTATCACAATAAGAGATAAAGTAGTTGTCTTGCTGGGCACTATCAACATTACGTTTTTCAAAACCATAAATTTTGTTTTAGAAGTATTAACCGATAATTTATTTTGGGTAAACCAATCAAAAAGAATCTTTAGATCATTTTGCATATCAACATAGAGCTGTTGTTTGTTTTACTCGAATAGACTAGCGCAGCATCGTCAGCATATAAATGTATTCTACCTTTAAACGCCAGAGAACAGATATCATTTATATATATATATATATATATATATATATATATATATATATATATATATATATATATATAGATATATATATATATATATTATATATATATATATATATATATATATATATATATATATATATATATATATATATATATATATATATATATATATATATGCTTCTGGCCAAACACCATCAGTAACCAGGAACTTCTACGGCAGACAGAGCAGTTAGACATTGAGACCGAGATAAAACAAAGAAAATGGAGATGGATAGGACATACACTGAGAAAATCAGTCGAAGATATAACAAGGATGTCCCTAGAGTGGAATCCACAAGGTAAAAGGAGAGTTGGAAGACCACCCATGACATGGAAGAAAACGGTGCTAGCTGAAGCAAAACAAATTGGCAAGACATGGGGTGAACTGAAAGCGATTGCCCCCAACAGAGTTAGATGGTCCAGTCTAGTAGACGCCCTATGCTCCTAAATGGAGATAAAGGAAAAAAAAAAAAAAAAAAAAAAAAAAAAAAATATATATATATATATATATATATATATATATATATATATATATATATAAATATATATATAACTATCAACATTACGTTTTTCAAAAACCATAAATTTTGTTTTAGAAGTATTAACCGATAATTTATTTTGGGTAAACCAATCAAAAAGAATATTTAGATCATTTTGCATATCAACATAGAGCTGTTGTTTTGTTTACTCGAATAGACTAGCGCAGCATCGTCAGCATATAAATGTATTCTACCTTTTAACGCCAGAGAACAGATATCATTTATATATATATATATATATATATATATTATATATATATATATATATATATATATATATATATTCTATATATATATATATATATATATATATATATATATATATAAATATACATATATATATATATATTTATATATATATATATATATATATATATATATAATATATATATATATATATATATATATATATATATATATATATATATATATATATATATATATATATATATATATATATATATATATATATAATATATATATATATATATATATATATATATTATATATATATATATATATATATATAATATATATAATATATATATATATATATATATATATATATATATATATATATATAATATATATATATATATATATATATAATATATATATATATATATATTATATATATATATATATATATATATATATATATATATATATATATATATATATATATATATATATATATATATATATTGAACAGCAAAGAACCCAAAATAGAGCCCTGTAGAACGCCTTTTTGTATATGATTATTTTTTGCTATTACACAGACCAAAAGAGACAAACTGTTCTCTATTTCTCAATTAACTTTCAAAGAACTTCAATGCTTGTATAGAAAATCCTATTCCATCAAGCTTTGATAACAAGATCAAATATATAACAGAATCAAAAGCTTGTTTAATATCCAGGAAAATACAAGAAACACAGGAATTTTTATTCAATTCCTTACTAATGAAATCCGTCAGAGCAAGCACACGTTGTGTTAGAATTTTTGCAAAATCCATATTGCATATTCGAAATAACTCTCTCATCAGAAAGGAAAGATAAAAGTCTTGGTCGCAATAACTTTTTCAAATAACTTCGAAAAAACATTTAGAACTGAAATTGGTTTATAGTTACTTAAGGTCAATGCACAACCGGATTTGAACACAGGGACAACTCTAGCCGATTTTAAAACATCAGGAGACTTATTTCTGCTAATGGACCTATTTATCAATTGAACTAAAATCGGACACAGGTTGTTACTAAAATGTTTTACAAATTTTACTGAAATCATATCTGGACCGAAAGAAGTAGTTTTTTTAGATTACGAATTAAATGTTCCATTTCAAGACAGTCAGTATGACTAATTGAAAAACTATTAGGAGAATCAAGGACAATGTTACTATAATTTAAATTAACAATATCATTATGTTGCAACGAAAAATGAGTTTTTGTAAAAAAGTTATTGAATTCATTTGCAATGATAAAATCATGATTAATAATAACGCCATCAATATCTATCGATAGTTTATCCGTTTCTTTGAGAAAAAAATCGTTTCTTTGAGAAAATTCCAAATTTTCGAGGATTCCCTTGCAGTTATCAAGTTGTTTGCTATTGAATTCCCGTTTTGCTGCTAAAATATTATTCCTGGCCAATTTTCTAAATATGTTATATTGATTAGAAATATATTGGTTATTAGGAAATTTTTTTTTATACTTAAAAATCTTTCGCGATTATAAATGCAACGCAGTACTTCAGGAGTCATTCACTTTTTATTATTTTTCCTCTTATAAACTTTTATTGTTCGCGAGTTTTCTAAAATTGTGGCTTTCAGTACATGAATAAGCTCATTAAAATATCCACAGTTATAAATGCTTTCCCAGTCTCATGTGTTTGCAAAGTTTTCGTAGTCAAGGATAGATTTTGTTTGTTGAGAACTATCCCGAACCAAAGAGCAATCTAAACCAAGAATTAGAAACCTATGATTAGATAAAGAAGAATCAATAATATAAAAATCAAAGTTCCATTGAAACAGGTCAGTAATGACATGATCAATAATTGAAACAGAGTTTGAAGATACACGCGTTGGAAAATTGACATCAATTTTATTGAGCACGGCAAAACCATAAGAGTAAATTTTATTTAAATAAAATTGAACATCCACATTATTGTTTAATAGATTTATATTAAAATCTTCCATAACTATGCTTTTGGGATAATTTTGAAGAATGGTGGTAAATTTGATTAGAAATTTTTTGCTGTTCGAACTAGGAGCTCTATAAGCGGCAATTAAATGAAAATTTTCTCTAATAAGTTTAACAACAAGAAAGTTATTATTTTCGAATTATTCAGAGTGTACTATAATGGCTTTTAAATTGGGTCGAAGATAAATCGCACAACCGCCATATCCTTTGGCTCTGTTCGAAAAAAACGCATTGAAACCTTCCATATTATACAAAAAATTTTCGCATTCTTTTATCAATGTTTTCCGTTAGTAAAAATGCTTGAATTTTAAGAAATTTGGGCGACTGCCCCATCAGTTCAACATCCGAAATTTTTTAAACTAAACAATATTAAATAAACCCGTATTCATATTATGGTTAAATAAGTTGGCTGAGGTACTGTAATTAATATTATCAAAAAAAGAGTTAATCAGATCAATCTAAGCCATGAAAACCAGCCATGAAAAAAAATGTAATAAGTAAAAAAATAAATGTAATATATAATTTTATATATAGAAATGTTTTATATATATATATATATATATATATATATATATATATATATATATATTATATATATATATATATATATAAAAATTACACATATATATATATAAATATATATATATATATTATATATATATATATATATATATATATATATATATATATATATATATATATATATATATATATATATATATATATATATATATATATATATATATATTTTTATTATATAGATTTTATACGTCTTAAACCCGACAAGGTAGGAATTTTTATTGAAAGAGATAATTAATTTCCTTAACCTCACTATTTGTGATTTTCGAAAGTTAGTAGGTATAATTCCATACTATCCTAAGTCACGTGTGCAGTTATTATTGAATGTTGCCAATCAATATGAAATCAATTTTACGACATAAATGTCAAGTAAATTAGTGAATCGTATGAATTTTTCAATTCGAAATCAGTTTTTGGGTTTATCTGAATAAACCTTATAGTTATTTGTTAATAAAAACAACTTTTATCTCTGAACGTGTTTCGGTTCGGATTCGAACTTAGAACCTCATCAGTACCAACTAAGTTTGAATCTTTTGGTAGACACGCTGTCAACTGCTCAACTGTCAACAGTTGGTACTGATGAGGTTCTAAGTTCGAATCCGAACCGAAACACGTTCAGAGATAAAAGTTGTTTTTATTAACAAATAACTATAAGGTTTATTCAGATAAACCCAAAAACTGATTTCGAATTGAAAAATTCATACGATTCACTAATTTACTTGACATTTATGTCGTAAAATTGATTTCATATTGATTGGCAACATTCAATAATAACTGCACACGTGACTTAGGATAGTATGGAATATACCTACTAACTTTCGAAAATCACAAATAGTGAGGTTAAGGAAATTAATTATCTCTTTCAATAAAAATTCCTACCTTGTCGGGTTTAAGACGTATAAAATCTATATAATAAAAATACTAACTCTGTAGCCAGTGAAGTATGACAAAAAAGTTTTTCACTAAGAAAAAAGAAATTACAACATCGTAATTAAAAAAAATGTTTCTAAATGTCGACGCCGAGGGGCAGTTGACAGCGTGTCTACCAAAAGATTCAAACTTAGTTGGTACTGATGAGGTTCTAAGTTCGAATCCGAACCGAAACACGTTCAGAGATAAAAGTTGTTTTTATTAACAAATAACTATAAGGTTTATTCAGATAAACCCAAAACTGATTTCGAATTGAAAAATTCATACGATTCACTAATTTACTTGACATTTATGTCGTAAAATTGATTCATATTGATTGGCAACATTCAATAA